>CM059210.1:2749566-2794566 GCA_030347435.1 Clarias fuscus | reverse complement strand
TACACCCATCAATCTATCCCTCTATCTGTGTATTGATTCTCTGTCTGTCCCCTTAGCTTTACTCATTTCTCCTTTCTCTCTTTCCTTCTCTCTCTTTGTCTCCTTATCTTTCATTATTTCTCTCTCACACTTTCTTCATCTCTCTCTCTCTCTCTCTCTCTCTGCAATGGACCTGAAACTGTCCTCACAAGGCCAGATCAACCCACGACACCACCATAAAATCGGCCTCGTTTCCGTCACCTCCCGTTCACATCACGGCATCGGCTGCAGTAATTACTGTGCATCTCTCTCTACCGGACACCACGACGTTCACGTTACACCAGCATCCATTACTTCACTGCAGAAACATATAGATAGAATTAAGATTAGACGTTTATGATCCTAACTAACTAACAAACCTTAACCGAGTTAAACATTAGGTGAAGTTTAATGCAGGATTATAGCTGTTACTCACTCACTCACTCACTCACTCACTCATCGTCATTACCGCTTAATCCTGTATTCAGCGTCACGGGGGGCCTGGAGCCCATCCCAGGAGACTTAGGGCACATGGCAGCGTACGCCCTGGACATCGCAGGGCATAGACACACACACATACACTCACTATGGGCAATTTGGGAACGCCAATTAGGGAACGCCTAACCTACATGTCTTTGGACTGTGGGAGGAATACCCGGAGTACCCGGAGGAAACCCACCAAGCACGGGGAGAACACGCAAACTCCATGCACACAGAGACGGGAATCGAGCCTGGCCGGGGACCGAACCCGGACCCTGGCGGTGCAAGGCGACAGTGCTGACCACTACACCACCGTGCCGCCCATTATAGCTGTTACTTTGCTTAAAATTTGTGTAAATTTTCCTCCATCAGGACAAACCCAGGAACCCTTCATCCCGCCATGCTTACTACTGTATATAGACTCTAAATGAACGAGACTTTCTTACAGTTAACACCTAAGTTAACTGGGTTAATTCCTGGCAGGGTGGGTTAATGATTCACACTGTTGCCTCACGTCTCCAGGGTTGGAGCTTAAATGCTCTCCTTTGTTCTGTGCTACAGTAGGTGGCTTTCCACCAGATTCCTCCTACAGTCCTGTAGGCTGATTGGTCTTTCCAAACTGCCCAGTAGTCTACGATTGTGTGTGTGTGTGTGTGTGTGTGTGTGTGTGTGTGTGTGTGTGTGTGTGTGTGTGTGTGTGTGTGTGTGTGTGTGTGCGTGTGCCCTGAGTTCCCTGGGACAGGCTTCAGGCTTCTCGTGAGCCTACACTGGAGTGTTGCGGATAGACAGATTACTCATTTTCATTTTCATAGAAATCCTACTGAAAATATTAATAAAACTCAATGTCAACCAGTACAACTTTACCTCTTTGTCTGTTACAAAGTGCCAAAACTGGAGACTCCTTTCATAAGCATCACATAAACGTCTCCTTTCATAAGCTGTCTCTACAGAAATGATACCGTATTAATAAACATAAACCTCTGCCACAGCCAATCAGCACCTCTTGATTATTTAGCTGTGTAAACCTGCTGATTAGCCTCACTGTTAGCCAGAGAGAAATGACATCATTCACAGATATAAAACGAAACCTCATCGAGCATACTGGAGCTGTCTGTATGTAATTAGAAGAACTAATTCATGTGACGCAACCTGTAAGCCCGAGGCAGCGCGGTGGACACATATGCACCCTGGCCAGTCATTAGGTCTATAAAAGTGTCACATAAGTGTGCTCTTGCATTGAGAAACCTCCGATAGCTTCATTTAGCCGCAGCTGCGCGCCCAGCACACTTCGGAAACCGAAGATGTGTCGTAAAATCCCCAAACAGCCACTAATTGTCCTTCCTTTCAGCTAAATTGCATTTGCGCTCCCTTTCAATGAGTGTAGGAGGGGAGGATGGGAACATGAGGAGCAGAACGGCATCGGCGAGATCGCTGAGCGTTCACTGCACGGCTTGTGGCTGCCACCTATAGGTGAGGTTAGTCTCTGCTGTTCCATTTCTCAGAAAATTGGAGGAAAACCCCTGAAACTGATGATTGATGCTCATTTATCATTTACTGAAAAAAAGTAAATACAATTACCGAGCAGATGTTCAAATTTTATTTTTACATTTTCTATCAGCTTTTGTTGCATTTAAAACACTTTGTACTGCAATAAAATGCAATGATACTAGTTTAAATATATATATATATATATATATATATATATATATATATATATATATATATATATATCAATCTATCTCATCATGTTACAAACGAGAAACTTAATTTAAACCTGTTTATATCCAAGACCTACTCTATTAAGTGATAAACAAACACAGACTAGTATCCTGTACGTCAAGCCAAAGTCAAACCTGAGCCACATTGCAACTTTTTTTTTTTTTTTTTTAAACAAACGTACTGTATTACTACAGAAAGTAATCCAAATTCTATACTTTACTGTCTTGAATACTTTATAAAATAAAATAAAATAAAATAAAAAAAACCTTTCATATCTATATATAAATATATATATATATTTACAGTATATGCTGCTTTATCCTGTATTCAGGATGCCAGGAGGCTTAGGGCACGAGGCACGGTACACCCTGGACAGGGTGCCAGTTCATCACAGTTACAGTATACTATATAACATAATTAATAGAAATTAGCATACTTTATAAAGTCATAGTTAACAAAATAAATAAAAACAACCTTGCATAAAATATGTTATTCTTTTCGTTTTTAAAGAGGAACAAAAACACATTCACCTAGTGTATTATGCAAAAACCTGATATTCTGTACAGAATAATATGCCAACACAAACTAGCGTAAAAAACGTTTAGGAAATGTTAGAAATTAGGCATGGAAATGAAGTAAAATAGTTTCCTCCGGGTACTCCTGTTTCCTCCCACAGTTCCAAAACCTGCAGATTAGGCTAACTGGCACCAGGTTGTACTCCGCCTCATGCTTTAAGTCTCCTGGGATAGGCTCCAGGCCCCCCGTGACCCTGAATACGGGATAAAGCGGTATAGAAGATGAGTGAGTGAGTGAGTACTTAATCTTAACTTATGATTCTTCTTGGCACCGGCTGAAAAGCTGAAAACTGAAAGCGGCTCCCTTTTCTTCTTGCTACCGTCCTTGCTAACATTCTTGGGACCCATGGTGCTATGCATTCACTAAATCTCACACAAAATGCAAAATGCGTAAATGATAAATAAAGAAACTCGCTATGCTTGGAGGCAAACTAGTTTTGATTGGCTACTGGAAGTACGTGCAAAACCAGTTGTACGCGCCAAAATACTGAAAACGCTCCGCATGCTGAGGCACATATTTAGCAAAATTTTAGTTCTCAAGGTGAAAATTTATGAGGCGGGCATTTGTATTCCCAGGTCCGTAGTGTGTGATTGCACATGTACTGTAAATGTTGACCTGAGCTATTACGGTCATAAAATGGGAATAAACACAACGGTAATCTGCCTCAAGTCCCTAGTTGGTCTACAAAGGTTCCTACAGTAGATAAATGGATGGAGTCTACTGTATAATGTCATAAAAAGACCAGCATACTTCATAAAGTAGTAAAAACAGACTAACATACTTTATAAACTAATAAAAAGACTAGAGTTTTTATTTTATAAAGTAATAAACACAGACTATTACTCATTAAACCAATAAATACAGACTAGCATAATTTATAAACTAATAAACAGAGTAGCATACTTAAAAAAAAAAAACTCTGTTTATTAGTTTATAAAGGAAGAATATGGACTAGAATACATTATAGTGGAATAAACTCAGACTAGCACGTGGTACACATAGGGAAGTATACTTTGCAGATTTTTTTTTTTTCTGCATCAGCTATGTATTTTAATATGGATTCTGAAGGGAAAATAAATCAATATTAGGCATTAAAGCATTGTACAGTAGTTCAGCCCTAAAGTCTCAGAAATGGCTGACCGAGTGTGTTTATATACGGGATTTCTGGATAAAACTCAGCTTCCATATGGACATCTGCTCCATTACCACGGAGTCAAACGGAGTCTGCTCTCTGTCTCAGGATGGGGGGATTCTATCTATCGCTCTGTCTCCCTGTCTCTGATTGGATAAAACACAACTACACCCAGCTTTCTCTTTCATTGTCTCTTTTTATGAAAGATACGCTCATATCCATCTGTCTAAATTGGTGTAAAAACCTCACCCCTCCCACTGTTCCCACTTTTATCTCTTTCCATCTGTGAACGTAACACACCCTCAAAATCTCTCTCTCTCTCTCTCTCTCTCTCTCGCTCGCTCAGACATTCAGGCATAAAGCCCAGATCTCACTGAGTCTCGGAGTCCTGCAGGTTCACAGCGCTGTGTGTTTGCACCGACTCACTGACTCGAATACTGAACACATTAAAAAGAGGAGAATTCACTATAAAATATTCTAGAATTTTAATGAATCTTACGTGACATATTTAACATTTTTATCATATTGCAAACATTTATTTAATTGGTCAAAAAGTCAGGGTCTTAAATTTAGCAATCAGGATTCAATTCATCATCCTGGATGTGGATGTCTAGGATGGCCTATACAATTCTAGGAATAATTTGAAATCTCTGGCACCATTTTCCTGGAAATCTCGTGCACCTCCAGGGTCCGGGGTCGATTCCCGAGGTCTCTCTGTGTGGAGTTTCTCCCTGGGCTTGGGGGGTTTCCTCCGGTTTCCTCCCACAGTCCAGAGACAGATTAGACTAATCTGTGTTCCCAAATTGCCTGTAGTGTGCAAATGAGTGTCTGTGTGTGTGCCGTGTAATGGATTGGCCACCTCGTGCCCTAAGTCTCTTGGGATAGGCTCCCGTAGCCTCCCGCTACCCTGTAAAGAGGTAGGCGATAATGGAGTGACTGATTAAGTGAGCATTATTTTAGAATATTTTAGTTGACTTAAACTATGTCTACATGTACAGTGCTGATGGTAAGTTTTTAGACTCCTGACCCCCATGTTTTGTTATATTTCACACTCATCTTAAAATTTATTCAAATTTTTTTTTTCCTCATTACTATACACACAATCCCCCACAATGACAAGGAAAAATCAGGTGGACAGGGTGCCAATCCATCGCAGGGCACAGACACACATACACATACTGTACACTCACCCATTCACACACTATGGCCAATTTGGGAACGCCAATTAGCCTAACCTACATGTCTTTGGACTGTGGGAGGAAACCAGAGTACCTGAAGGAAACCCACCAAGCACGGGGAGAACATGCAAACTCCATGCACACAGAGACGGGAATCGAGCCTGGCCGGGGATCGAACCCGGACACTGGCGGTGCAAGGCGACAGTGCTGACCACTACTGAAATAAGACTGGAAAAGTATAATTCTATAATCTAAATACACTCTATAATAATAAAATCATAACTTTGTTATGACACTTGCAATTAAGCTCTGGCACATCCTACTCCAATCAGTGATCCTTGAGATGCTTCAACAAACTTCACCTGGAGTCCAATTGTGACTTCATTGGGCCTTACTACATAAGGTCTCATGCTAGCATGTCAGAATGAAAACAAATCCATGAGGTTGAGAGAATTATCTGTAGATGTGCAAGACAGGACTGTGTCAAGACACAGATCTGGGAATGAGACAGGAATCTTTCTGCAGCATTGAAAGCACCCAAGAGCACAATAGAATGCATGATTCTCAAATGGAAAAAAAAAATTGTAATGACCAACAGCCCTTTCCGATCTGTCCACCTAGCCAAACTGAGTAATCGTGGATGATGGGCCTTTGTCAGAGAGCGAACCATGGACCTAAGGGTCACTGTAAATGAGATCCTGGGTTCCCTTGTGGAGATGAGAGAGACTTACAGAAGGGCAGCTGTGATGGCTGTCCATGTGTAAGTCTAATTCTTCACTAAAGGGCACATGACAGCTGGCTGCCCATTCAGCCTGGTTGAACTTGAATGATTCTGCCAAAAAAGAATGGAAGACGCTTCCAAAAGAAAGGTGTGCCAAGCTTGAAGCATCATTTACAAGCAGACAAGCTAAAAGGTGTTTTGACCAAGTACTAAATGATGGGTCTGAATATTTATGTAAACAGGATGTTTTCCTCTTTTAGTAAAGTCCGTAATTTTAGCAAAATTCATTTAGTTTACCTTTAGTAAATTTGTTTTTACTTTATAACTGGAAAAAAGGATGAGTTTGAAAGAACAAAATGTGGAAAACTTAAAAGGCTCTGTGGCACTTTATGTACAGTATGTATGTATGTATGTATGTATGTATGTACAGTATGAACCTCTTTGAATGAGAAGGTGTATCCAAACTTTTGGTCTGTACTGTATGTATGTATGTATGTATGTATGCATGCATTTGAACGTTCCAGGTTCAAACTCCAGCACCACCAAGTTGCTGCTGTTGGGCCCCTGAGTAAGGCCCTTAACTCTCACTTGCTCAGATGTAATATAAGTAAATATAGCTTATGTTAGGTACTTGTGTAGCTGTAGTGGAAAGTGTTGGTTGTAGTTTGGTAAAATTTTTGTCAATGTGATGGAAGATGAAATGATTTCGAAAAGCCAGGTTATATTCATATATATAGCCTCGCCTTGCTGCCTAGGTTTAGTCAAACCTCTTGTTAACACTTTTAATTGGGTAATTACCAACACACACATGTAAAAGTGACCAACTGCATTGGTTTGATGAACAAAACAAAAAAAATTTGAAATACACACATTGCAATTTTCTTGGCTAATAATGATTTCTGTTTTTTTTTTTTTTTCTTCTTATATAAAACAGATTTTTTTGTTACATGCAAAAAGAGTTTGTAACCCAAACTGATTAGAGGACTTTCAAGTCAAAGTGGAGGCTGGAGGAACTTCTTTAACTGCTGCACATGAACCGTTAAGAGACAGGAATTATATGGACAGACACACATGATTGAATATTGGTGTTCTTATTGATCTGAGAGTGCACTGCTCCCCCCTGAGAGCTCCCAGCTACAAACTTGCAATCTCCAGCTGATAAAGAAACCGCGTTTCTATTGCGCCACACAGGAGCATGTGCACAATTTGCACAGAATCAGTTATATCCGAGACAGATTGGGTGCTCTTCTCTTCTCCTGTCATGACCAATTTTTTTTGCCTGAAAATGACAAAAAGGCAATACAATCACAAGGAACTTTATATATAGTATACAGTCACCTAAAGGATTATTAGGAACACCATACTAATATGGTGTTTGACCCCCTTTCGCCTTCAGAACTGCATTAATTCTACGTGGCATTGATTCAACAAGGTGCTGAAAGCATTCTTTAGAAACGTTGGCCCATATTGATAGGAGAGCATCTTGCAGTTGATGGAGATTTGTGGGATGCACATCCAGGGGACGAAGCTCCCGTTCCACCACATACCAAAGATGCTCGATTGGGTTGAGATCTGGTGACTGTGGGGGCCATTTTAGTACAGTGAACTCATTGTCATGTTCAGGAAACCAATTTGAAATGATTCAAGCTTTGTGACATGGTGCATTATCCTGCTGGAAGTGGCCATCAGAGGATGGGTACATGGTGGTCATAAAGGGATGGACATGGTCAGAAACAATGCTCAGGTAGGCCGTGGCATTTAAACGTTGCCCAATTGGCACTAAGGGGCCTAAGCTATGCCAAGAAAAGATCCCCCACACTATTACACCACCACCACCAGCCTGCACAGTGGTAACGAGGCATGATGGATCCATGTTCTCATTCTGTTTACACCAAATTCTGACTCTACCATTTGAATGGCTCAACAGAAATCGAGACTCATCAGACCAGGCAACATTTTTTACAGTCTTCAACTGTCCAATTTTGGTGAGTTCAGTGCAAATTGTAGCCTCTTTTTCCTATTTGTAGTGGAGATGAGTGGTGACCGGTGGTGTCTTCTGCTGTTGTAGCCCATCCGCCTCAAGGTTGTGCGTGTTGTGGCTTCACAAATGCTTTGCTGCATACCTCGGTTGTAACGAGTGGTTATTTCAGTCAAAATTGCTCTTATATCAGCTTGAATCAGTCGGCCCATTCTCCTCTGACCTCTAGCATCAACAAGGCATTTTCGCACACAGGACTGCGGCATACTGGATGTTTTTCCCTTTTCACACCATTCTTTGTAAACCCTAGAAATGGTTGTATGTGAAAATCCCAGTAACTGAGCAGATTGTGAAATACTCAGACCGGCCCGTCTGGCACCAACAACCATGCCACGCTCAAAATTGCTTAAATCACCTTTCTTTCCCATTCTGACATTCAGTTTGGAGTTCAGGAGATTGTCTTGACCAGGACCACACCCCTAAATGCATTGAAGCAACTGCCATGTGATTGGTTGATTAGATAATTGAATTAATGAGAAATTGAACAGGTGTTCCTAATAATCCTTTAGGTGAGTGTATATATATATGTTTGTTTCTTTATTTGTTTTTTCTTTTCTCTCTGAGTGAAGTTTGGAGAGCTCATCATCAAATTTTCTAATTAAATTTTAATATGCTAAAATTAGGAAAGACTTTCTTCCCTATTTTAAGTGTTTACCTTTAACATTTTAACATTTTATAAGCATTGGCTATATGTTTATGACGTTTATCACGTGAGCCTGGATCCTTAGTGTGAGGTTTATGTCAAAATCCATTAAATCAATTGAACTTTAGGTTAAACACAAATAACCTACATAACTCAATTCTTGCCAGAACGGACAGAAGTAATAAGCAGTGAAAAGACCTAAGAATTTAGCATTTTTCGATTATTTAGCTTAAGCTATATTAAAGACACTCAAATTCTGCAACAACCTGAATTGTGAAATAAGACTCACAAACTAAAACACCTTAATTTGTCTAACAAATAAAGAATAACATTCAACCATGTACTAGATCATATAATTCACTAAATTTGATGAAAGTTCAGGGTGGATTTGTTGGCCCTGAACTCCAGAACACCACTTTTTTGCAGCTCAACAGCTCTGTCTTTTGGCTCAGTTTATCAGGTCATATCAATACAGACATTGGAAGAAACAGAGACCGTCTTTCCCAGAGGTTCTTGGAATAAGCTTGATTGCTGTATTCGACCACCCTAGAAATCCCCAATAAGGTGGAGATCATGCCAGGGTTCTATTCCAATACAGTAAATACTGCAGATGTGAGATCACCTTACAGCTTTATGCTTTCGAGGCTTTAAGTTACCATAAAAATTAAAAGGGATATAGGTTATGAAGTTAGCTTTATCTTCACACATATCTCTGCATACTTTCTTCACTGGAAGCTGCATTGATTTCTGAACAAGGCTTTAAATCTGCTCACTAACAGCACAGATCAAGGGAAGTCTCCACAGATTGACGACTTGAAACCCAATATTGCAGGATTTCAGAGGACCATCTGCCAAAAGATGCCAGACTTGGACCAAAATCAATACAGCCTAAACAGTTATCTCATCAGCCATCTATAAATTTGAGCATTTCTACCTCAGATCCACTGCTCTTCCTGTTATACATGCTTAGGAGGAAGAAAAGTAGTGAGTTTAAGTGAGCTTAAGAGTGAGTGTAAACAAGGGGGGTAAATTTAGCAACTTAAAAGATTAAGGCATCAGTTTAAAGAGTTTTACAATTAGGATTTTGTGATGGAAGAATATTCATTTGAGACAATTCAATGGAGCGACCAACCAACCAGAATGCATCTTGCTTAGTCTTCCTTTGTGTTAATGTCTACTTATCATATTGCCTTACGATCAAGAACATGTGGGAACTGAAGTCAAGCTAATGGTGTTACAATATGAGAAAGAGATTCTTCTTGGGTGGCACGGTGGTGTAGTGGTTAGCACTGTCGGTTAACACCAGGGTCCGGGTTCGATCCTCGGCCAGGCTCGATTCCCATCTCTGTGTGCATGGAGTTTGCATGTTCTCCCCGTGCTTGGTGGGTTTCCTCCGGGTACTCCGGTTTCCTGCCACAGTCCAAAGGAACTAGGCTAATTGGCGTTCCCAAAATTGCCCATAGTGTGTGAATGAGTGAGTGTGTGTGTGTGTGTGCCTGTGCCCTGCGATGGATTGGCACCCTGTCCAGGGTGTACCCTGCCATGTGCCCTAATTCTCCTGGGATAGGCTCTAGGCCCCCCGTGACCCTGAATACAGGATTAAGCGGTATAGATGATGAGTGAGTGAGAGTGAGTGAGATTCTTCTTGATGTTTTTCCTTAAAACATTCTTGACTGAAAAAAATAGAATATATACAATATACTGTGCAAAACTCTTGAGTCACCCCTGATTTCTTCATAGGTTGCTTTCAATGAGTCAGGCTTTGTAAGGTAACTTTTCAGACTAGTTTTAAGGTAGTTTTGAGAAATAGTTATCCAGGCTTCCTGAAGGACTTTTTATTTTGCCTTTATTTTTACCAATTTCTTTTTTTTTTTTTTTTTTTTGCATTTTGGCACATTTTAAGTCAGAATAATGTTTTGTTTGGCCACACAGTGACATTTGATCAGTGGCGGCTGGTCAACACTTAAAGTTAGGCAGAGAAGAATGCCACTTTAACATGTAATTATTTAACATAATAATTATTTATTTTAATAATGAAATAAAGTAATTTCAGTCAACATATAATATATGTAACACAATATTTACGAGTGTCTATGAAGGCACGTACATTTTTGAAAAGCATGTGACCTGAGGCTGAGCTCTGATTGGATCTTTTCAAATCATCCTTGGGGCGGAGCTCTGTGCGCCCTGAACCCTCCCACTTTTGTTCTTAGCGAATCAATATTGTTTTGAAATATTTGGGCTCATGTGATTGGACCATTCTTAACGAGTCTTTTCCGGCACTTCTTATGGCGAGCGGAGCTGCTGACTGGATGTGATGTGAGTCAGGACTTTCTTTTATACTAGTAGTAATGATGCGCAATCACCTCATAAATGCCTATTTACAGGCGAGTATTAAAAGTTTCATTTTAATTTTGCTTGCGCCCCCCCCAAAAAAAAAAATCTTTGCATCAGCCGCCACTGCATATGAATCATTCAAGCATAAAAAAAAGAAAAATCTAATTTAAGGCATGAACCAGTGAGAAACAGAAATAGATGATGACAGATGATCAGCGGTAGTGCCTTAAGAGCATAAAACCTGGTATATAAATGTATAACCATATACATTTCATTTCTACATCTCATTATGAGTAACGCATATGCCATCTAAGAGAACCAATAAACAAATGAAATGATTTAATTTGTCATGAGTCTGTTGATTGACTCACAACTACGGCTTTAATTAACAAGCAAGAAAATATCCCATAGATCAAAATATAGCTGTGCTACTAACTAACCAACTAATAAAAAGCAATAGGGAGCAAAACATAGCTTAGCCATTTAGCATGAGCATGACTTGCAACTTTCATTCAGAATTCCAAAATTCCAAATCCTTCATTTGCTCAGTACAACAAATAACAAATTATATATTAAGTATGCTGTCCTATACAATAGCTGCATAATATTGTCAAACTATTAGTAAACTGAGGCTTTTGATCATATGCAAAGTTCTAGTTTACTAACCTGCCACCTTAGTAACCTGTAGGTAACTTATAATTTATAAAAAATGAGTTGTGGACTCAAAGGTTATTTTCCTCGTCTAGACATGAAATATTAAAGATGTCGCTCAGCAGCTGGGTCTCACTAATGTGTGTGAGAAGCAAAGGCTTACCTGTAGAGTCTGATCCCACAAATTGTATCGCTTACCTGGCGAAGACCTGGCAATAGGACATGCTATAGAAGGCAGCGTGGTGCTCTCCGCAGAGTCCTGCTGGGAAAATTTGGTCCTGGTGTTTATGTGGATGTTAATTTGACATGCATCACCTGCTTGAACAGCGTTCCATGAGGTCAGTGGCCTGTTTTAGCAGGATGATGAGCCCTAATACACCACAAAAAACATTTAGGAACGGTTTGAGGAATGCGAGTTCAAGGTGTTGGCCTCAAAATTCTTCAGATTTCAATCCAATCAAGTGTTTGTAGGATGTGCTGGACAGACAAGGAGGCCCCACCTCACAACTTAGGGGACTTAAAGGATCTGCTACTGACGCCTAGGTGTCAGAGACCACACACACACACCTTCAGAGGTCTAATGGAGTCCAGGCCTTGACAGATAAGTACACAACATTAGGCAGGCAAATCTAATAGTATGCCTGATCAGTCTATACTTTTTCTTCAGCTTACCGCTATACACAGACACGTGGACAAAATTGTTGGTACCCTTCGGTCAACGAAAGAAAAACTCACAATGGTCACATAAATAACTTTAATCTGACAAAAGTAATAATTAAAAAAAAATTCTATGAATGTTAACCAATGAAAGTCAGACATTGCTTTTCAACCATGCTTCAACAGAATTATTTAAAAAAATAAACTCATGGAACAGGCCTGGACAAAAATGATGGTACCCCTAGAAAATACTGAAAATAATGTGACCAAAGGGACATGTTAATTCAAGGTGTGTCCACTAATTAGCATCACAGGTGTCTACAATCTTGTAATCAGTCAGTGGGCTTATATATAGGGCTCCAGGTAGTCACTGTGTTGTTTGGTGACATGGTATGTACCACACTCAACATGGACCAGAGGAAGCGAAGGAAAGAGTTGTCTCAGGAGATTCGAAAGAAAATTATAGACAAGCATGTTAAAGGTAAAGGCTATAAGACCATCTCCAAGCAGCTAGATGTTCCTGTGACTACAGTTGCACATATTATTCAGAAATTTAAGATCCATGGGACTGTAGCCAACCTCCCTGGACGTGGCCGCAAGAGGAAAATTGATGACAAATCAAAGAGACGGATAATCCGAATGGTAACAAAAGAGCCAAGAAAGACTTCTAAAGAGATCCAAGGTGAACTTCATGCTCAAGGAACATCAGTGTCAGATCGCACCATCCGTCGTTGTTTGAGCCAAAGTGGGAGCCAACCAAGGAGGACACCATTGTTGAAAACAAATCATAAAATCATTAAAAAAAAAAACAGACTGGAATATGCCAAACTACATGTTGACAAGCCACAAAGCTTCTGGGAGAATGTCCTATGGACAGATGAGACAAAAATGGAACTTTTTGCCAAGACACATCAGCTCTATGTTCACAGACGGAAAAATGAAGCATATGAAGAAAAGAACACTGTCCCTACTGTGAAACATGGAGGAGGCTCTGTTATGTTCTGGGGCTGCTTTGCTGCATCTGGCACAGGGTGTCTTGAATCTGTGCAGGGTACAATGAAATCTCAAGACTATCAAGGGATTCTAGAGAGAAATGTGCTGGCCAGTGTCAGAAAGCTGGGTCTCAGTCGCAGGTCATGGGTCTTGCAACAGGACAATGACCCAAAACACACAGCTAAAAACACCCAAGAATGGCTAAGAGGAAAACATTGGACTATTGTAAAGTGGCCTTCTATGAGCCCTGACCTCAATCCTATTGAGCATCTTTGGAAGGAGCTGAAACATGCTGTCTGGAAAAGGCACCCTTCAAACCGGAAACAACTGGAGCAGCTTGCTCATGAGGAGTGGGCCAAAATACCTGCAGAGAGGTGCAGAAGTCTCATTGACAGTTACAGGAATCGTTTGATTGCAGTGATTGCCTCAAAAGGTTGTGCAACAAACTATTAAGTTAGGGGTACCATCATTTTTGTCCAGGCCTGTTCCATGAGTTCATTTTTTTTATAATTCTGTTGAAGCATGGTTGAAAAGCAATGTCTGACTTTCATTGGTTAACATTCATAGAATTCTTATTTATTATTAATTTTGTCAAATTAAAGTTATTTCTGTGACCATTGTGAGTTTTTCTTGCATTGACCGAAGGGTACCAACACTTTTGTCCACGTGTGTAATGCTTGTTTTAGCTTGCAGCACAAATTAGGACACACTGAACCACTTGGGAATGTAAGAGAAAGTCCCCACAGTTTACATTATTATTAAACTCATTATCTGCTTGTCGAGAAGAATAAAGTGTGTAAAAAACACACACGTCCCTGAGACAGCCGATTAAACTGGCTGTTTCACATTGAGATTAACAAACATCGAGCAACCTCATTGTGGCGTGAAGATGAAAGGGTGTTTGAAAAATCGCTCGTTAATTCCATGGTGACAGCAAATCAAAGTTACTTATGCTTTAAATGAGTGGAGTAATTGAGAAAAAAATCTGCTGCAGCTTCTGCCTCATGGCTACTTTAGACAAACTGATGAGATACTTCAGTAAGAGCAATACAACAGAGAGGGAATTGACTCACTGACTCATCATCTATACCGCTTAACCCTGTATTCAGGGTCACGGACCTAGGCTCACTGGAACCTATCCCAGGAGACTTAGGGCACAAGGCGGGGTACACCCTGGACAGCGTGCCAATCCATGGCAGGGCACACACACGTGTATGTTGGGATTTGGGAGGAATAAAAAATATATTAATGTTAATAAATATATATATATATATTTTTATAAATTATTAACACTTAACTAAATGCATTTAAAGTAAGTTGGGGTTATTATGTAATAATACATACAGTAATTCTCTTCGTTATGAATTAAAAATAATAATATATATATATATATATATATATATATGTATTGGTCCGACATACATAAATCTCATTCTTGCTCATTTCATTTACATATAACTTTCAAATAAGATTCACATAACGTTTATTAGTTTGGTTATGCTAGAAATATGTATATATTATGATATGGGCAGGGGTAGCTCAGTGATTAAGGCATTGGACTACGGTTCAGAAGATCCCAGGTTCAAACCTCACAACCACCAAGTTGCCACTGTTGGGCCCTTGAGCAAGGCCCTTAACCCTCAATTGCTCAGATGTAATGAGATGAAAATGTAAGTCGCTCTGGATAAGGGCGTCTGCCAAATGCCTAGATGTAGATATGATATAATATGTATATAATATAAATATAATATATTTTATATGCAATCAAAATGCATAAATCTTAATTGTTAGGCCTAAATATTTTTTTGAGTGCATCTTGCTGCATCGTACCTTAAGTCAGAATCAAACGACCAAAAAATCTGCCACTGGAACGTATGAACAATTTGAAAGCAAAATGAGAACTCTATTTCTTTATTTTTTATTAAGTATTTCAATTCTATATTTTGTGAATGGTTTCTTCTAGTCACACGGCTGTTATAAAGCACAAAAGCCCAAATATTAAATTATTTAGGTTATATCAGGGTGCATTTTCTGTGATTTTCCAAAACAGTGTGACTCCACCTCCAGCAGTTTTGTGCCACTGGATAAATCAGCCTGCAGTTGTGTTTGTGGTTATTTACCGTAAATATGCAGTTTAATATCAATAATATGTTGGTTGAGTTTTAATGGAAAGTATAGTAAATGTGCTTTGATTGTAGTTTGTAGTCAGTGATTCAGACAGCAAGTACAATGTCATGGTTTATATAATAATTGAGCCAAATGATTAAAAGTCTGCAGATGTAATTTATTGCATTTTGGGATTTGATGAAGGTTTGGGATTCAAGACCATAACAAAACCATGCACTATGAACAATATGAAAAAAAAAAAAAAAATTCTTTAAAAAGAAATCTTCAACAATCTTTGTGATTTAACCCCAGAGTATGCAGCATTAACAAGCTCACCCTATCATCTGGAGATCACAAGTTGGAATCCCGACTGATGCTGTAGCCTCCCACAATCAGGGAGCCGAGAGAGAGCTGATTGGCCGAACTCTCTCAGGAGAGAAAAGGGAGGCACTCTAGTGCTCTCACATCAAGTGAGACATTAATCAATCACGGGCATCTTATACGCTGCTTCCTATGGCATTGAATGTCACGGAGGAAACACATGAAAACCTTTGCCCTCCCTCATTGATGGTTGATGGGAGAGTGCCCTAATGATGGGTGGGAATTGGCTATGACAAAATTAGAGGAGAAAATCTGAAAAATGTTTTTTTTTTTTCAAGACCTTTTCCTTGTTCCAATTTGCTTTCAGTGACTCAATAAAAAAAACAAAAAAGTTTTCTATATTATTTATCAAAACTCAACCAACATGGCAAGTTTTTCCTTGCCACTGTCGCCATCGTCCTCGGCTTGCTCATCAGGGACAGTCTTATCATTTTGATTCATACATGAAATTTGTCTTGTTTTACACCATTGTACAGCAAAGAAACCATATGCATCATTTGTGAGAACTCACAAATTTTTCTCACTGCTGGAATGGATCTCATCTTACAGTGAAACCCTTTGCATGGGTCTGTCAAAGAGTGGAGTAGGAGATTTTAGTACATGACTGAGTGATTTAATGATTTAGTCAGTGTGTGAGTAAGTAAGAAAGTGAAATCAATATCATTTTCCTGTCCAATTCTTTTCATCACTGATCTGGTGAATGTTACACCCAGGAGACCCACTCTGACTTTTAGATCTCTTTCTACAATTACTTTCCCATCTTCTCAGCATTTGGAGTAAAGGGATGAGAGGATGTGAATGAGAGAGGTTAAAGATTCTTCACTGGAAAAAAAAAAAAAAAAACTGGACTTGTATTGAGTTCCTTTGGAAACTTGTTTTTGTTTCATGCCTTGTACATCTGGTATGTCTGTATCTCTGTAATGCTTCACTGATAGAAGCTAGAGTTGTCAGATGAACCTGCTGGTCAGGGTGATTGAGTCAGTATAACTGCAGACTTCAGTGACCATTTAAACCAATATTCACTGAACCATTTCTTTAAAAACAAATGTTTCTACTGACTTTGTCAGAATATGCAGATTAGCCAAAACATTAACACCTTAACACTAATTACCAATTACAGTGGAACCTTGGATTACGAGCATAATTTGTTCCAGAAGTGGGCTCGTGTTCCAAAACACTCGTAAACCAAATCATCATTTTCCCAAAAGAAATAATGAAAAGTCAAATTAGCCCCAAAAATTAAATACATAAAAATAATTACTACAATCTATAAAATAAAGATAAAACAAATTAACCTGCACTTTACCTTTAAAAAAAGTACAAATAAATCCCGACAGATAAGTGTTTCCGTTGGTGCGCGCAGCCGCTGTGTGTGTGTGTGTGTGTGTGTGTGTCTGTGGAATTAGCCCCTTCCCTCGCCTTGTTTTACACAGTAAAACTCCTCCTCACTGTCCCCACCTCGCTTTTTAAGTTTCACAACAAACACACACACATACAACGGAAACACCGTTTTAACAGGAAAAAAAAAATCTCTCTGACACTCGCGTGAGCACATACTAAGGGATCACTGCTGTCAAGTAAAAAAAAAACTGAATCAAAACAAATGAACCAGCACCTTACCTTTGAAAAGAATCGCGACAGAGCAGAGTTTCTGTGCGTTTGTGAAGCCGGGGAGGGGGTGAAAAAGAGAGCGTCTGTGCATGTGTCAGGGTGTTTGCATGTGTGTGTGTGTCGGTGTCAAATTACGCTCACGCACACACATAAGAGACGCTGAAAGAATTCCACAGCGCAAGAGTGACGCTCGGTGTCAAAATAAGAGTCGCATGCATGATACATGATACTCGGCGCTCGTAAACTAATACTTGCTCGGTTTCTGATTAAAAAATTTATTAAAAATCTTTGCTCGGTTTGCGGAACAATCATAAACCACGTGACTCGCAATCCGAGGTTCCACTGTATACCCAAGTAAACTGGTGACAGAATCATGGGCAGTCAAGACTCATCCAGCTCTATGTGGACCATAAGGACTTACCAGTCCTTCTGGTAAGAAAAACCAATGCAGCACAAGCCATCAAAAAATGTCAATGCTGACCATGATAGATAGGCAACAGAACACCCGGTGCCCTACAGCCTGCCATGCATGGGGCTGAGTAAGCAAAGAACCCAATGCCATGAAACTCTCCAAACCCCAATCCACTCAAGCACCAATGGGATGCACAATGCAAACAAGTTCAATCCAAGGACGACCCACCACAGAACCCACAGGATCCTGTCCTGGTGCCAGACACCACAACTCCCCCAGAAATCTTAATGAATGATTCCCCATAGGGCCAGAGTCACCCAGATGGCACAAGGGGAACCTACATTATACTGGACTTAATGTATTGTTATGGTGGGACAGTGTACAGTATATTCCTAAGAGTAATACAATATTTTGAATGCATCTTGGGTTTTAGGCAAGCAGTTAATTCATCGAAGTAAATTATTATTTTCTCTCAATGTAATTTTGCTCAATAGTTAGCGAACCAGCAGGATAAAACTAGCATTAGAATGAGAATTATTGATAAAATATTTTCATGGTTGCATCCATTGCGGTGGTTAGATTCAATGCAACCATGATAACAGAGATCAACACAAATTTAATTTCCCAAGGTTTATGACTTGATCTTCCCCTCACATCCTGCACTTATTAAAAACACAGATTCTGTAAAAATACACTCATTTAACCTCGCTCCTAGCTCATCACTAGTGACATTCTCATTAAGAGGATGCTATTCAGGTGTTGCACTTGATTGTTTGTAACTAAGTTTGATTTGGTCAGACTGTTTGTGTATGCCCTTTAGATCAGTCTGCTTTTCTCATATATCTGAATTTGCATACAATTGGCAAAAAAAAAAAAAAAACACTAAATATTAACACCAAACAATGACACTTCACGAGCCTACTTATATGCAATAGCTATTCTGAAGGAGTGTGTTCATGATGGAGCTGAGACAGAACATGGAGAGAGCTCTTTCAGCTAGAGCACTAAAATATACTTTACATTTTGCCCCTTAGGTAAAGGTCATAAATGTTCACTTGGCCTTTGATTCTCATTGATAGTTATTTATATGGTTCTCTCTGGCTCTCTGATAACTCATTAATCATCCTCACACCACACCCTTCCCAGCACCTCAGGCAAAGTGGCAAGGGTAAATCCATAGCCATGGTCTAATTACAGAAATTTGATGAACTACTGTAGGAAGTATAGGTATAAATTAATAAATAAATGAATGAATAAATAAATAAATAAAATGAACTGATAGGAGTAACAATGATCAAGAATTGTGGAAAATCCAGAGCAATCAAGAAGTATACAAGAAACACTTAAAAGAGTTTTAAGTGTTTCCTTTTTTTGCGTGTCCAAGCTGTAATTTCTGGACCATACTGGATTTACAAAATGAAAGCTGCTGATATCGAGCAAACCCTTCAAACTAGAGTTTTTAAAACCGCCTGCTTACATAAAATCACATAGTTACATACTGCATTTCAAGTCAAAAGCCAGATTTAAATTTACTTTAGCCATTTTTTAAGCTAGGTGAAATTAACTGGTAAGAAATGCATTTTAAATTAAAATGTATTTTTAAGAATGAATACCTTTTAAAACTTCACCTAAAACTACTTTTGCCCTAAACATGTGAAAAGCTTTAACGACAATGATTTAAATGTACAAAACTCTGAAGTTAGGCCTTTGTCACATACTGTACACATACTGTACAGTGAAATTCTTTCCGCTGGATATGCAAAAGAAGGCCCTTGCTCAAGGGCCCAACAATAGCAACCTGGGGGAGCTGGGGATTTAACCGATCAGTAACTCAGTGCCTTAACACAGTGTCTTGGGTCTGGCTGGTGGTGCTGGCTAGACCCGGCTGATGTGGTTGCCGTGGGCATATATGTTGGGAATGAAGGCAGAGGGGTTTGCAAACAGAAATAGTCTTTATTTAAACAAACTCAAACAGACAAACGAACAAAGAAACAAACAACAAACTCAAACTAAAACTAGGGCTCAGGAAAAACACAGGGAACGGCGCGCTAACACTGGGAACCAGGAGCTGACACAGGGAACCGACAGAGACGAACTAGAGACAGGACCAGGAGCACAGAGACGAACTAGAGACAGGACCAGGAGCACAGAGACGAACTAGAGACAGGACCAGGAGCACAGAGACGAACTAGAGACAGGACCAGGAGCACAGAGACGAACTAGAGACAGGACCAGGAGCACAGAGACGAACTAGAGACAGGACCAGGAGCACAGAGACGAACTAGAGACAGGACCAGGAGCACAGAGACGAACTAGAGACAGGACCAGGGACGGGACTAGACTGGCTGGGTTAGTGAGGTTAGTAGCTACATGGAATGCTGGGGACACTGGATGCTGACCTAACCAGGTTAGTATCTAATGGAGTTAGTGGCTAACCAGGTTAGTACTGACCTAATAGTGGGGAACTGAACACAAAAGGCAAAGCACACATGAGGCTATTCCAAACTAGTGGCTAACCTACTAGCGACCAGAACCACTAGCAGTCAATCCCCCTAGAGTCTAGCCTACTGGAGGCTAACCCTACTAGCAATCAAGGCCTACTAGCGGCTAACCCTGCTAGCGGCTAGACCCTCATGTGGCTACACAAAACTTAAACAGACAAAGAACTAGACTGGAAGACAAACACTGGGAAGACACAGAACAGTACTTACACTGTACACAGGAGGAGACACGGCCTAACTAAACATGAAACAGGGCAGCTCCATGAATCCATTAACACAAGGAACATAAGGAAAACAAACAGTAGAGCCCTCTAGAGAAACCAAGGTAAAACAATATAACTAAAAGATCAACTCAAAGAAACAATCAAAAGGAATGCCCACATGACGCTATATACAAAAACAAACAGACAAACAATACTCGACCCAGTTTCCCAGAACAAACTGATATTTATAGAAGCTTTAACGAGCCACCTCAGTTCAGGTGAGCACTCCTCACCTGATTGAGGTGGCTTCTGGGAAACTGAGTCATTTAACAAAAACTACAGAGACAGACATGAACAGTGACCTCTAGTGGAGGTTCCTAACACACAGCATGTAGCAGAATCAAATAATTCCTAACTCCAAAAATAAAAATACCCATGCACGAAAGAATTTTTTTTTTTTATTCTAAATTTCTCCTCAACTTGTGAATGGTAGTGTGTGCCTAGAAATTAGTCAAATAAAACATAAAATTTTCCATCCTTTTTAAAATAGGAAGGTTCTGCCAAGAACAGGAGTAGCTCCGAGTCTGGCCTTTGAAATGCATGTGGTTGGGTAATCATTGTCTTATGGTGACGTAGTATTAAAAGAAAAAAAGAAAAAAAAACACTTTACTCGCACTCTTGCTCACTCACTGAGTAGTCATATGTGTGTACATTGCACCTACATAGTAAAGGTATGTAGCATAATAAAGGCAGTTCTTTGCATGATATGAAGTCCTGCTGCTGCCTAAAGTGGACTAAACTTTTACGTCTGCACCCAAGACCTTTCTAGAGAAGTAGAATTCTTCTAAAATGTGAAATGATTGTGATAGGTTCAACTGTAGGGGTCAAGGGTAGCTCAGTGGTTAAGGCATTGGACTACAGTTCGGAAGGTCCCAGGTAAACTCAACTGCTCAGATATATAATGAGAAAATGTAAGTTGCTCTGGATAAGGGCATTTGCCTAATACTTAAATGTTTGCTGTGTATAGTCTCTTTTTTTAATATCATAAAGATGTTTGGACTCCACTGACTATACCAGCCCTTCTCCACCATCATTAAACTTAAAAACAAGAGCCAATAACATGACTTGACAAAGCTCACACACATAATACGGACCACACCACATTTCACTGGACGAGGGCCCTAATCCAATGTGTTCAAGAACACCGGTGATTGGTTCTCTTTAAGGATTTCTACCACGTCACATCACCAAATCTACAGACTTCCCTGAGGAAACAGCTACAAGGATGGGAAAAAATCCAAATATGCACATGGCCTTACAATACTTTCTGTAGTATATATAATCTATAGTTAATCACAGGAGACAATCATTCTTCCGCACTACTGTAGAAGTGCCATAACAATAAAAAATACATAATACCATATTGGTTACCATCTGTGTATGAGAGCTGTGTATGAGATAATAGACCAGCATATAAAGTACTTCATTATAGCTTTTCGACCTGGCAGAGCTGATATCCATAAAATGCAGTAAATAACCAAGATATCTTGGTCTTGAATGTTGGTAGTGTTTAATGGTTCTTCCGCGGAATGTTAGATATTAGTGATACTGATAACACTGTATCTGTGTCACCTAGAGAGTGCTTTGATGCTATACTGGAGTCATTAATAGACTATTACTGTGATAAAGACTAGCATTACATAAAGTCTGGGAATGTGGATTATCTATGAACATTAATATCTGTTTCTTGACAAACAGCACCACTGATTGAAGAGAAGAGACCGAATGACACAAAGAGATTCAGCCTACTTACAAATGGACATTTTAGGCATAGCAATGTGTGCACATGTGATGCGTTATATTCCACCTGAAATCTCAGGCTATATCACAATCTGAGCAGAAAGATGAAGAGCAGCACAAGATTAGAGAGGGGAAGGCAGTCAGTGTTAGGAAACCCATTTCCACTCTAGCAGCCATGCAGCACAGCATTAAACCCCTCCTGAATCTCTCGCCTCATTTCTCTCGGTGGATTGATTCAGGTGTTGACTTGCTAATAAGGAGCTTCTCATCTAAGCAAAGATCTCATCTGTGTATTGCGGGTTTGTTCACTATAGAACAGAAATACACAGTGTCTTTATATATATATATATATATATATATATATATATAAAATATAACATTTTAAAATATTGGAAACATAAACAAATATATTATACATAGATTATTGCTGGGGGCAGCCGTAAGACCAACAACAGCAACAACATGAATGATTAGATAAAGAATCATATACAGATTCTGATATACAGACTCAGAATCAGGTTTTATTCGCCAAGTATATTGACACACACACGGAATTTGGTTCCAGCTGTTTGTAGATCACAGAGTACAGACTAACATAAAAACACTGTACAAAAACACGATACACAGTGAGTATGGTGCACTATACTTTATTTTATCCTTAAATAATGATGAGATTGATAGATGAGATTGAAGGTGTGTATTGGGACCACCCCAAGATACCACACTGCTGAAAGGCCATCATTGGGCCAATGGCAGTGCATATGTTCGATCAATGTTGGCAACAGTGTTTGGCCCAACGTCATTTTGTCCATTGGCCCAACATGGGCCCATTAGTGGGGCCAAAGATAGGTTGGCACGATGTTGGTTCAGTAGATAATCACACAGCTGGCCCAATCATAATACATAAAACTCATCATAATTCACCTCAGGACTTTCACCATCAGCTTGGTCACTGTCGCTCAGCTGTTCTTCTTCATCATCATCATCAACATTAAGCATGTTCGGAGACCTGTGACTCTAGTCTGTGTTAATGCATCAAGAATTTGAGCATTGTACATTAAAATGTACTTTCAAATATGGTCCTCGAAATGTTCTTTTTCAACCTGCAAAATGTTGGGAAAAACAAACATTTTCCACATTTGTTTCAACTCAGTTTAACAACAGTTCCAGTATTACAGCTGACATATTTTTCTCCGGCAATTCAAAAAGTAAATAACCTAGCAAAATTGACAAATGATATGTTTCGACTATCTTAGTACATCTATTCAATGACCGCAGAACATACAAAAATGCAGCGCCCTAAAGCAAAACAATAT
The DNA here is from genome assembly GCA_030347435.1 of Clarias fuscus. NCBI lineage: Eukaryota > Metazoa > Chordata > Actinopteri > Siluriformes > Clariidae > Clarias > Clarias fuscus. The sequence continues at coordinate 2,771,093 of CM059210.1, read as the reverse complement.
GTACTGTATATTAGCCCGTTAACGTTTCTGGCACTTACACACATGGACAAAATTGTTGGTACCCTTCGGTCAATGAAAGAAAAACTCACAATGGTCACAGAAATAACTTTAATCTGACAAAAGTAATAATAAATAAGAATTCTATGAATGTTAACCAATGAAAGTCAGACATTGCTTTTCAACCATGCTTCAACGGAATTATAAAAAATAAAAAAAAACTCATGGAACAGGCCTGGACAAAAATGATGGTACCCCTAACTTAATAGTTTGTTGCACAACCTTTTGAGGCAATCACTGCAATCAAACGATTCCTGTAACTGTCAATGAGATTTCTGCACCTCTCTGCAGGTATTTTGGCCCACTCCTCATGAGCAAGCTGCTCCAGTTGTTTCCGGTTTGAAGGGTGCCTTTTCCAGACAGCATGTTTCAGCTCCTTCCAAAGATGCTCAATAGGATTGAGGTCAGGGCTCATAGAAGGCCACTTTAGAATAGTCCAATGTTTTCCTCTTAGCCATTCTTGGGTGTTTTTAGCTGTGTGTTTTGGGTCATTGTCCTGTTGCAAGACCCATGACCTGCGACTGAGACCCAGCTTTCTGACACTGGCCAGCACATTTCTCTCTAGAATCCCTTGATAGTCTTGAGATTTCATTGTACCCTGCACAGATTCAAGACACCCTGTGCCAGATGCAGCAAAGCAGCCCCAGAACATAACAGAGCCTCCTCCATGTTTCACAGTAGGGACAGTGTTCTTTTCTTCATATGCTTCATTTTTCCGTCTGGGAACATAGAGCTGATGTGCCTTGGCAAAAAGTTCAATTTTTGTCTCATCTGTCCATAGGACATTCTCCCAGAAGCTTTGTGGCTTGTCAACATGTAGTTTGGCATATTCCAGTCTGGCTTTTTTATGATTTCTTTTAAACAATGGTGTCCTCCTTGGTCGTCTCCCATGTAGTTCACTTTGGCTCAAACAACGACGGATGGTGCGATCTGACACTGATGTTCCTTGAGCATGAAGGTCACCTCGGATCTCTTTAGAAGTCTTTCTGGGCTCTTTTGTTACCATTCGGATTATCCGTCTCTTTGATTTGTCATCGATTTTCCTCCTGCGGCCACGTCCAGGTAGGTTGGCTACAGTCCCATGGATCTTAAATTTCTGAATAATATGTGCAACTGTAGTCACAGGAACATCTAGCTGCTTGGAAATGGTCTTATAGCCTTTACCTTTAACATGCTTGTCTATAATTTTCTTTCGAATCTCCTGAGACAACTCTTCCCTTCGCTTCCTCTGGTCCATGTTGAGTGTGGTACATACCATGTCACCAAACAACACAGTGACTACCTGGAGCCCTATATATTGGCCCACTGACTGATTACAAGATTGCAGACACCTGTGATGCTAATTAGTGGACACACCTTGAATTAACATGTCCCTTTGGTCACATTATTTTCAATATTTTCTTGGGGTACCATCATTTTTGTCCAGGCCTGTTCCATGAGTTAATTTTTTTAAATAATTCTGTTGAAGCATGGTTGAAAAGCAATGTCTGACTTTCATTGGTTACCATTCATAGAATTCTTATTTATTATTACTTTTGTCAGATTGAAGTCATTTCTGTGACCATTGTGAGTTTTTCTTTCATTGACCGAAGGGTACCAACAATTTTGTCCACGTGTGTACGTATTGTGTACATATGTCTACGTATTGGCAACAATCCCTATGGATCTAACCTCACTATGGCTCAGTATGCTACTGGTTCTATTGCAACAGGTCGATTAGTCTAGCATAATAGTGCATAGTTAAATATCTTTCTCACCACAATATATCAAAACTACTAACTGCATTCATGTTTAAATGTTAACACCACAGATTCTCAACACTCGTATGTCTTACTCAGGAGTATTTACATCTCATTTGTAGGAATATTCGCCCACCTGTAGTTAGGAGCAAAAAGGCATAAAACCTTAGCTTGTGTTTAGCTTGGCTGCAGGATTTAATCAGCAGCACCTGGCCTCTGTGCGGTTTTAGGATCCTCCCAGTCATAAGCGCCATCTAGTGACCTGTTTGATAGTGTTCACAGTTGAGCACAAAGCACAATTAATTTAACATTTATAATTTAGTAAACATAAAAAAAATGTATAAATTGTTGGTGTCATTTTAACTGTTACACCTTATTAATTGTACCACAATTAACTTTCTTTATAACTATTGTTTTCTGCTCTCTTAACTGCATATTATTAATTTTATGTACATCTTTTACACCTACAGTACAGAGTCCATCTGTCATTTAGCTATAAATAACAGAGAAAACAGAAATGAATAGTAATATTGTTACCAGTAATATTGTTAAAAGTCTTTGGCAGCATACAAAGTGTTTGTGTTCAACACAAAGTAGCATGCATAGAGTGATATAGTAGAGTGATATTAGGTAAGTTGTTTCTCTTTTCTCGTTCTTTCAACGCATTCCATTTTCTTACAAATTATTTAGTCATCTTGGATCATTAAATATTCATAGTTCTATAGGAAATATTTAGGAAACAGAATTATACATACAAATAACTAGCAATCCTCAAAAAAAGCAATGTCTGTCCTTGTACACGTTGTTCATCTGTGGAAAGTGGTGATAGTTCCTGACTTGCGCACACACACTCACAGCATTGGTCAGCCAGTAGAGCTAATGCAGAGAAGGGTTGCCGAATATTAGGGAGAATAGGAGCAACACAGGCGACTTGTTGGACCACTGTTGGGCCACGGTCCACTAAGTTAGATATATAGTTCTATCAATGTTATTTTTGTACTAGATTGGTAACCAACCCTCATATAAGGTCCTGATGTGATGGCATCATTGAGAGAGCCTGCTGCACAAAGCTAAAGCAATATAATTTAATTTCCAATTTCCAACCTTGCCTATCTATTGAACCAACGTCATTTTGTCCGTTGGCCCAACATTGGTGGGCACAAAGATAGATTGACCCAATGGACAAATGATGTTGGGCCAACCACTGATGCCAACATGCGCCCAATGTGTGTACTGCTGTTGGCCCAACATTGGCACTGACAAAAGATTGCCAAAATTTTTGGTGGGGGCCAACAAAGTAGTGCTATCTGGGATGGTCCAAAGTAAATTTCTTGTAAGCAGCAGCAGAGATTAGATAGAGTCCAATAATAATATAAATATTTGTGCAAAAAAAAAAAAAAGATCAAACTGGTGATGAAATTTGCTGAATGGGTGTAGGTCAATGTGTATGCGTGTATTTATCAGTCCAGTCCTTTCTTGTTAAGTAGATGGATAGCATGTGGGTAGAAGCTGTTGCATAGTCTGGATGTGAGGGTCCAAATGCTTCGGTACCTTTTACCAGATGGCAGGAGGATGAAGAGTGAGTGTGATGGATGTGTATGATCAGCCACAATTCTGGTGGCTTTGCGGATGTAGTGTGTGATGTAGATGTCTGTTATAGAGGGAAGAGAGACCTCAATGATCTTCTAGATTGTCCTCACTATCTGCTATAGTGTCTTGCGGTCTGAAATGGCACAATTCCCAAACCAGACAGTGGTACAGCTGTTCAGGATGCTCTCGATAGTCCCTCTATAGAAGATGGTGAGAATCGGTGGATAAAGCTGCACCTTCTTCAACCTTCTCAGGAAGAAGAGATGTTGCTGGGCTTTCTTGTGCAGAGAGTTCACTTCACGGTAGAGATGGATAATGATCCAAAACTCAGTGTGAATGACCCAAGGCAAAAACTTAACTGCACATGCATTTTGACAGAATCTGTAAAGGTATCATATCTAATGCATAGTGAAGACTTGGCTTTCGACCTCTACCTAGTGTAAGATCTTTGACTTTAATGGGATTGCAGCCACTGTCAGGCTGGGGAAGGGGGCCTTAACACCGAGTGCAGCAGCCTAGTTCCTCTTTGGCTGCTGGATCATGAAGGCTAGCTCTTGGTGAAAGTGAAAGTGCCAGGCAGCTCCTGTAGTCCCTAGGTGGGTTTCTTTGATGCCACAATCAACTGGTCAGTCCACCCGCCTTTGAAGACCCTGGGGCACATGATGTCACCCTGCTCAAATGCCACTCTCTAGTTTAATGTCTACCAAACATTTTTCTCACTTCCAGATTCTGGACTTTGATTCTGGACTCTGAGCTAGGTGCCCTGCCTCACTGTTATAGAGTAGAGCAAGCCTAAGTTTCATTACAATTATAATCCTTCAGCCATGCCCAAACTAGTGGTCCCACCACTTCATACACCCGCTGAAGGAGAGGCCCCCTACCTAGTGAGCCTTCGGAGTGAGCAAGGGGCAAAAAAAAAGAATTTGGCACATGCCAGTCACTGGTGCACCGGTGTATTTTTAAACTCTAGCATGCTAAACTACTCTTTGAATAATTTACTATCTAAAGAACTATTGTGCAACTTTTTATTTATTTTTATTTATATATATTTTTTTCAATAATATCTTCCTGTTCATTGTTTAATGTGTATTAGTTATTTCATTACAGGTTTGTTCATAAAACAATGCTTATTAAAAATACATAATTCTTATGTTTAAAAAAAAAACAACATGTATTATATTATTTTCTCCATAGACTTTTCGGTAAGCGTAGTAATCTGCTGGTGATTAGATCATTCAGAGAGCCACTAAGCCTCTAAGTGCCTGGCAGTGTTCGGATTAGCTGCATCATTACTCATAAAACTTTTCTGTCGACCAGTAAACACATGTAAATAAGACAGAAGTGACCAGAACAAGCTGTGATTCTTCTTCCTCACTGAGTTCAAGGATCAACACCTCAGGGCCAGAATCAGCAGTATACCTTCTCCTGGAGGACAAAGAACACACATTTGAGGATGAAAATGTACACATTTTGAGCAGAGAGGGTAGATGAAAGAAGCCATCTATGTGCAGGTGGAACATTATTCTCTCAACAAAGGTGGAGGTCTTTGACACAAACTTTTTTTTCCAATTTTTCATGCTCCCTTTCATCTATTCCAAGGAAGATCAAGACCTCTTCACACATCCACCAAGAATGCCACAGTTAAGGACTCCCCTTACTCTTCCTGGTCGTTACCCTTAATGACTATCGCTAATCTCTCTCTCTATTGTCTTTATAACAGCTCTCTAACAATCCTCCCTCCTATTCTCACCTTTACCATTGTTCCCATAACAAGCCTTTTCAGATAGGGGAAAATCCTTTCACCTTGGAGGACTTAAATGCAAGAAACTTTTCAACTTACCTTAGACTGAAGAAGCTACTTAAACGAGCAATTAAGTGTTTCTACTGGATTAGGAAGTCAGAAGTCCATCTGAATAATCTCACCTTGATGACTGTGAAACTTCACAGACAGGGTGTCTGGATCCTATCACAAGCAGCTAATTCTAACCCTAACCCTAATCATGACCTTAAACCTAACCCATAACCTTTAACACTATCCATAAACTCTAATCCTACCACCAAACCCTAACCCTAACCCTAACCATACACCTTGACCTGTCCCATAATCCTTAACCATAAACCATAACCTTAAACTTAATGGTACTGAAACTACTTTAGTTTTACTTGAAGTTTAGTTGTACTTTTGATCATACATGTTCCCAGGACCTTTGTTTTGACAGCTCTGGTTTCTTGCTTTTTTGTTCATGTTCACTGTCCTTATGTGTCTTTTGTTCTCCCATTAGCTCTATAATATTTAAATTCCTAGTTTACTTAACTTTGGGTGTCTTGTATTTGTCTAAGATCCTGATTATTTGTCTGTTGAGATATATTAATTTAACATTCACACACACAAATACACACACACACACACATCAAAAGGGCTTGTAAAGTCTAAGTTTTCCATGTTGATTTAATGTTTAGCTTTCTACAGTAAATTAAGTATCAGTCCTTCATTTAAGTCTGTTGATACATTAATCATTTTTTTCTTTTCTTTTTTAAAGTGCCAGCTTGTCATGTTACCACAGAAGCCTCAAAGAAGCATAAACTCCACTGAAGATGTCTTGAAATCTAAAGTTACAGCTTTACACCTTTCTGTTACCAAGTGCTAACACTGGATACTTCTTCTATTCATGTGCCATAAACTGCACTACATCAACAAATCATTTATGCAGAGCATCTGCTGTACACGTCATAGCAAATGAGCGGCTGCTGTAGAAACAGTTTATATATATATATATATATATATATATATATATATATATATATATATATATATATATATATATATATAATTATGGCATGCCGTTTAGGAAAATATTCATGAGAGAACTTAATGAAAACTCTGAATATATTGAATGAAACGTGAGAATATTGAATGGATTCCGAATATATTGATTGAAAACTGATATATATTGAATGAAATCTGAATATATTGAATGAACTGTGAGAATATTGAATGAATTCTGAATATATTGATTGAAAAATATATATATTGAATGAATTCTGAATATATTGATTGAAAAATATATATATTGAATGGATTCTGAATATATGGTTTGAAAACTGATAGATATTGAATGAAAAGTCTGAATATATTGAATGAAACATGACGTCATCGAAACACAGCGCCATCTTTAGGAAGGATGAGTGAGTCGGCGAGAAACTTGGTTGCTGCAATTGTGAGAAATGAAGAGATGGTGAACACATTGATGAGTGCGTGTGCGGCCCAAAGTGGTGGCACAAGCCGCACTCAGTATCAGACTACGGATGAAGAAATATATTCGCTATTTCACCGCGGAAGACCGGTGTTATGCGCTAAAATGCTCCCCTGCCACAGATTGCAATCCCCCCCCCCCCTACATAATCTCTATCAAATATTATATTACAACATAAATTCATAGGTTTATTGTAATCAAATATGATATAACTATTATAATTAACCCTTGAAACGTGACAGGTGTCGAGACCATGAATACAAATTCTCATATGTTTATTTTGTGGCACATTTATTTTACAGGGATTTGTCATGTAATACAAAAATGCTTGCACTAAATAAATATTTATGATGAACAATTTTACGAAATTATTTTTATTATTAAATAAGCAATATCAAAAATACATCTTGTATATAAAAAATAATAATTTATATTTTTTCCCTATACAACATGTATTTTTTTTACAATGCTTATTTTATAATCAAATCCATTTGGTCTAATTTGTAATTTCTAAATCATAAACCTAGAAATGTCTGGTCTAATATAATATTTGATAGAGATTATGTAGGGGGGGGGGGGGATTGCAATCTGTGGCAGGGGGGCATTTTAGCGCATAACACCGGTCTTCCGCGGTGAAATAGCGAATATATTTCTTCATCCGTAGTCTGATACTGAGTGCGGCTTGTGCCACCACTTTGGGCCGTACACGCACTCATCAATGTGTTCACCATCTCTTCATTTCTCACAATTGCAGCAACCAAGTTTCTCGCCGACTCACTCATCCTTCCTAAAGATGGCGCTATGTTTCCATGACGTCATGTTTCATTCAATATATTCAGACTTTTCATTCAATATATTCAGACTTTTCATTCAATATATATCAGTTTTCAATCCATATATTCAGAATTCATTCAATATATATAGAGTTTCAATCAATATATTCGGAATCCATTCAATATTCTCACGTTTCATTCAATATATTCAGAGTTTTCATTAAGTTCTCTCATGAATATTTTCCTAAACGGCATGCCATATATATATATATATATATATATATATATATATATATATATATATATATATATATATAAAACAAGCTCTTTGATAAACCTGCACCACTGTCACAGAAGTGACAAATGATAATGTTCTTGATGATGTATTTGGATATGTGGACACTATATAGCTGCAATTTTTCAGATTTTAGACATTAAACACACACACACATACAAAGAGACAGAGAGAGAAATAATCCAGTTTACTGAAAATCTCACAGTGCTAAAACAGCTTCTTGTAAAAAAAAATTCTGACTGCATCGTCTCTCATCCTGACCCCCAACCTACAGTTAATTACATCATCACTAATGTCTTTCATCCATTACACCATTGTGGAGGTTACATATTTCAGCCTGGGAAGTTTCCCTATCCACATACCACCAGCCAATCAGAGCAGGACATGCTGCTGTGGCGAGAGGAGTATTGCTCATTTCCCCATTACCAGATGCTAAAGCAACACATGTAGGTGTGTCATGTTCAGAAAGTCACACATACTATTGCACACTGTGCGAGCATCCTAAACCTATAATAATTCCTAAATCGCACCCTTCAAGCCAAGCCCATACAACACAGCCCCTTATACATCCCTCCACCATATCCACCTAAAGGACAAACTTTCCTTTATTGAAGTCACAATATTTTATTCTGACCTACACACTGAACAACACTATGGAATCCCATTCAAGGAATGTTAAATATTTAAACATGACATTATTAAATCATTAGGGCCCAAGCACTGAGTGCGCAGGGCCCTATTGTTTTCGTTAGGATTATTAGGGCCCAAGCACTGAGTGCGCAGGGCCCTATTGTTTTCGTTAGGATTATTATTTTTTTTAGGGCCCAAGCACTGAGTGCGCAGGGCCCTATTGTTTTCGTTAGGATTATTATTTTTTTTTTTTTTTTTTTTTTTTTTTATTATTTTTTTTCCACACTTTTGGTACTTTTGGGGTCCTTAACATACTCAAAAACTCATCAAAATTTGCATCCAGATTGGAATCCGCGGCCATCAGGTCCTCAGTGGGGCTCGGCCCGGGGAGTCGCACACGCCCGTCACAGCGCCCCCTAGAAAATCGTGCCTCATAGCTCAGAGACACTTGCACGCACACTCAGAAAACTCCGTGTACATTTAGATCTCATCAAGCTGAACAAGTTTTGCAATGCATGTCATCAGGGCTAATCAACAGGAAGTGAGTTATTTTGAGGTCTTTGCAAAACGCACCCAATGGAATTTGAAATACTCCTCCTAGGAAATTTACAGAATTTCCACCAAACCAGGCAAATATGATCTAAACAAGTTGCCGATGCAAAATTGCAGAGATCTTTTTGATACCTCGAACGGTTCGGCCGTGGCGACGCTTTAAAATTATGGCGAATAAAATGAAACAGGAAGTGGCTAATAACTTCTGTGTACATTACGTTATGCATATGAAACTTTACAGGTGTGTTAAGAGTAGGAAGATGATCACATCAAATGACAATCATGAGTCTATGTCATAGCGCCACCAACTGGCAGCAGGAAGTGTGTCACTTTTGGAAATCACTAATATTTTGGCCTTTACTTTCACCTGATTTGGTTCAAAATCAGTCAGAATAATGAAAAGACATGGATGATTTGAGACCATGAAGGATTTTTTTATAATTTGAATCGTCTTGTTATGGCGACGATTTATCTAGAGAAAAAACCTAAAATGAAGTGCAAAAAAATAAATCTTCTCATATCGTACGAGTGGAAAGACCTACGGTTCCAAACTTTTACGGCTATACACTGAAACTGATTATGAGTAAGGCCTGAGAGCCTGGAGACCGGGCGTGGCTCAGGGCCTGGACAGCGCCCCCTGGAACTTTGTAAAAAATTTAGCTGCATAATTCATATCCACTTTCACATATATGCATGAGACCCAGTAGAAATTTAGATCTCATTGAGATGAACAACTTGCATACCCCATGTCATGGAATCCGCTGAACAGGAAGTCAGTTATTTGGCGTTGATTGAAAAACGCACCCATTGGAATGTGATATACTACTCTTACAGGATTCATAGGTTTTTGACCAAACAGGGTCTAATATAATCTCAAGACATTGAGGATCTAATATTGTGAAGGGCTGGTTGATATCTCAAACGTGTCGGCCGTGGCGAGCCCTTAAACCTACGGCGAATAACAGGAAACAGGAAGTGGCTAATAACTTCTGTATAAATTGAGTGACATTCATCAAACCTCAGCAGTAGGTTAAGAGAAGAGTCCTGCTCACAGTGACATGGGTCCCGTGAGTCTCAGTCATAGCGCCACCAACTGGCAGCAGAAAGTGTCTACTTTCAGAAATTAAATTCTTTTGTGGCTAATTTTCAGCAAATTGGCTTCAAAATCAGGCACAATAATTGGAAGACACGGCTGATGTCACACTGTAAAGGACGTTTTGATACGTTGAATAGTATTGCTATGGCAACATATCATTTTGAGCAAATATAAGATACTTATATCCACCAAGTGGAAAATCATAATGTGCCCAAACATTTTAGGTAGAAAGAACAACTGCTTCTGAGTAGATTTCTTGAGTTTCATGTTTTTGTGATGCTCACACAGCTCCCAACAATTTTTACAGTATATTTATCAGCTTTGGCCTGAACTGTCTCCACTCAGTCCTGCAGTAATAAAATATGTCCAGTAGATGGCAGTAATAGGCAGGTATTCTGCAGTCAGGTCTTTCCCCTTCTCCTTTACTATGGCTTCATGTTTACAATTTAAACATATGCAGAAATGATCAAAAATATACAATAGAAACATTTAAATTGCCCACTGTACAACATACACACACACACACACACACACACACACACACACACACACACACATTATATGTGACATCACATTCAGGAACATCCTTAACCTTACACCGATAATTTATTTATAACACACATCACCAATATTAACACACAGACTCACACACCATACACACACACACACACACACACACACACACACACACACACACACACCATATACACAAACTCGCACAACCACAAGCACATTTACTCGTCACACACATACTGACACATCTACATGTCACACACCTCTCTCCCTCACTCTCACACACACACACACACACACACACACACACACACACACACTCATTATATTCAGTGACACAGACAGTGACATCACATTCAGGAACATCCTTAAACTTACACCGATAAATTATTTATCACACACATCACTAATGTTCACACACAGACTCACACACCATACACAAAAACATCTACAAACAAACACACACACACACACCATATACACAAACTCACACAAGCACATTTACTCGTCACACACAGACTGACACATCTACATGTCACACACCTCTCTCCCTCACTCTCTCTCTCTCTCACACACACACACACACACACACACACAGGACAAGCCAAAGACTGATCCAGCATCAGCATCAAATAAATCCCATTGCGTGTCATACTCAAACTTGACCTCACATCACATCACTGTCACACACCTCTCTCCCTCACTCTCACACACACATCACACATTTTGATATCTCAAACGGGTCAGCCGTGATAATGTCTTAAACTTACACCCAACAATTATTAATAACACACACATCACTAATATTAACACACAGATGCAGACACCATACACACAAACATGCACAAACACAAGCACACATCACTAATGTTAACACACTAAATAAACACACACACAAACACAAAGATATCTCACACACATGCATGCACACACACAAACAAGTACACTCATATATCACACACATGCACACCTACATACACACACATTATAACATCACAAATTGTAACACTCACACACTCACATCTCTGTCTCACACACCCTCACGCAGAAACACACACACCCATTAACAAGTCACATATCTTAAACATACTAACACACACTACTGTTAACACAGACTTACACACCACACACACACACTCATTATATTCAGTGACACAGACAGTGACATCACATTCAGGAACGTCCTTAAACTTACACCGATAAATTATTCATAACACACATCACCAATATTAACACACAGACTCACACACCATACACACACACACACACCATATACACAAACTCACACAAGCACATTTACTCGTCACACACAGACTGACACATCTACATGTCACACACCTCTCTCCCTGACTCTCTCTCTCACACACACACACACACACATCACATCACATCACTGTCACACACCTCTCTCCCTCACTCTCACACACACATCACACATTTTGATATCTCAAACGGGTCAGCCGTGATAATGTCTTAAACTTACACCCAACAATTATTAATAACACACATCACTAATATTAACACACAGATGCAGACACCATACTCACAAACATGCACAAACACAAGCACACATCACTAATGTTAACACACTAAATAAACACACACACAGAAACACACACACACACACACACACACACACACACAAAAAAACACCTCTCACACACACGCACACACATGCATGCACACACAAACAAATACACTCGTACAATACACAAATGAGCACCTACATAAACACACATTATAACATCACAAATTATAACACTCACACACTCACATCTCTGTCTCACACACCCTCACGCAGAAACACACACATCCACTAACAAGTCACATGTCTTAGACATACTAACACACACATCACTAATGTTAACACACAGACTCACACACCACACACACACAAACACGCAAAAACACATTTACTCATCAGAGACAGACTGACACATTAACTAGTCACACACACACACACACACACACACACACACACACACACACATATTTAGGGCCCAAACTGATATTAGCCCAGTATGATGTGTGACGTTCTGTGTGCAAGTTCCGCGGTGCAACCGGGTGGCAATGACTTTTTTGAGGTTTTGACACACTCGAATAACACGCAGGTTGTGCGGTGCGCCCGGGGTGGGGACCGCGCCCGTTGCTTGGGCCCGTCATCGTTGCTTGCAACTTTAATTAGGGCCCAAGCACTGAGTGCGCAGGGCCCTCTTGTTTTCCTAAGGATTATTATTTTTTTTAGGGCCCAAGCACTGAGTGCGCAGGGCCCTATTGTTTTCGTTAGGATTATTATTTTTTTTTTTTTTTTTTTTTTTTTTTTTTTTCTTTTTATTATTTTTCTTTCAATCATCCGGGCACTTTCGGGCCTCTTAACATACTCAAAAACTCACCAAAATTTGCACACAGATTGGAATCTGCGGCCAACAGGTCCTCAGTGGGGCTCGGCCCGGGGCGTCGCACACGCCCCGCACAGCGCCCCCTACAGAGTCTTGCCTTATAGCTCAGACACACTTGCACGTATACTTATAAAACTCGGTGAACATTTAGATCTCATCAAACTGAACAAGTTTCACGCTGCATGTCATCAGGACTAATCAACAGGAAGTGAGTTATTTTGAGTTGTTTGCAAAACGCACCCAATGGAATTTGAAATACTCCTCCTAGGAACTTTTTACAATTCGCACCAAACCAGCTAAATATGATCTAAACAAGTTGCCGATGCAAAATTGCAGAGATCTTTTTGATACCTCGAACGGTTCGGCCGTGGCGACGCTTTAAAATTATGGCGAATAAAATGAAACAGGAAGTGGCTAATAACTTCTGTGTACATTAAGTTAGGCACATGAAACTTTACAGGTATGTTAAGAGTAGGAAGCTGATCACATCATATGACAATCATGAGTCTATGCCATAGCGCCACCAAGTGGCAGCAGGAAGTGTGTCACTTTTGGAAATCAGTAATATTTTGTCCTTTACTTTCACCTGATTTGGTTCAAAATCAGTCAGAATAATGAAAAGACATGGGTCATTTGAAATCATGATGGATTTTTTTCTAATTTGAATCGCGTTGCTATGGTGACGATTTAACTCAAGAAAAAATCGAAGAAAATTATTCTTCTCATATCTTACAAGTGGAAAGACCTACGGTTCCAAAATTGTATGGGTGTAGACTCTCACTGATTGTGAGGAAGCCCTGAGAGCCTGGAGCCCGGGCGTGCCACAGGGCCTGTACAGCGCCCCCTGGAACTTTGTAAAGTTTAAGCTGCATAACTCATATCCACTTTCACATATATGAATGAGACCCAGTATAAATTTAGATCTCATTGAGGTGAACAACTTGCATAACCCATGTCATGGAATCCGCTGAACAGGAAGTCGGTTATTTTGCGTTGTTTGAAAAACGCACCCATTGGAATGTGATATACTACTCTTACAGGATTCATATGTTTTTGACCAAACAGGGTCTAATATAATCTCAAGACATTGAGGATCTAATTTTGTGAACGGCTGGTTGATATCTTAAACGGGTCAGCCGTGGCGAGCCCTTAAAAATACGGCGAATAACAGGAAACAGGAAGTGGCTAATAACTTCTGTATAAATTGAGTGACATTCATCAAACCTCAGCAGTAGGTTAAGAGAAGAGTCCTGCTCACAGTGACATGGGTCCCGTGAGTCTCAGTCATAGCGCCACCAACTGGCAGCAGAAAGTGTCTACTTTCAGAAATTAAATTCTTTTGTGGTTAATTTTCAGCAAATTGGCTTCAAAATCAGGCACAATAATTGGAAGACACGGCTGATGTCACACTGTAAAGGACTTTTTGATACGTTGAATAGTGTTGCTATGGCAAGGTAAAATTTTAAGGAAAACTAGGATACTCATATCCAACAAGTGGAAAGTCCTAATGTCTCCAAACATTTTACATAGAAGGTACAACTGGTTCTGAGTAAATCTCTTGAGTTTCACGATTTTGTTATGCTCATACGCCTCCCAACAATATTTTGTTTATTAACTAATTGCTTTAAATTGCATAAACTAACTCCTGCAGTACTAAACTATGGCCACTAGATGGAGGTATCACACCACACATCCCACACTCTCGAAGAGACACAGACACACGTGACCTCCCCCTCCCTCACAGATTTGAGTTTTGGTGAAGCGGACTGACACAAACGCTGCCGCTGAATAGTTGTTTATGGACTGTTTAATTGTTTACAAATCGCCCTTTGGATCAAGTTTTGTGCGTGAATTCAACAGTAAGTGTGAAGTCTTTAACTATATTAACAATGGACATTTTATCTGTTCCGGTAACAAGTTATTATGCCCGCGAGGTCACGATATATATATATATATATATTTACATGTGTGTGTGTGTGTGTGTGTGTGTATTCTTAGTAAGTATGCCTAGAATCAATATGTTATTGTGACTGTCACTATTATCTTTTGCTGTTGTTATTTCGTGTTATAAACACACACACACATTTGAAACACGGCCCGTAGCTTTAAGGGCCACGGCGAATAACAGGAAACAGGAAGTGGCTAATAACTTCTGTCTTAATTGAGTGACGTTCATCAAACCTCAGCAGTAGGTTAAGAGAAGAGTCCTGCTCACAGTGACATGGGTCCCGTGAGTCTCAGTCATAGCGCCACCAACTGGCAGCAGAAAGTGTCTACTTTCAGAAATTAAATTCTTTTGTGGCTAATTTTCAGCAAATTGGCTTCAAAATCAGGCACAATAATTGGAAGACACGGCTGATGACACACTGTAAAGGACTTTTTGATACGTTGAATAGTGTTGCTATGGCAACATATCATTTGGAGCAAACATAAGATACTTATATCCACCAAGTGGAAAGTCCTAATGTGCCCAAACATTTTATGTAGAAAGAACAACTGCTTCTGAGTAGATTCCTTGAGTTTCATGTTTTTGTGACGCTCATACAGCTCCCAACAATTTATTTACAGTATATTTATCATCCTTGTCCTGAACTTTCTGTACTGACTCCTGCAGTAATAAAATATGTCCAGTAGATGGCAGTAGTAGGCAGGTATTCTGCAGTCAGGTCTTTCCCCTTCTCCTTTACTATGGCTTCATGTTTACAATTTAAATATATGCAGAAATCATAAAAAATAAACAATACAAACATTTAAATTGCCAACTGTACAACATTGAGTCTGGTGGACAAGCGCGGCGATATACACACCAGACCACACATTCTAAACACACACACACACTCTACACATCGGTCATGTACACATCCCGACAAATACACAATATGAACACACTAACTATCCTACATGCACACACACACACACACACACACACATCACAAGCACACGTCACTAATGTGACCTGACTAAATAAAAATCAATATATCATGAAAAAGGAAAAAGATCCTTAGGAAAACAAGAGGCTCCTGCGCATCTATAGCACACATCTCTCACGACAGACACACACTCACACTCATCATATTCAGTGACACGGACAGTGACATCACATTCAGGAACATCCTTAAACTTACACCGAAACATTATTAATAACACACATCACTAATGTTAACACACTCACACACCATACACACAAACAACCACACACACACACACACACACACTCCATATACACAAACACAAGCACATTTACTCGTCACACACAGACTGACACATCTACATCTCACACACCTCTGTCCCTCACTCTCACACACACTAAACCTCCCACACACTAAACCTCCCACACACACATGCACACACACACACACGCACACACACACACACACACACACACAAATCACATCACATCACATCACTGTCACACACCTCTCTCCCTCACTCTCACACACACATCACACATGTTGATATCTCAAACGGGTCAGCCGTGATAATGTCTTAAACTTACACCGAACAATTATTAATCACACTCAAATCACTAATATTTGAACACACCATACACACAAACATACACAAGCACACATCACTAATGTTAACACACTAAATAAACACACACACACACACACACACACACACAAACACATCTCACACACACGCACACACATGCATGCACACACAAACAAATATACTCGTACATCACACAAATGAGCACCTACATACTCACACATTATAACGTCACAAATTATAACACTCACACACTCACATCTCTGTCTCACGCAGAAACACACACATCCACTAACAAGTCACATGTCTTGGACACACTAACACACACATCACTAATGTTAACACACAGATTCACACACCACACACACACAAACACACAAAAACACATTTACTCATCAGAGACAGACTGACACATTAACTAATCTCACACACACACACACACACACACACACACACACACACACACACACAAATATTTAGGGCCCAAACTGATATTAGCCCAGTATGATGTGTGACGTTCTGTGTGCAAGTTCTGCGGTGCAACCGGGTGCCAATGACTTTTTTGAGGTTTTGACACACTCGAATAACACGCAGGTTGTGCGGTGCGCCCGGGGTGGGGACCGCGCCCGTTGCTTGGGCCCGTCATCGTTGCTTGCAACTTTAATTAGGGCCCAAGCACTGAGTGCGCAGGGCCCTATTGTTTTCGTTAGGATTATTATTTTTTTTTTTTTTTTTTTTTTTATTATTTTTTTTCCACACTTTTGGTACTTTTGGGGTCCTTAACATACTCAAAAACTCATCAAAATTTGCATCCAGATTGGAATCCGCGGCCATCAGGTCCTCAGTGGGGCTCGGCCCGGGGAGTCGCACACGCCCGTCACAGCGCCCCCTAGAAAATCGTGCCTCATAGCTCAGAGACACTTGCACGCACACTCAGAAAACTCCGTGTACATTTAGATCTCATCAAGCTGAACAAGTTTTGCAATGCATGTCATCAGGGCTAATCAACAGGAAGTGAGTTATTTTGAGGTCTTTGCAAAACGCACCCAATGGAATTTGAAATACTCCTCCTAGGAAATTTACAGAATTTCCACCAAACCAGGCAAATATGATCTAAACAAGTTGCCGATGCAAAATTGCAGAGATCTTTTTGATACCTCGAACGGTTCGGCCGTGGCGACGCTTTAAAATTATGGCGAATAAAATGAAACAGGAAGTGGCTAATAACTTCTGTGTACATTACGTTATGCATATGAAACTTTACAGGTGTGTTAAGAGTAGGAAGATGATCACATCAAATGACAATCATGAGTCTATGTCATAGCGCCACCAACTGGCAGCAGGAAGTGTGTCACTTTTGGAAATCACTAATATTTTGGCCTTTACTTTCACCTGATTTGGTTCAAAATCAGTCAGAATAATGAAAAGACATGGATGATTTGAGACCATGAAGGATTTTTTTATAATTTGAATCGTCTTGTTATGGCGACGATTTATCTAGAGAAAAAACCTAAAATGAAGTGCAAAAAAATAAATCTTCTCATATCGTACGAGTGGAAAGACCTACGGTTCCAAACTTTTACGGCTATACACTGAAACTGATTATGAGTAAGGCCTGAGAGCCTGGAGACCGGGCGTGGCTCAGGGCCTGGACAGCGCCCCCTGGAACTTTGTAAAAAATTTAGCTGCATAATTCATATCCACTTTCACATATATGCATGAGACCCAGTAGAAATTTAGATCTCATTGAGATGAACAACTTGCATATCCCATACTGGAATCCGCTGAACAGGAAGTCAGTTATTTGGCGTTGATTGAAAAACGCACCCATTGGAATGTGATATACTACTCTTACAGGATTCATAGGTTTTTGACCAAACAGGGTCTAATATAATCTCAAGACATTGAGGATCTAATATTGTGAAGGGCTGGTTGATATCTCAAACGGGTCGGCCGTGGCGAGCCCTTAAACCTACGGCGAATAACAGGAAACAGGAAGTGGCTAATAACTTCTGTATAAATTGAGTGACATTCATCAAACCTCAGCAGTAGGTTAAGAGAAGAGTCCTGCTCACAGTGACATGGGTCCCGTGAGTCTCAGTCATAGCGCCACCAACTGGCAGCAGAAAGTGTCTACTTTCAGAAATTAAATTCTTTTGTGGCTAATTTTCAGCAAATTGGCTTCAAAATCAGGCACAATAATTGGAAGACACGGCTGATGTCACACTGTAAAGGACTTTTTGATACGTTGAATAGTATTGCTATGGCAACATATCATTTTGAGCAAATATAAGATACTTATATCCACCAAGTGGAAAATCATAATGTGCCCAAACATTTTAGGTAGAAAGAACAACTGCTTCTGAGTAGATTTCTTGAGTTTCATGTTTTTGTGATGCTCACACAGCTCCCAACAATTTTTACAGTATATTTATCAGCTTTGGCCTGAACTGTCTCCACTCAGTCCTGCAGTAATAAAATATGTCCAGTAGATGGCAGTAATAGGCAGGTATTCTGCAGTCAGGTCTTTCCCCTTCTCCTTTACTATGGCTTCATGTTTACAATTTAAACATATGCAGAAATGATCAAAAATATACAATAGAAACATTTAAATTGCCCACTGTACAACATACACACACACACACACACACACACACACACACACACACACACATTATATGTGACATCACATTCAGGAACATCCTTAACCTTACACCGATAATTTATTTATAACACACATCACCAATATTAACACACAGACTCACACACCATACACACACACACACACACACACACACACACACACACACACACCATATACACAAACTCGCACAAACACAAGCACATTTACTCGTCACACACATACTGACACATCTACATGTCACACACCTCTCTCACTCACTCTCACACACACACACACACACACACACACACACACACACACACTCATTATATTCAGTGACACAGACAGTGACATCACATTCAGGAACATCCTTAAACTTACACCGATAAATTATTTATCACACACATCACTAATGTTCACACACAGACTCACACACCATACACAAAAACATCTACAAACAAACACACACACACACACCATATACACAAACTCACACAAGCACATTTACTCGTCACACACAGACTGACACATCTACATGTCACACACCTCTCTCCCTCACTCTCTCTCTCTCTCACACACACACACACACACACACACACACACACACACACACACACACACACACACACACACACACACAGGACAAGCCAAAGACTGATCCAGCATCAGCATCAAATAAATCCCATTGCGTGTCATACTCAAACTTGACCTCACATCACATCACTGTCACACACCTCTCTCCCTCACTCTCACACACACATCACACATTTTGATATCTCAAACGGGTCAGCCGTGATAATGTCTTAAACTTACACCCAACAATTATTAATAACACACACATCACTAATATTAACACACAGATGCAGACACCATACACACAAACATGCACAAACACAAGCACACATCTCTAATGTTAACACACTAAATAAACACACACACAAACACAAAGATATCTCACACACATGCATGCACACACACAAACAAGTACACTCATATATCACACACATGCACACCTACATACACACACATTATAACATCACAAATTGTAACACTCACACACTCACATCTCTGTCTCACACACCCTCACGCAGAAACACACACACCCATTAACAAGTCACATATCTTAAACATACTAACACACACTACTGTTAACACAGACTTACACACCACACACACACACTCATTATATTCAGTGACACAGACAGTGACATCACATTCAGGAACATCCTTAAACTTACACCGATAAATTATTCATAACACACATCACCAATATTAACACACAGACTCACACACCATACACACACACACACACACACACCATATACACAAACTCACACAAGCACATTTACTCGTCACACACAGACTGACACATCTACATGTCACACACCTCTCTCCCTGACTCTCTCTCACACACACACACACACACACACACACACACACACACACACACACACACACACACACACACACACACACACATCACATCACATCACTGTCACACACCTCTCTCCCTCACTCTCACACACACATCACACATTTTGATATCTCAAACGGGTCAGCCGTGATAATGTCTTAAACTTACACCCAACAATTATTAATAACACACATCACTAATATTAACACACAGATGCAGACACCATACACACAAACATGCACAAACACAAGCACACATCACTAATGTTAACACACTAAATAAACACACACACAGAAACACACACACACACACACACACACACACACAAAAAAACACCTCTCACACACACGCACACACATGCATGCACACACAAACAAATACACTCGTACAATACACAAATGAGCACCTACATAAACACACATTATAACATCACAAATTATAACACTCACACACTCACATCTCTGTCTCACACACCCTCACGCAGAAACACACACATCCACTAACAAGTCACATGTCTTAGACATACTAACACACACATCACTAATGTTAACACACAGACTCACACACCACACACACACAAACACGCAAAAACACATTTACTCATCAGAGACAGACTGACACATTAACTAGTCACACACACACACACACACACACACACACACACACACACACACACACACACACACACACACATATTTAGGGCCCAAACTGATATTAGCCCAGTATGATGTGTGACGTTCGGTGTGCAAGTTCCGCGGTGCAACCGGGTGCCAATGACTTTTTCGAGGTTTTGACACACTCGAATAACACGCAGGTTGTGCGGTGCGCCCGGGGTGGGGACCGCGCCCGTTGCTTGGGCCCGTCATCGTTGCTTGCAACTTTAATTAGGGCCCAAGCACTGAGTGCGCAGGGCCCTATTGTTCTTCTAAGGATTATTATTTTTCTTTTTTTTTTTTTTATTATTATTTTTCTTTCAATCATCCGGGCACTTTCGGGCCTCTTAACATACTCAAAAACTCACCAAAATTTGCACACAGACTGGAATCTGCGGCCAACAGGTCCTCAGTGGGGCTCGGCCCCGGGCGTCGCACAGGCCCCGC
>CM059210.1:2712066-2744566 GCA_030347435.1 Clarias fuscus | reverse complement strand
ATTCATATCCACTTTCACATATATGCATGAGACCCAGTAGAAATTTAGATCTCATTGAGATGAACAACTTGCATATCCCATACTGGAATCCGCTGAACAGGAAGTCAGTTATTTGGCGTTGATTGAAAAACGCACCCATTGGAATGTGATATACTACTCTTACAGGATTCATAGGTTTTTGACCAAACAGGGTCTAATATAATCTCAAGACATTGAGGATCTAATATTGTGAAGGGCTGGTTGATATCTCAAACGGGTCGGCCGTGGCGAGCCCTTAAACCTACGGCGAATAACAGGAAACAGGAAGTGGCTAATAACTTCTGTATAAATTGAGTGACATTCATCAAACCTCAGCAGTAGGTTAAGAGAAGAGTCCTGCTCACAGTGACATGGGTCCCGTGAGTCTCAGTCATAGCGCCACCAACTGGCAGCAGAAAGTGTCTACTTTCAGAAATTAAATTCTTTTGGGGCTAATTTTCAGCTAATTGGTTTCAAAATCAGGCACAATAATTGGAAGCCATGGCTGATGTCACCCTGTAAAGGACTTTTTGCTATGTTAAATAGTGTTGCTATGGCAAGGTAAAATTTTAAGGAAAACTAGGATACTCATATCCAACTAGTGGAAAGTCCTAATGTCTCCAAACATTTTACATAGAAGGTACAACTGGTTCTGAGTAAATTTCTTGAGTTTCACGATTTTGTTATGCTCATACAGCTCCCAACAATATTTTATGTTTATTAACTCATTGTTTTAAAAAAGTGTATAAACTAACTCCTGCAGTACTAAACTATGGCCACTAGATGGAGGTATCACACCACACATCCCACACACACGGAGAGGCACACAGACACACGTGACCTCCCCCTCCCTCACAGATTTGAGTTTTGGTGAAGCGGACTGACACAAACGCTGCCGCTGAATAGTTGTTTATGGACTGTTTAATTGTTTACAAATCGCCCTTTGGATCAAGTTTTGTGCGTGAATTCAACAGTAAGTGTGAAGTCTTTAACTATATTAACAATGGACATTTTATCTGTTCCGGTAACAAGTTATTATGCCCGCGAGGTCACGACATATATATATATATATATTTACATGTGTGTGTGTGTGTGTGTGTGTGTGTGTGTGTGTATTCTTAGTAAGTATGCCTAGAATCAATATGTTATTGTGACTGTCACTATTATCTTTTGCTGTTGTTATTTCGTGTTATAAACACACACACATTTGAAACACGGCCCGTAGCTTTAAGGGCCACGGCGAATAACAGGAAACAGGAAGTGGCTAATAACTTCTGTCTAAATTGAGTGACGTTCATCAAACCTCAGCAGTAGGTTAAGAGAAGAGTCCTGCTCACAGTGACATGGGTCCCGTGAGTCTCAGTCATAGCGCCACCAACTGGCAGCAGAAAGTGTCTACTTTCAGAAATTAAATTCTTTTGTGGCTAATTTTCAGCAAATTGGCTTCAAAATCAGGCACAATAATTGGAAGACACGGCTGATGTCACACTGTAAAGGACTTTTTGATACGTTGAATAGTGTTGCTATGGCAACATATCATTTGGAGCAAACATAAGATACTTATATCCACCAAGTGGAAAGTCCTAATGTGCCCAAACATTTTATGTAGAAAGAACAACTGCTTCTGAGTAGATTCCTTGAGTTTCATGTTTTTGTGACGCTCATACAGCTCCCAACATTTTTTTTACACTATATTTATCATCCTTGTCCTGAACTTTCTGTACTGACTCCTGCAGTAATAAAATATGTCCAGTAGATGGCAGTAGTAGGCATGTATTCTGCAGTCAGGTCTTTCCCCTTCTCCTTTACTATGGCTTCATGTTTACAATTTAAATATATGCAGAAATCATAAAAAATAAACAATACAAACATTTAAATTGCCAACTGTACAACATTGAGTCTGGTGGACAAGCGCGGCGATATACACACCAGACCACACATTCTAAACACACACACACACTCTACACATCGGTCATGTACACATCCCGACAAATACACAATATGAACACACTAACTATCCTACATGCACACACACACACACACACACACACATCACAAGCACACGTCACTAATGTGACCTGACTAAATAAAAATCAATATATCATGAAAAAGGAAAAAGATCCTTAGGAAAACAAGAGGCTCCTGCACATCTATAGCACACATCTCTCACGACAGACACACACTCACACTCATCATATTCAGTGACACGGACAGTGACATCACATTCAGGAACATCCTTAAACTTACACCGAAACATTATTAATAACACACATCACTAATGTTAACACAGACTCACACACTATACACACAAACAACCACACACACACACACACACACACACACACACACACACACACAAACACATCTCACACACACGCACACACATGCATGCACACACAAACAAATACACTCGTACATCACACAAATGAGCACCTACATACTCACACATTATAACATCACAAATTATAACACTCACACACTCACATCTCTGTCTCACGCAGAAACACACACATCCACTAACAAGTCACATGTCTTGGACATACTAACACACACATCACTAATGTTAACACACAGATTCACACACCACACACACACAAACACACAAAAACACATTTACTCATCAGAGACAGACTGACACATTAACTAGTCACACACACACACACACACACAAATATTTAGGGCCCAAACTGATATTAGCCCAGTATGATGTGTGACGTTCTGTGTGCAAGTTCTGCGGTGCAACCGGGTGCCAATGACTTTTTTGAGGTTTTGACACACTCGAATAACACGCAGGTTGTGCGGTGCGCCCGGGGTGGGGACCGCGCCCGTTGCTTGGGCCCGTCATCGTTGCTTGCAACTTTAATTTTTTTTATTTTTATTATTTTTCTTTCAATCATCCGGGCACTTTCGGGCCTCTTAAAATACTCAAAAACTCACCAAAATTTGCACACAGATTGGAATCTGCGGCCAACAGGTCCTCAGTGCGGCTCGGCCCGGGGCGTCGCACACGCCCCGCACAGCGCCCCCTACAGAGTCTTGCCTTATAGCTCAGACACACTTGCACGTATACTTATAAAACTCGGTGAACATTTAGATCTCATCAAACTGAACAAGTTTCGCGCTGCATGTCATCAGGTCTAATCAACAGGAAGTGAGTTATTTTGAGTTGTTTGCAAAACGCACCCAATGGAATGTGATAAACTCCTCCTAGGAAATTTTTCCAATTCGCACCAAACCAGCTACATATGATCTAAACAAGTTGCCGATGCAAAATTGCAGAGATCTTTTTGATACCTCGAACGGTTCGGCCGTGGCGACGCTTTAAAATTATGGCGAATAAAATGAAACAGGAAGTGGCTAATAACTTCTGTGTACATTAAGTTAGGCACATGAAACTTTACAGGTATGTTAAGAGTAGGAAGCTGATCACATCATATGACGATCATGAGTCTATGTCATAGCGCCACCAAGTGGCAGCAGGAAGTGTGTCACTTTTGGAAATCAGTAATATTTTGTCCTTTACTTTCACCTGATTTGGTTCAAAATCAGTCAGAATAATGAAAAGACATGGGTCATTTGAAATCATGGAGGATTTTTTTTCTAATTTGAATCGTGTTGCTATGGTGACGATTTAACTCAAGAAAAAATCGAAGACAACTATTTTTCTCATATCTTACGAGTGGAAAGACCTACGGGTCCCAAATTGTATGGGTGTAGACTCTCACTGATTGTGAGGAATCCCTGAGAGCCTGGAGCCCGGGCGTGGCACAGGGCCTGTACAGCGCCTCCTGGAACTTTGTAAAGTTTAAGCTGCATAACTCATATCCACTTTCACATATATGAATGAGACCCAGGATAAATTTAGATCTCATTGAGATGAACAACTTGCATACCCCATGTCATGGAATCCGCTGAACAGGAAGTCAGTTATTTGGCGTTGTTTGAAAAACGCACCCATTGGAATGTGATCTACTACTCTTACAGGATTAATAGGTTTTTGACCAAACAGGGTCTAATATAATCTCAAGACATTGAGGATCTAATATTGTGAAGGGCTGGTTGATATCTTAAACGGGTCGGCCGTGGCGAGCCCTTAAACCTACGGCGAATAACAGGAAACAGGAAGTGGCTAATAACTTCTGTATAAATTGAGTGACGTTCATCAAACCTCAGCAGTAGGTTAAGAGAAGAAACCTACTCACAGTGACATGGGTCCCGTGAGTCTCAGTCATAGCGCCACCAACTGGCAGCAGAAAGTGTCTACTTTCAGAAATTAAATTCTTTTGTGACTAATTTTCAGCAAATTGGCTTCAAAATCAGGCACAATAATTGGAAGACACGGCTGATGTCACACTGTAAAGGACTTTTTGATACGTTGAATAGTGTTGCTATGGCAAGGTAAAATTTTAAGGAAAACTAGGATACTCATATCCAACAAGTGGAAAGTCCTAATGTCTCCAAACATTTTACATAGAAGGTACAACTGGTTCTGAGTAAATTTCTTGAGTTTCACGATTTTGTTATGCTCATACGCCTCCCAACAATATTTTGTTTATTAACTAATTGCTTTAAATTGCATAAACTCACTCCTGCAGTACTAAACTATGGCCACTAGATGGAGGTATCACACCACACATCCCACACTCACGACGAGACACAGACACACGTGACCTCCCCCTCCCTCACAGATTTGAGTTTTGGTGAAGCGGACTAACACAAACGCTGCCGCTGAATAGTTGTTTATGGACTGTTTAATTGTTTACAAATCGCCCTTTGGATCAAGTTTTGTGCGTGAATTCAACAGTAAGTGTGAAGTCTTTAACTATATTAACAATGGACATTTTATCTGTTCCGGTAACAAGTTATTATGCCCGCGAGGTCGCGATATATATATATATATATTTACATGTGTGTGTGTGTGTGTGTGTATTCTTAGTAAGTATGCCTAGAATCAATATGTTATTGTGACTGTCACTATTATCTTTTGCTGTTGTTATTTCGTGTTATAAACACACACACATTTGAAACACGGCCCGTAGCTTTAAGGGCCACGGCGAATAACAGGAAACAGGAAGTGGCTAATAACTTCTGTCTTAATTGAGTGACGTTCATCAAACCTCAGCAGTAGGTTAAGAGAAGAGTCCTGCTCACAGTGACATGGGTCCCGTGAGTCTCAGTCATAGCGCCACCAACTGGCAGCAGAAAGTGTCTACTTTCAGAAATTAAATTCATTTGTGGCTAATTTTCAGCAAATTGGCTTCAAAATCAGGCACAATAATTGGAAGACACGGCTGATGACACACTGTAAAGGACTTTTTGATACGTTGAATAGTGTTGCTATGGCAACATATCATTTGGAGCAAACATAAGATACTTATATCCACCAAGTGGAAAGTCCTAATGTGCCCAAACATTTTATGTAGAAAGAACAACTGCTTCTGAGTAGATTTCTTGAGTTTCATGTTTTTGTGATGCTCATACAGCTCCCAACATTTTTTTTACAGTATATTTATCATCCTTGTCCTGAACTTTCTGTACTGACTCCTGCAGTAATAAAATATGTCCAGTAGATGGCAGTAGTAGGCAGGTATTCTGCAGTCAGGTCTTTCCCCTTCTCCTTTACTATGGCTTCATGTTTACAATTTAAATATATGCAGAAATCATAAAAAATAAACAATACAAACATTTAAATTGCCAACTGTACAACATTGAGTCTGGTGGACAAGCGCGGCGATATACACACCAGACCACACATTCTAAACACACACACACACTCTACACATCGGTCATGTACACATCCCGACAAATACACAATATGAACACACTAACTATCCTACATGCACACACACACACACACACACACACATCACAAGCACACGTCACTAATGTGACCTGACTAAATAAAAATCAATATATCATGAAAAAGGAAAAAGATCCTTAGGAAAACAAGAGGCTCCTGCACATCTATAGCACACATCTCTCACGACAGACACACACTCACACTCATCATATTCAGTGACACGGACAGTGACATCACATTCAGGAACATCCTTAAACTTACACCGAAACATTATTAATAACACACATCACTAATGTTAACACAGACTCACACACCATACACACAAACAACCACACACACACACACACACACACACACACACACACACACACACACACACACACACACACTCCATATACACAAACACAAGCACATTTACTCGTCACACACAGACTGACACATCTACATCTCACACACCTCTGTCCCTCACTCTCACACACACTAAACCTCCCACACACACATACACACGGACACACACACACGGACACACACACGGACACACACACACACACACACACACACACACACACACACAGACACAAATCACATCACTGTCACACACATCTCTCCCTCACTCTCACACACACATCACATCACATCACACATTTTGATATCTCAAACGGGTCAGCCGTGATAATGTCTTAAACTTACACCCAACAATTATTAATCACACACACATCACTAATATTTGAACACACCATACACACAAACATGCACAAACACAAGCACACATCACTAATGTTAACACACTAAATAAACACACAAAGACACAAACACATCTCACACACACGCACACACATGCATGCACAAACACAAACAAATACACTCATACATCACACAAATGAGCACCTACATACACACACACATTATAACATCACAAATTATAACACTCACACACTCACATCTCTGTCTCACACACCCTCACGCAGAAACACACACATCCACTAACAAGTCACATGTCTTAGACATACTAACACACACATCACTAATGTTAACACACAGACTCACACACCACACACACACAAACACGCAAAAACACATTTACTCATCAGAGACAGACTGACACATTAACTAGTCACACACACACACACACACACACACAAATATTTAGGGCCCAAACTGATATTAGCCCAGTATGATGTGTGACGTTCTGTGTGCAAGTTCCGCGGTGCAACCGGGTGCCAATGACTTTTTTGAGGTTTTGACACACTCGAATAACACGCAGGTTGTGCGGTGCGCCCGGGGTGGGGACCGCGCCCGTTGCTTGGGCCCGTCATCGTTGCTTGCAACTTTAATTATTATTTTTTTTTATTATTTTTCTTTCAATCATCCGGGCACTTTCGGGCCTCTTAACATACTCAAAAACTCACCAAAATTTGCAGACAGATTGGAATCTGCGGCCAACAGGACCTCAGTGGGGCTCGGCCCGGGGCGTCGCACACGCCCCGCACAGCGCCCCCTACAGAGTCTTGCCTTATAGCTCAGACACACTTGCACGTATACTTATAAAACTCGGTGAACATTTAGATCTCATCAAACTGAACAAGTTTCGCGCTGCATGTCATCAGGACTAATCAACAGGAAGTGAGTTATTTTGAGTTGTTTGCAAAACGCACGCAATGGAATTTGAAATACTCCTCCTAGGAACTTTTTACAATTCGCACCAAACCAGCTAAATATGATCTAAACAAGTTGCCGATGCAAAATTGCAGAGATCTTTTTGATACCTCGAACGGTTCGGCCGTGGCGACGCTTTAAAATTAAGGCGAATAAAATGAAACAGGAAGTGGCTAATAACTTCTGTGTACATTAAGTTAGGCACATGAAACTTTACAGGTATGTTAAGAGCAGGAAGCTGATCACATCATATGACAACCATGAGTCTATGTCATAGCGCCACCAAGTGGCAGCAGGAAGTGTGTCACTTTTGGAAATCAGTAATATTTTGTCCTTTACTTTCACCTGATTTGGTTCAAAATCAGTCAGAATAATGAAAAGCCATGGGTCATTTGAAATCATGAAGGATTTTTTTTCTAATTTGAATCGTGTTGCTATGGTG
This sequence comes from Clarias fuscus, assembly GCA_030347435.1. Taxonomy (NCBI): domain Eukaryota; kingdom Metazoa; phylum Chordata; class Actinopteri; order Siluriformes; family Clariidae; genus Clarias; species Clarias fuscus. The sequence goes on along the minus strand of CM059210.1, from coordinate 2,736,650 downwards.
ACGATTTAACTCAAGAAAAAATCGAAGACAACTATTCTTCTCATATCTTACGAGTGGAAAGACCTACGGGTCCCAAATTGTATGGGTGTAGACTCTCACTGATTGTGAGGAAGCCCTGAGAGCCTGGAGCCCGGGCGTGGCACAGGGCCTGTACAGCGCCCCCTGGAACTTTGTAAAGTTTCAGCTGCATAACTCATATCCACTTTCACATATATGAATGAGACCCAGTATAAATTTAGATCTCATTGAGATGAACAACTTGCATACCCCATGTCATGGAATCCGCTGAACAGGAAGTCAGTTATTTGGCGTTGTTTGAAAAACGCACCCATTGGAATGTGATCTACTACTCTTACAGGATTAATAGGTTTTTGACCAAACAGGGTCTAATATAATCTCAAGACATTGAGGATCTAATATTGTGAAGGGCTGGTTGATATCTTAAACGGGTCGGCCGTGGCGAGCCCTTAAACCTACGGCGAATAACAGGAAACAGGAAGTGGCTAATAACTTCTGTATAAATTGAGTGACGTTCATCAAACCTCAGCAGTAGGTTAAGAGAAGAAACCTGCTCACAGTGACATGGGTCCCGTGAGTCTCAGTCATAGCGCCACCAACTGGCAGCAGAAAGTGTCTACTTTTAGAAATTAAATTCTTTTGTGACTAATTTTCAGCAAATTGGCTTCAAAATCAGGCACAATAATTGGAAGACACGGCTGATGTCACACTGTAAAGGACTTTTTGATACGTTGAATAGTGTTGCTATGGCAACATATAATTTTGAGCAAATATAAGATACTTATATCCACCAAGTGGAAAGTCCTAATGTGCCCAAACATTTTAGGTAGAAGGAACAACTGCTTCTGAGTAGATTTCTTGAGTTTCATGTTTTTGTGATGCTCACACAGCTCCCAACAATTTTTACAGTATATTTATCAGCCTTGGTCTGAACTGTGTCCACTGACTCCTGCAGTAATAAAATATGTCCAGTAGATGGCAGTAGTAGGCAGTTATTCTGCAGTCAGGTCTTTCCCCTTTTCCTTTACTATGCCTTCATGTTTACTATTTAAACATATGCAGAAATTATAAAAAATAAACAATACAAACATTTAAATTGCCCACTGTACAACATACACACACACATTATATGTGACATCACATTCAGGAACATCCTTAAACTTACACCGATAAATTATTTATCACACACATCACTAATGTTCACACACAGACTCACACACCATACACACAAACATCTACAAACAAACACACACACACACACCATATACACAAACTCACACAAGCACATTTACTCGTCACACACAGACTGACACATCTACATGTCACACACCTCTCTCCCTCACTCTCTCTCTCTCACACACACACACACACACACACACACACACACACACACACACACACACACACACACACACACAGGACAAGCCAAAGACTGATCCAGCATCAGCATCAAATAAAACCCATTGCGTGTCATACTCAAACTTGACCTCACATCACATCACTGTCACACACCTCTCTCCCTCACTCTCACACACACATCACACATTTTGATATCTCAAACGTATCAGCCGTGATAATGTCTTAAACTTACACCCAACAATTATTAATAACACACACATCACTAATATTAACACACAGATGCAGACACCATACACACAAACATGCACAAACACAAGCACACATCACTAATGTTAACACACTAAATAAACACACACACAAACACAAAGATATCTCACACACATGCATGCACACACACAAACAAGTACACTCGTACATCACACACATGCACACACATTATAACATCACAAATTGTAACACTCACACACTCACATCTCTGTCTCACACACCCTCACGCAGAAACACACACACCCATTAACAAGTCACATATCTTAAACATACTAACACACACTACTGTTAACACAGACTTACACACCACACACACACACTCATTATATTCAGTGACACAGACAGTGACATCACATTCAGGAACATCCTTAAACTTACACCGATAAATTATTCATAACACACATCACCAATATTAACACACAGACTCACACACCATACACACACACACACACACACACACACACCATATACACAAACTCACACAAGCACATTTACTCGTCACACACAGACTGACACATCTACATGTCACACACCTCTCTCCCTCACTCTCTCTCACACACACACATGACATCACTGTCACACACCTCTCTCCCTCACTCTCACACACACATCACACATTTTGATATCTCAAACGGGTCAGCCGTGATAATGTCTTAAACTTACACCCAACAATTATTAATCACACACAAATCACTAATATTTGAACACACCATACACACAAACATGCACAAACACAAGCACACATCACTAATGTTAACACACTAAATAAACACACACACAGAAACACACACACACACACACACACACACACACACAAAAAAACACCTCTCACACACACGCACACACATGCATGCACACACAAACAAATACACTCGTACAATACACAAATGAGCACCTACATAAACACACATTATAACATCACAAATTATAACACTCACACACTCACATCTCTGTCTCACACACCCTCACGCAGAAACACACACATCCACTAACAAGTCACATGTCTTAGACATACTAGCACACACATCACTAATGTTAACACACAGACTCACACACCACACACACACAAACACGCAAAAACACATTTACTCATCAGAGACAGACTGACACATTAACTAGTCACACACACACACACACACACACACACACACACATATTTAGGGCCCAAACTGATATTAGCCCAGTATGATGTGTGACGTTCTGTGTGCAAGTTCCGCGGTGCAACTGGGTGCCAATGACTTTTTCGAGGTTTTGACACACTCGAATAACACGCAGGTTGTGCGGTGCGCCCGGGGTGGGTACCGCGCCCGTTGCTTGGGCCCGTCATCGTTGCTTGCAACTTTAATTTTTTTTATTTTTATTATTTTTCTTTCAATCATCCGGGCACTTTCGGGCCTCTTAAAATACTCAAAAACTCACCAAAATTTGCACACAGATTGGAATCTGCGGCCAACAGGTCCTCAGTGCGGCTCGGCCCGGGGCGTCGCACACGCCCCGCACAGCGCCCCCTACAGAGTCTTGCCTTATAGCTCAGACACACTTGCACGTATACTTATAAAACTCGGTGAACATTTAGATCTCATCAAACTGAACAAGTTTCGCGCTGCATGTCATCAGGTCTAATCAACAGGAAGTGAGTTATTTTGAGTTGTTTGCAAAACGCACCCAATGGAATGTGATAAACTCCTCCTAGGAAATTTTTACAATTCGCACCAAACCAGCTACATATGATCTAAACAAGTTGCCGATGCAAAATTGCAGAGATCTTTTTGATACCTCGAACGGTTCGGCCGTGGCGACGCTTTAAAATTATGGCGAATAAAATGAAACAGGAAGTGGCTAATAACTTCTGTGTACATTAAGTTAGGCACATGAAACTTTACAGGTATGTTAAGAGTAGGAAGCTGATCACATCATATGACAATCATGAGTCTATGTCATAGCGCCACCACGTGGCAGCAGGAAGTGTGTCACTTTTGGAAATCATTAATATTTTGTCCTTTACTTTCACCTGATTTGGTTCAAAATCAGTCAGAATAATGAAAAGACATGGGTCATTTGAAATCATGAAGGATTTTTTTCTAATTTGAATCGTGTTGCTATGGTGACGATTTAACTCAAGAAAAAATCGAAGAAAATTATTCTTCTCATATCTTACGATTGGAAAGATCTACGGGTCCCAAATTTTATGGGTGTAGACTCTCACTGATTGTGAGGAAGCCCTGAGAGCCTGGAGCCCGGGCGTGCCACAGGGCCTGTACAGCGCCCCCTGGAACTTTGTAAAGTTTAAGCTGCATAACTCATATCCACTTTCACATATATGAATGAGACCCAGTATAAATTTAGATCTCATTGAGATGAACAACTTGCATACCCCATGTCATGGAATCCGCTGAACAGGAAGTCGGTTATTTGGCGTTGTTTGAAAAACGCACCCATTGGAATGTGATCTACTACTCTTACAGAATTAATAGGTTTTTGACCAAACAGGGTCTAATTTAATCTCAAGACATTGAGGATCTAATATTGTGAAGGGCTGGTTGATATCTTAAACGGGTCGGCCGTGGCGAGCCCTTAAACCTACGGCGAATAACAGGAAACAGGAAGTGGCTAATAACTTCTGTATAAATTGTGTGACGTTCATCAAACCTCAGCAGTAGGTTAAGAGAAGAGCCCTGCTCACAGTGACATGGGTCCCATGAGTCTCAGTCATAGCGCCACCAACTGGCAACAGAAAGTGTCTACTTTTAGAAATTAAATTATTTTGGGGCTAATTTTCAGCTAATTGGTTTCAAAATCAGGCACAATAATTGGAAGACATGGCTGATGTCACCCTGTAAAGGACTTTTTGCTATGTTAAATAGTGTTGCTATGGCAAGGTAAAATTTTAAGGAAAACTAGGATACTCATATCCAACTAGTGGAAAGTCCTAATGTCTCCAAACATTTTACATAGAAGGTACAACTGGTTCTGAGTAAATTTCTTGAGTTTCACGATTTTGTTATGCTCATACGCCTCCCAACAATATTTTATGTTTATTAACTCATTGTTTTAAAAAAGTGTATAAACTAACTCCTGCAGTACTAAACTATGGCCACTAGATGGAGGTATCACACCACACATCCCACACACACGGAGACGCACAGAGACACACGTGACCTCCCCCTCCCTCACAGATTTGAGTTTTGGTGAAGCGGACTGACACAAACACTGCCGCTGAATAGTTGTTTATGGACTGTTGAATTGTTTACAAATCGCCCTTTGGACCAAGTTTTGTGCGTGAATGCAACAGTAAGTGTGAAGTCTGTAACTATATTAACAATGGACATTTTATCTGTTCCGGTAACAAGTTATTATGCCCGCGAGGTCGCGATATATATATATATATTTACATGTGTGTGTGTGTGTGTGTGTGTGTGTGTGTATTCTTAGTAAGTATGCCTAGAATCAATATGTTATTGTGACTGTCACTATTATCTTTTGCTGTTGTTATTTCGTGTTATAAACACACACACATTTGAAACACGGCCCGTAGCTTTAAGGGCCACGGCGAATAACAGGAAACAGGAAGTGGCTAATAACTTCTGTCTAAATTGTGTGACGTTCATCAAACCTCAGCAGTAGGTTAAGAGAAGAGTCCTGCTCACAGTGACATGGGTCCCGTGAGTCTCAGTCATAGCGCCACCAACTGGCAGCAGAAAGTGTCTACTTTTAGAAATTAAATTCTTTTGTGGCTACTTTTCAGCTAATTGGCTTCAAAATCAGGCACAATAATTGGAAGACACGGCTGATGTCACACTGTAAAGGACTTTTTGATACGTTGAATAGTGTTGCTATGGCAACATATAATTTTGAGCAAATATAAGATACTTATATCCACCAAGTGGAAAGTCCTAATGTGCCCAAACATTTTAGGTAGAAAGAACAACTGGTTCTGAGTAGATTTCTTCAGTTTCATGTTTTTGTGATGCTCACACAGCTCCCAACAATTTTTACAGTATATTTATCAGCCTTGGTTTGAACTTTCTGTACTGACTCCTGCAGTAATAAAATATGTCCAGTAGATGGCAGTAGTAGGCAGGTATTCTGCAGTCAGGTCTTTCCCCTTCTCCTTTACTATGCCTTCATGTTTACAATTTAAACATATGCAGAAATTATTAAAAATAAACAATACAAACATTTAAATTGCCCACTGTGCAACATTCAGTCTGGTGGACAAGCGCGGCGATATACACACCAGACCACACATTCTAAACACACACACACACACACACACACACACACTCTACACATCGGTCATGTACACATCCCGACAAATACACAATATGAACACACTAACTATCCTACATGCACACACACACACACACACACACACATCACAAGCACACGTCACTAATGTTACCTGACTAAATAAAAATCAATATATCATGAAAAAGGAAAAAGATCCTTAAACAAGAGGCTCCTGCGCACCTATAGTGTGTGGGTGAGTTTTTAATTACAAATCAGTTTTGATATCTCAAATGTCTCAGCCGTGCTAATGTCTTAAACTTACACAACGAAAAATGATTAACACACACATCACTAATGTCAACACACTACATTAAAAAAGAAAAGAAAAGAATGATCCTTAGGAAAACAAGAGGGTCCTGCACATCTATAGCACACATCTCTCACGACACACACACACTCATTATATTCAGTGACACGGACAGTGACATCACATTCTGGAACATCCTTAAACTTACACTGAAAAATTATTAATAACACACATCACTAATGTTCACACACAGACTCACACACCATACACACAAACACACACACACTCCATATACACAAACACAAGCACATTTACTCGTCACACACAGACTGACACATCTACATCTCACACACCTCTGTCCCTCACTCTCACACACACTAAACCTCCCACACACACATACACACGGACACACACACACGGACACACACACACACACACACACACACACACACAGACACAAATCACATCACTGTCACACACATCTCTCCCTCACTCTCACACACACATCACATCACATCACACATTTTGATATCCCAAACGGGTCAGCCGTGATAATGTCTTAAACTTACACCCAACAATTATTAATCACACACACATCACTAATATTTGAACACACCATACACACAAACATGCACAAACACAAGCACACATCACTAATGTTAACACACTAAATAAACACACAAAGACACAAACACATCTCACACACTCGCACACACATGCATGCACAAACACAAACAAATACACTCATACATCACACAAATGAGCACCTACATACACACACACATTATAACATCACAAATTATAACACTCACACACTCACATCTCTGTCTCACACACCCTCACGCAGAAACACACACATCCACTAACAAGTCACATGTCTTAGACATACTAACACACACATCACTAATGTTAACACACAGACTCACACACCACACACACACAAACACGCAAAAACACATTTACTCATCAGAGACAGACTGACACATTAACTAGTCACACACACACACACACAAATATTTAGGGCCCAAACTGATATTAGCCCAGTATGATGTGTGACGTTCTGTGTGCAAGTTCCGCGGTGCAACCGGGTGCCAATGACTTTTTTGAGGTTTTGACACACTCGAATAACACGCAGGTTGTGCGGTGCGCCCGGGGTGGGGACCGCGCCCGTTGCTTGGGCCCGTCATCGTTGCTTGCAACTTTAATTTTTTTTTATTAGGGCCCAAGCACTGAGTGCGCAGGGCCCTATTGTTTTCGTTAGGATTATTAGGGCCCAAGCACTGAGTGCGCAGGGCCCTATTGTTTTCGTTAGGATTATTAGGGCCCAAGCACTGAGTGCGCAGGGCCCTATTGTTTTCGTTAGGATTATTATTTTTAGGGCCCAAGCACTGAGTGCGCAGGGCCCTATTGTTTTCGTTAGGATTATTATTAGGGCCCAAGCACTGAGTGCGCAGGGCCCTATTGTTTTCGTTAGGATTATTATTTTTTTTTTTTTATTTATTTTTTTTTTTATTATTTTTCTTTCAATCATCCGGGCACTTTCGGGCCTCTTAACATACTCAAAAACTCACCAAAATTTGCAGACAGATTGGAATCTGCGGCCAACAGGTCCTCAGTGGGGCTCGGCCCGGGGCGTCGCACACGCCCCGCACAGCGCCCCCTACAGAGTCTTGCCTTATAGCTCAGACACACTTGCACGTATACTTATAAAACTCGGTGAACATTTAGATCTCATCAAACTGAACAAGTTTCGCGCTGCATGTCATCAGGACTAATCAACAGGAAGTGAGTTATTTTGAGTTGTTTGCAAAACGCACGCAATGGAATTTGAAATACTCCTCCTAGGAACTTTTTACAATTCGCACCAAACCAGCTAAATATGATCTAAACAAGTTGCCGATGCAAAATTGCAGAGATCTTTTTGATACCTCGAACGGTTCGGCCGTGGCGACGCTTTAAAATTAAGGCGAATAAAATGAAACAGGAAGTGGCTAATAACTTCTGTGTACATTAAGTTAGGCACATGAAACTTTACAGGTATGTTAAGAGCAGGAAGCTGATCACATCATATGACAACCATGAGTCTATGTCATAGCGCCACCAAGTGGCAGCAGGAAGTGTGTCACTTTTGGAAATCAGTAATATTTTGTCCTTTACTTTCACCTGATTTGGTTCAAAATCAGTCAGAATAATGAAAAGACATGGGTCATTTGAAATCATGAAGGATTTTTTTTCTAATTTGAATCGTGTTGCTATGGTGACGATTTAACTCAAGAAAAAATCGAAGACAACTATTCTTCTCATATCTTACGAGTGGAAAGACCTACGGGTCCCAAATTGTATGGGTGTAGACTCTCACTGATTGTGAGGAAGCCCTGAGAGCCTGGAGCCCGGGCGTGGCACAGGGCCTGTACAGCGCCCCCTGGAACTTTGTAAAGTTTCAGCTGCATAACTCATATCCACTTTCACATATATGAATGAGACCCAGTATAAATTTAGATCTCATTGAGATGAACAACTTGCATACCCCATGTCATGGAATCCGCTGAACAGGAAGTCAGTTATTTGGCGTTGTTTGAAAAACGCACCCATTGGAATGTGATCTACTACTCTTACAGGATTAATAGGTTTTTGACCAAACAGGGTCTAATATAATCTCAAGACATTGAGGATCTAATATTGTGAAGGGCTGGTTGATATCTTAAACGGGTCGGCCGTGGCGAGCCCTTAAACCTACGGCGAATAACAGGAAACAGGAAGTGGCTAATAACTTCTGTATAAATTGAGTGACGTTCATCAAACCTCAGCAGTAGGTTAAGAGAAGAAACCTGCTCACAGTGACATGGGTCCCGTGAGTCTCAGTCATAGCGCCACCAACTGGCAGCAGAAAGTGTCTACTTTTAGAAATTAAATTCTTTTGTGACTAATTTTCAGCAAATTGGCTTCAAAATCAGGCACAATAATTGGAAGACACGGCTGATGTCACACTGTAAAGGACTTTTTGATACGTTGAATAGTGTTGCTATGGCAACATATAATTTTGAGCAAATATAAGATACTTATATCCACCAAGTGGAAAGTCCTAATGTGCCCAAACATTTTAGGTAGAAGGAACAACTGCTTCTGAGTAGATTTCTTGAGTTTCATGTTTTTGTGATGCTCACACAGCTCCCAACAATTTTTACAGTATATTTATCAGCCTTGGTCTGAACTGTGTCCACTGACTCCTGCAGTAATAAAATATGTCCAGTAGATGGCAGTAGTAGGCAGGTATTCTGCAGTCAGGTCTTTCCCCTTTTCCTTTACTATGCCTTCATGTTTACTATTTCAACATATGCAGAAATGATAAAAAATAAACAATACAAACATTTAAATTGCCCACTGTACAACATACACACACACATTATATGTGACATCACATTCAGGAACATCCTTAAACTTACACCGATAAATTATTTATCACACACATCACTAATGTTCACACACAGACTCACACACCATACACACAAACATCTACAAACAAACACACACACACACACCATATACACAAACTCACACAAGCACATTTACTCGTCACACACAGACTGACACATCTACATGTCACACACCTCTCTCCCTCACTCTCTCTCTCTCTCTCTCTCTCACACACACACACACACACACACACACACACACACACACACACACACACACACACACACACACACAGGACAAGCCAAAGACTGATCCAGCATCAGCATCAAATAAAACCCATTGCGTGTCATACTCAAACTTGACCTCACATCACATCACTGTCACACACCTCTCTCCCTCACTCTCACACACACATCACACATTTTGATATCTCAAACGGGTCAGCCGTGATAATGTCTTAAACTTACACCCAACAATTATTAATAACACACACATCACTAATATTAACACACAGATGCAGACACCATACACACAAACATGCACAAACACAAGCACACATCACTAATGTTAACACACTAAATAAACACACACACAAACACAAAGATATCTCACACACATGCATGCACACACACAAACAAGTACACTCATACATCACACACATGCACACACATTATAACATCACAAATTGTAACACTCACACACTCACATCTCTGTCTCACACACCCTCACGCAGAAACACACACACCCATTAACAAGTCACATATCTTAAACATACTAACACACACTACTGTTAACACAGACTTACACACCACACACACACACTCATTATATTTAGTGACACAGACAGTGACATCACATTCAGGAACATCCTTAAACTTACACCGATAAATTATTCATAACACACATCACCAATATTAACACACAGACTCACACACCATACACACACACACACACACACACACACACACACACACACACACACACCATATACACAAACTCACACAAGCACATTTACTCGTCACACACAGACTGACACATCTACATGTCACACACCTCTCTCCCTCACTCTCTCTCACACACACACATCACATCACATCACTGTCACACACCTCTCTCCCTCACTCTCACACACACATCACACATTTTGATATCTCAAACGGGTCAGCCGTGATAATGTCTTAAACTTACACCCAACAATTATTAATCACACACAAATCACTAATATTTGAACACACCATACACACAAACATGCACAAACACAAGCACACATCACTAATGTTAACACACTAAATAAACACACACACAGAAACACACACACACACACACACACATACACACACACACACACACACACACACACACACACACACACACAAAAAAACACCTCTCACACACACGCACACACATGCATGCACACACAAACAAATACACTCGTACAATACACAAATGAGCACCTACATAAACACACATTATAACATCACAAATTATAACACTCACACACTCACATCTCTGTCTCACACACCCTCACGCAGAAACACACACATCCACTAACAAGTCACATGTCTTAGACATACTAACACACACATCACTAATGTTAACACACAGACTCACACACCACACACACACAAACACGCAAAAACACATTTACTCATCAGAGACAGACTGACACATTAACTAGTCACACACACACACACACACACACACACACACACACACACACACACACACACACACACACACACATATTTAGGGCCCAAACTGATATTAGCCCAGTATGATGTGTGACGTTCTGTGTGCAAGTTCCGCGGTGCAACCGGGTGGCAATGACTTTTTCGAGGTTTTGACACACTCGAATAACACGCAGGTTGTGCGGTGCGCCCGGGGTGGGGACCGCGCCCGTTGCTTGGGCCCGTCATCGTTGCTTGCAACTTTAATTTTTTTTTTTTTTTTTTTTTTTATTATTTTTCTTTCAATCATCCGGGCACTTTCGGGCCTCTTAACATACTCAAAAACTCACCAAAATTTGCAGACAGATTGGAATCTGCGGCCAACAGGTCCTCAGTGGGGCTCGGCCCGGGGCGTCGCACACGCCCCGCACAGCGCCCCCTACAGAGTCTTGCCTTATAGCTCAGACACACTTGCACGTATACTTATAAAACTCGGTGAACATTTAGATCTCATCAAACTGAACAAGTTTCACGCTGCATGTCATCAGGTCTAATCAACAGGAAGTGAGTTATTTTGAGTTGTTTGCAAAACGCACGCAATGGAATTTGAAATACTCCTCCTAGGAACTTTTTACAATTCGCACCAAACCAGCTAAATATGATCTAAACAAGTTGCCGATGCAAAATTGCAGAGATCTTTTTGATACCTCGAACGGTTCGGCCGTGGCGACGCTTTAAAATTAAGGCGAATAAAATGAAACAGGAAGTGGCTAATAACTTCTGTGTACATTAAGTTATGCACATGAAACTTCACAGGTATGTTAAGAGTAGGAAGCTGATCACATCATATGACGATCATGAGTCTATGTCATAGCGCCACCAAGTGGCAGCAGGAAGTGTGTCACTTTTGGAAATCAGTAATATTTTGTCCTTTACTTTCACCTGATTTGGTTCAAAATCAGTCAGAATAATGAAAAGACATGGGTCATTTGAAATCATGGAGGATTTTTTTTCTAATTTGAATCGTGTTGCTATGGTGACGATTTAACTCAAGAAAAAATCGAAGACAACTATTTTTCTCATATCTTACGAGTGGAAAGACCTACGGGTCCCAAATTGTATGGGTGTAGACTCTCACTGATTGTGAGGAAGCCCTGAGAGCCTGGAGCCCGGGCGTGGCACAGGGCCTGTACAGCGCCCCCTGGAACTTTGTAAAGTTTCAGCTGCATAACTCATATCCACTTTCACATATATGAATGAGACCCAGTATAAATTTAGATCTCATTGAGATGAACAACTTGCATACCCCATGTCATGGAATCCGCTGAACAGGAAGTCAGTTATTTGGCGTTGTTTGAAAAACGCACCCATTGGAATGTCATCTACTACTCTTACAGGATTAATAGGTTTTTGACCAAACAGGGTCTAATATAATCTCAAGACATTGAGGATGTAATATTGTGAAGGGCTGGTTGATATCTTAAACGGGTCGGCCGTGGCGAGCCCTTAAACCTACGGCGAATAACAGGAAACAGGAAGTGGCTAATAACTTCTGTATAAATTGAGTGACGTTCATCAAACCTCAGCAGTAGGTTAAGAGAAGAAACCTGCTCACAGTGACATGGGTCCCGTGAGTCTCAGTCATAGCGCCACCAACTGGCAGCAGAAAGTGTCTACTTTTAGAAATTAAATTCTTTTGTGACTAATTTTCAGCAAATTGGCTTCAAAATCAGGCACAATAATTGGAAGACACGGCTGATGTCACACTGTAAAGGACTTTTTGATACGTTGAATAGTGTTGCTATGGCAACATATAATTTTGAGCAAATATAAGATACTTATATCCACCAAGTGGAAAGTCCTAATGTGCCCAAACATTTTAGGTAGAAGGAACAACTGGTTCTGAGTAGATTTCTTGAGTTTCATGTTTTTGTGATGCTCACACAGCTCCCAACAATTTTTACAGTATATTTATCAGCCTTGGTCTGAACTGTGTCCACTGACTCCTGCAGTAATAAAATATGTCCAGTAGATGGCAGTAGTAGGCAGTTATTCTGCAGTCAGGTCTTTCCCCTTTTCCTTTACTATGCCTTCATGTTTACTATTTAAACATATGCAGAAATTATAAAAAATAAACAATACAAACATTTAAATTGCCCACCGTACAACATACACACACACATTATATGTGACATCACATTCAGGAACATCCTTAAACTTACACCGATAAATTATTCATAAGACACATCACCAATATTAACACCAGACTCACACACCATACACACACACACACACACACTCCATATACATGAACACGCACAAACACAAGCACATTTACTCGTCACACACAGACTGGCCCATCTACATGTCACACACCTCTCTCCCTCACTCTCACACACACACACACACACACACACACACACACACACACACACACACACACACACTCATTTATATTCAGTATTCAGTGACACAGACAGTGACATCACATTCAGGAACATCCTTAAACTTACACCGATAAATTATTTATCACACACATCATTAATGTTCACACACAGACTCACACACCATACACACAAACATCTACAAACAAACACACACACACACACACCATATACACAAACTCACACAAACACAAGCACATTTACTCGTCACACACAGACTGACACATCTACATGTCACACACCTCTCTCCCTCACTCTCTCTCTCTCTCACACACACACACACACACACACACACACACACACACACACACACACACACACACACACACACACACACAGGACAAGCCAAAGACTGATCCAGCATCAAATAAAACCCATTGCGTGTCATACTCAAACTTGACCTCACATCACATCACTGTCACACACCTCTCTCCCTCACTCTCACACACACATCACACATTTTGATATCTCAAACGGGTCAGCCGTGATAATGTCTTAAACTTACACCCAACAATTATTAATAACACACACATCACTAATATTAACACACAGATGCAGACACCATACACACAAACATGCACAAACACAAGCACACATCACTAATGTTAACACACTAAATAAACACACACACAAACACAAAGATATCTCACACACATGCATGCACACACACAAACAAGTACACTCATACATCACACACATGCACACCTACATACACACACATTATAACATCACAAATTGTAACACTCACACACTCACATCTCTGTCTCACACACCCTCACGCAGAAACACACACACCCATTAACAAGTCACATATCTTAAACATACTAACACACACTACTGTTAACACAGACTTACACACCACACACACACACACACTCATTATATTCAGTGACACAGACAGTGACATCACATTCAGGAACATCCTTAAACTTACACCGATAAATTATTCATAACACACATCACCAATATTAACACACAGACTCACACACCATACACACACACACACACCATATACACAAACTCACACAAGCACATTTACTCGTCACACACAGACTGACACATCTACATGTCACACACCTCTCTCCCTGACTCTCTCTCACACACACACACACACACATCACATCACATCACTGTCACACACCTCTCTCCCTCACTCTCACACACACACACATCACACATTTTGATATCTCAAACGGGTCAGCAGTGATAATGTCTTAAACTTACACCCAACAATTATTAATCACACACAAATCACTAATATTTGAACACACCATACACACAAACATGCACAAACACAAGCACACATCACTAATGTTAACACACTAAATAAACACACACACAGAAACACACACACACACACACACAAAAAAACACCTCACACACACGCACACACATGCATGCACACACAAACAAATACACTCGTACAATACACAAATGAGCACCTACATAAACACACATTATAACATCACAAATTATAACACTCACACACTCACATCTCTGTCTCACACACCCTCACGCAGAAACACACACATCTACTAACAAGTCACATGTCTTAGACATACTAACACACACATCACTAATGTTAACACACAGACTCACACACCACACACACACAAACACGCAAAAACACATTTACTCATCAGAGACAGACTGACACATTAACTAGTCACACACACACACACACACACACACACACACACACACACACACACACAAATATTTAGGGCCCAAACTGATATTAGCCCAGTATGATGTGTGACGTTCTGTGTGCAAGTTCTGCGGTGCAACCGGGTGCCAATGACTTTTTTGAGGTTTTGACACACTCGAATAACACGCAGGTTGTGCGGTCCGCCCGGGGTGGGGACCGCGCCCGTTGCTTGGGCCCGTCATCGTTGCTTGCAACTTTAATTAGGGCCCAAGCACTGAGTGCGCAGGGCCCTCTTGTTTTCGTTAGGATTATTATTTTTTTTTTTTATTTTATTTTTATTATTTTTCTTTCAATCATCCGGGCACTTTCGGGCCTCTTAACATACTCAAAAACTCACCAAAATTTGCACACAGATTGGAATCTGCGGCCAACAGGTCCTCAGTGGGGCTCGGCCCCGGGCGTCGCACACGCCCCGCACAGCGCCCCCTAGAGAGTCTTGCCTTATAGCTCAGACACACTTGCACGTATACTTATAAAACTCGGTGAACATTTAGATCTCATCAAACTAAACAAGTTTCGCGCTGCATGTCATCAGGTCTAATCAACAGGAAGTGAGTTGCTTTGAGTTGTTTGCAAAACGCACCCAATGGAATGTGATAAACTCCTCCTAGGAAATTTTTCCAATTCGCACCAAACCAGCTAAATATGATCTAAACAAGTTGCCGATGCAAAATTGCAGAGATCTTTTTGATACCTTGAACGGTTCGGCCGTGGCGACGCTTTAAAATTATGGCGAATAAAATTAAACAGGAAGTGGCTAATAACTTCTGTGTACATTAAGTTATGCACATGAAACTTCACAGGTATGTTAAGAGTAGGAAGCTGATCACATCCTATGACAATCATGAGTCTATGTCATAGCGCCACCAAGTGGCAGCAGGAAGTGTGTCACTTTTGGAAATCAGTAATATTTTGTCCTTTACTTTCACCTGATTTGGTTCAAAATCAGTCAGAATAATGAAAAGACATGGGTCATTTGAAATCATGGAGGATTTTTTTTCTAATTTGAATCGTGTTGCTATGGTGACGATTTAACTCAAGAAAAAATCGAAGACAACTATTCTTCTCATATCTTACGAGTGGAAAGACCTACGGGTCCCAAATTGTATGGGTGTAGACTCTCACTGATTGTGAGGAAGCCCTGAGAGCCTGGAGCCCGGGCGTGGCACAGGGCCTGTACAGCGCCCCCTGGAACTTTGTAAAGTTTCAGCTGCATAACTCATATCCACTTTCACATATATGAATGAGACCCAGTATAAATTTAGATCTCATTGAGATGAACAACTTGCATACCCCATGTCATGGAATCCGCTGAACAGGAAGTCAGTTATTTGGCGTTGTTTTAAAAACGCACCCATTGGAATGTGATCTACTACTCTTACAGGATTAATAGGTTTTTGACCAAACAGGGTCTAATATAATCTCAAGACATTGAGGATCTAATATTGTGAAGGGCTGGTTGATATCTTAAACGGGTCGGCCGTGGCGAGCCCTTAAACCTACGGCGAATAACAGGAAACAGGAAGTGGCTAATAACTTCTGTATAAATTGAGTGACGTTCATCAAACCTCAGCAGTAGGTTAAGAGAAGAGTCCTGCTCACAGTGACATGGGTCCCGTGAGTCTCAGTCATAGCGCCACCAACTGGCAGCAGAAAGTGTCTACTTTTAGAAATTAAATTCTTTTGTGACTAATTTTCAGCAAATTGGCTTCAAAATCAGGCACAATAATTGGAAGACACGGCTGATGTCACACTGTAAAGGACTTTTTGATACGTTGAATAGTGTTGCTATGGCAACATATAATTTTGAGCAAATATAAGATACTTATATCCACCAAGTGGAAAGTCCTAATGTGCCCAAACATTTTAGGTAGAAGGAACAACTGCTTCTGAGTAGATTTCTTGAGTTTCATGTTTTTGTGATGCTCATACAGCTCCCAACAATTTTTACAGTATATTTATCAGCCTTGGTCTGAACTGTGTCCACTGACTCCTGCAGTAATAAAATATGTCCAGTAGATGGCAGTAGTAGGCAGTTATTCTGCAGTCAGGTCTTTCCCCTTTTCCTTTACTATGGCTTCATGTTTACAATTTAAACATATGCAGAAATTATAAAAAATAAACAATACAAACATTTAAATTGCCCACTGTACAACATACACACACACATTATATGTGACATCACATTCAGGAACATCCTTAAACTTACACCGATAAATTATTTATCACACACATCACTAATGTTCACACACAGACTCACACACCATACACACAAACATCTACAAACAAACACACACACACACACACCATATACACAAACTCACACAAGCACATTTACTCGTCACACACAGACTGACACATCTACATGTCACACACCTCTCTCCCTCACTCTCTCTCTCTCTCTCTCTCACACACACACACACACACACACACACACACACACACACACAGGACAAGCCAAAGACTGATCCAGCATCAGCATCAAATAAAACCCATTGCGTGTCATACTCAAACTTGACCTCACATCACATCACTGTCACACACCTCTCTCCCTCACTCTCACACACACATCACACATTTTGATATCTCAAACGTATCAGCCGTGATAATGTCTTAAACTTACACCCAACAATTATTAATAACACACACATCACTAATATTAACACACAGATGCAGATACCATACACACAAACATGCACAAACACAAGCACACATCACTAATGTTAACACACTAAATAAACACACACACAAACACAAAGATATCTCACACACATGCATGCACACACACAAACAAGTACACTCGTACATCACACACATGCACACACATTATAACATCACAAATTGTAACACTCACACACTCACATCTCTGTCTCACACACCCTCACGCAGAAACACACACACCCATTAACAAGTCACATATCTTAAACATACTAACACACACTACTGTTAACACAGACTTACACACCACACACACACACTCATTATATTCAGTGACACAGACAGTGACATCACATTCAGGAACATCCTTAAACTTACACCAATAAATTATTCATAACACACATCACCAATATTAACACACAGACTCACACACCATACACACACACACACACACACACACACACACCATATACACAAACTCACACAAGCACATTTACTCGTCACACACAGACTGACACATCTACATGTCACACACCTCTCTCCCTCACTCTCTCTCTCTCTCACACACACACACACACACACACACATCACATCACTGTCACACACCTCTCTCCCTCACTCTCACACACACATCACACATTTTGATATCTCAAACGGGTCAGCCGTGATAATGTCTTAAACTTACACCCAACAATTATTAATCACACACAAATCACTAATATTTGAACACACCATACACACAAACATGCACAAACACAAGCACACATCACTAATGTTAACACACTAAATAAACACACACACAGAAACACACACACACACACACACACACACACACACACACACAAAAAAACACCTCTCACACACACGCACACACATGCATGCACACACAAACAAATACACTCGTACAATACACAAATGAGCACCTACATAAACACACATTATAACATCACAAATTATAACACTCACACACTCACATCTCTGTCTCACACACCCTCACGCAGAAACACACACATCCACTAACAAGTCACATGTCTTAGACATACTAACACACACATCACTAATGTTAACACACAGACTCACACACCACACACACACAAACACGCAAAAACACATTTACTCATCAGAGACAGACTGACACATTAACTAGTCACACACACACACACACACACACACACACACACACACATATTTAGGGCCCAAACTGATATTAGCCCAGTATGATGTGTGACGTTCCGCGGTGCAACCGGGTGCCAATGACTTTTTCGAGGTTTTGACACACTCGAATAACACGCAGGTTGTGCGGTGCGCCCGGGGTGGGGACCGCGCCCGTTGCTTGGGCCCGTCATCGTTGCTTGCAACTTTATTAGGGCCCAAGCACTGAGTGCGCAGGGCCCTATTGTTTTCGTTAGGATTATTATTATTTTTTTTTTTTTTTTTTTTTTTTTTTTTATTATTTTTTTTCCACACTTTTGGTACTTTTGGGGTCCTTAACATACTCAAAAACTCATCAAAATTTGCATCCAGATTGGAATCCGCGGCCATCAGGTCCTCAGTGGGGCTCGGCCCGGGGAGTCGCACACGCCCGTCACAGCGCCCCCTAGAAAATCGTGCCTCATAGCTCAGAGACACTTGCACGCACACTCAGAAAACTCTGTGTACATTTAGATCTCATCAAGCTGAACAAGTTTTGCAATGCATGTCATCAGGGCTAATCAACAGGAAGTGAGTTATTTTGAGGTCTTTGCAAAACGCACCCAATGGAATTTGAAATACTCCTCCTAGGAAATTTACAGAATTTCCACCAAACCAGGCAAATATGATCTAAACAAGTTGCCGATGCAAAATTGCAGAGATCTTTTTGATACCTCGAACGGTTCGGCCGTGGCGACGCTTTAAAATTATGGCGAATAAAATGAAACAGGAAGTGGCTAATAACTTCTGTGTACATTACGTTATGCATATGAAACTTTACAGGTGTGTTAAGAGTAGGAAGATGATCACATCAAATGACAATCATGAGTCTATGTCATAGCGCCACCAACTGGCAGCAGGAAGTGTGTCACTTTTGGAAATCACTAATATTTTGGCCTTTACTTTCACCTGATTTGGTTCAAAATCAGTCAGAATAATGAAAAGACATGGATGATTTGAGACCATGAAGGATTTTTTTATAATTTGAATCGTCTTGTTATGGCGACGATTTATCTAGAGAAAAAACCTAAAATGAAGTGCAAAAAAATAAATCTTCTCATATCGTACGAGTGGAAAGACCTACGGTTCCAAACTTTTACGGCTATACACTGAAACTGATTATGAGTAAGGCCTGAGAGCCTGGAGACCGGGCGTGGCTCAGGGCCTGGACAGCGCCCCCTGGAACTTTGTAAAAAATTTAGCTGCATAATTCATATCCACTTTCACATATATGCATGAGACCCAGTAGAAATTTAGATCTCATTGAGATGAACAACTTGCATATCCCATACTGGAATCCGCTGAACAGGAAGTCAGTTATTTGGCGTTGATTGAAAAACGCACCCATTGGAATGTGATATACTACTCTTACAGGATTCATAGGTTTTTGACCAAACAGGGTCTAATATAATCTCAAGACATTGAGGATCTAATATTGTGAAGGGCTGGTTGATATCTCAAACGGGTCGGCCGTGGCGAGCCCTTAAACCTACGGCGAATAACAGGAAACAGGAAGTGGCTAATAACTTCTGTATAAATTGAGTGACATTCATCAAACCTCAGCAGTAGGTTAAGAGAAGAGTCCTGCTCACAGTGACATGGGTCCCGTGAGTCTCAGTCATAGCGCCACCAACTGGCAGCAGAAAGTGTCTACTTTCAGAAATTAAATTCTTTTGTGGCTAATTTTCAGCAAATTGGCTTCAAAATCAGGCACAATAATTGGAAGACACGGCTGATGTCACACTGTAAAGGACTTTTTGATACGTTGAATAGTATTGCTATGGCAACATATCATTTTGAGCAAATATAAGATACTTATATCCACCAAGTGGAAAATCATAATGTGCCCAAACATTTTAGGTAGAAAGAACAACTGCTTCTGAGTAGATTTCTTGAGTTTCATGTTTTTGTGATGCTCACACAGCTCCCAACAATTTTTACAGTATATTTATCAGCTTTGGCCTGAACTGTCTCCACTCAGTCCTGCAGTAATAAAATATGTCCAGTAGATGGCAGTAATAGGCAGGTATTCTGCAGTCAGGTCTTTCCCCTTCTCCTTTACTATGACTTCATGTTTACAATTTAAACATATGCAGAAATGATCAAAAATATACAATAGAAACATTTAAATTGCCCACTGTACAACATACACACACACACACACACACACACACACACACACACACACACACATTATATGTGACATCACATTCAGGAACATCCTTAACCTTACACCGATAATTTATTTATAACACACATCACCAATATTAACACACAGACTCACACACCATACACACACACACACACACACACACACACACACACACACACACACACACACACCATATACACAAACTCGCACAAACACAAGCACATTTACTCGTCACACACATACTGACACATCTACATGTCACACACCTCTCTCCCTCACTCTCTCTCACACACACACACACACACACACACACACACACACACACACACACACACTCATTATATTCAGTGACACAGACAGTGACATCACATTCAGGAACATCCTTAAACTTACACCGATAAATTATTTATCACACACATCACTAATGTTCACACACAGACTCACACACCATACACACAAACACACACACACACACACCATATACACAAACTCACACAAGCACATTTACTCGTCACACACAGACTGACACATCTACATGTCACACACCTCTCTCCCTCACTCTCTCTCTCTCTCTCACACACACACACACACACACACACACAGGACAAGCCAAAGACTGATCCAGCATCAGCATCAAATAAATCCCATTGCGTGTCATACTCAAACTTGACCTCACATCACATCACTGTCACACACCTCTCTCCCTCACTCTCACACACACATCACACATTTTGATATCTCAAACGTATCAGCCGTGATAATGTCTTAAACTTACACCCAACAATTATTAATAACACACACATCACTAATATTAACACACAGATGCAGACACCATACACACAAACATGCACAAACACAAGCACACATCTCTAATGTTAACACACTAAATAAACACACACACAAACACAAAGATATCTCACACACATGCATGCACACACACAAACAAGTACACTCGTACATCACACACATGCACACACATTATAACATCACAAATTGTAACACTCACACACTCACATCTCTGTCTCACACACCCTCACGCAGAAACACACACACCCATTAACAAGTCACATATCTTAAACATACTAACACACACTACTGTTAACACAGACTTACACACCACACACACACACACACTCATTATATTCAGTGACACAGACAGTGACATCACATTCAGGAACATCCTTAAACTTACACCGATAAATTATTCATAACACACATCACCAATATTAACACACAGACTCACACACCATACACACACACACACACACACACCATATAAACAAACTCACACAAGCACATTTACTCGTCACACACAGACTGACACATCTACATGTCACACACCTCTCTCCCTGACTCTCTCTCACACACACACACACACACACACACACACATCACATCACATCACTGTCACACACCTCTCTCCCTCACTCTCACACACACATCACACATTTTGATATCTCAAACGGGTCAGCCGTGATAATGTCTTAAACTTACACCGAACAATTATTAATAACACACATCACTAATATTAACACACAGATGCAGACACCATACTCACAAACATGCACAAACACAAGCAAACATCACTAATGTTAACACACTAAATAAACACACACACAGAAACACACACACACACACACACACACAAAAAAACACCTCTCACACACACGCACACACATGCATGCACACACAAACAAATACACTCGTACAATACACAAATGAGCACCTACATAAACACACATTATAACATCACAAATTATAACACTCACACACTCACATCTCTGTCTCACACACCCTCACGCAGAAACACACACATCCACTAACAAGTCACATGTCTTAGACATACTAACACACACATCACTAATGTTAACACACAGACTCACACACCACACACACACAAACACGCAAAAACACATTTACTCATCAGAGACAGACTGACACATTAACTAGTCACACACACACACACACACACACACACACACACACACACACACATATTTAGGGCCCAAACTGATATTAGCCCAGTATGATGTGTGACGTTCGGTGTGCAAGTTCCGCGGTGCAACCGGGTGCCAATGACTTTTTCGAGGTTTTGACACACTCGAATAACACGCAGGTTGTGCGGTGCGCCCGGGGTGGGGACCGCGCCCGTTGCTTGGGCCCGTCATCGTTGCTTGCAACTTTAATTATTTTTATTTTTATTATTTTTCTTTCAATCATCCGGGCACTTTCGGGCCTCTTAACATACTCAAAAACTCACCAAAATTTGCACACAGATTGGAATCTGCGGCCAACAGGTCCTCAGTGGGGCTCGGCCCGGGGCGTCGCACACGCCCCGCACAGCGCCCCCTAGAGAGTCTTGCCTTATAGCTCAGACACACTTGCACGTATACTTATAAAACTCGGTGAACATTTAGATCTCATCAAACTGAACAAGTTTCGCGCTGCATGTCATCAGGTCTAATCAACAGGAAGTGAGTTATTTTGAGTTGTTTGCAAAACGCACCCAATGGAATGTGATAAACTCCTCCTAGGAAATTTTTACAATTCGCCCCAAACCAGCTAAATATGATCTAAACAAGTTGCTGATGCAAAATTGCAGAGATCCTTTTGATACCTCGAACGGTTCGGCCGTGGCGACGCTTTAAAATTATGGCGAATAAAATGAAACAGGAAGTGGTTAATAACTTCTGTGTACATTAAGTTAGGCACATGAAACTTTACAGGTATGTTAAGAGTAGGAAGCTGATCACATCATATGACAATCATGAGTCTATGTCATAGCGCCACCAAGTGGCAGCAGGAAGTGTTTCACTTTTGGAAATCAGTAATATTTTGGCCTTTACTTTCACCTGATTTGGTTCAAAATCAGTCAGAATAATGAAAAGACATGGGTCATTTGAAATCCTGAAGGATTTTTTTCTAATTTGAATCGTGTTGCTATGGTGACGATTTAACTCAAGAAAAAATCGAAGAAAATTATTTTTCTCATATCTTACGAGTGGAAAGACCTACGGTTCCAAAATTGTATGGGTGTAGACTCTCACTGATTCTGAGGAAGCCCTGAGAGCCTGGAGCCCGGGCGTGCCACAGGGCCTGTACAGCGCCCCCTGGAACTTTGTAAAGTTTAAGCTGCATAACTCATATCCACTTTCACATATATGAATGA
>CM059210.1:2692066-2707066 GCA_030347435.1 Clarias fuscus | reverse complement strand
GCTCACACAGCTCCCAACAATTTTTACAGTATATTTATCAGCTTTGGCCTGAACTGTCTCCACTCAGTCCTGCAGTAATAAAATATGTCCAGTAGATGGCAGTAATAGGCAGGTATTCTGCAGTCAGGTCTTTCCCCTTCTCCTTTACTATGGCTTCATGTTTACAATTTAAACATATGCAGAAATGATCAAAAATATACAATAGAAACATTTAAATTGCCCACTGTACAACATACACACACACACACACACACACACACACACACACACATTATATGTGACATCACATTCAGGAACATCCTTAACCTTACACCGATAATTTATTTATAACACACATCACCAATATTAACACACAGACTCACACACACACACACACACACACACACACACACACTCATTATATTCAGTGACACAGACAGTGACATCACATTCAGGAACATCCTTAAACTTACACCGATAAATTATTTATCACACACATCACTAATGTTAACACACAGACTCACACACCATACACAAAAACATCTACAAACAAACACACACACACACACCATATACACAAACTCACACAAGCACATTTACTCGTCACACACAGACTGACACATCTACATGTCACACACCTCTCTCCCTCACTCTCTCTCTCTCTCTCACACACACACACACACACACACACACACACACACACACACACACACACACACACACACACAGGACAAGCCAAAGACTGATCCAGCATCAGCATCAAATAAATCCCATTGCGTGTCATACTCAAACTTGACCTCACATCACATCACTGTCACACACCTCTCTCCCTCACTCTCACACACACATCACACATTTTGATATCTCAAACGGGTCAGCCGTGATAATGTCTTAACCTTACACCCAACAATTATTAATAACACACACATCACTAATATTAACACACAGATGCAGACACCATACTCACAAACATGCACAAACACAAGCACACATCACTAATGTTAACACACTAAATAAACACACACACAGAAACACACACACACACACACACACACACACACACACACACACAAAAAAACACCTCTCACACACACGCACACACATGCATGCACACACAAACAAATACACTCGTACAATACACAAATGAGCACCTACATAAACACACATTATAACATCACAAATTATAACACTCACACACTCACATCTCTGTCTCACACACCCTCACGCAGAAACACACACATCCACTAACAAGTCACATGTCTTAGACATACTAACACACACATCACTAATGTTAACACACAGACTCACACACCACACACACACAAACACGCAAAAACACATTTACTCATCAGAGACAGACTGACACATTAACTAGTCACACACACACACACACACACACACACACACACACACACACACACACACACATATTTAGGGCCCAAACTGATATTAGCCCAGTATGATGTGTGACGTTCTGTGTGCAAGTTCCGCGGTGCAACCGGGTGGCAATGACTTTTTCGAGGTTTTGACACACTCGAATAACACGCAGGTTGTGCGGTGCGCCCGGGGTGGGGACCGCGCCCGTTGCTTGGGCCCGTCATCGTTGCTTGCAACTTTAATTAGGGCCCAAGCACTGAGTGCGCAGGGCCCTATTGTTCTTCTAAGGATTATTATTTTTATTTTTTTTTTTATTATTTTTCTTTCAATCATCCGGGCACTTTCGGCCCTCTTAACATACTCAAAAACTCACCAAAATTTGCACACAGATTGGAATCTGCGGCCAACAGGTCCTCAGTGGGGCTCGGCCCGGGGCGTCGCACACGCCCCGCACAGCGCCCCCTACAGAGTCTTGCCTTATAGCTCAGACACACTTGCACGTATACTTATAAAACTCGGTGTACATTTAGATCTCATCAAACTGAACAAGTTTCGCGCTGCATGTCATCAGGTCTAATCAACAGGAAGTGAGTTATTTTGAGTTGTTTGCAAAACGCACCCAATGGAATGTGATAAACTCCTCCTAGGAAATTTTTACAATTCGCACCAAACCAGCTAAATATGATCTAAACAAGTTGCCGATGCAAAATTGCAGAGATCTTTTTGATACCTCGAACGGTTCGGCCGTGGCGACGCTTTAAAATTATGGCGAATAAAATGAAACAGGAAGTGGCTAATAACTTCTGTGTACATTAAGTTAGGCACATGAAACTTTACAGATATGTTAAGAGTAGGAAGCTGATCACATGATATGACAATCATGAGTCTATGTCATAGCGCCACCAAGTGGAAGCAGGAAGTGTGTCACTTTTGGAAATCAGTAATATTTTGTCCTTTACTTTCACCTGATTTGGTTCAAAATTAGTCAGAATAATGAAAAGACATGGGTCATTTGAAATCATGAAGGATTTTTTTCTAATTTGAATCGTGTTGCTATGGTGACGATTTAACTCAAGAAAAAATCGAAGAAAATTATTCTTCTCATATCGTACGAGTGGAAAGACCTACGGTTCCAAAATTGTATGGGTGTAGACTCTCACTGATTGTGAGGAAGCCCTGAGAGCCTGGAGCCCGGGCGTGCCACAGGGCCTGTACAGCGCCCCCTGGAACTTTGTAAAGTTTAAGCTGCATAACTCATATCCACTTTCACATATATGAATGAGACCCAGTATAAATTTAGATCTCATTGAGGTGAACAACTTGCATACCCCATGTCATGGAATCCGCTGAACAGGAAGTCGGTTATTTGGCGTTGTTTGAAAAACGCACCCATTGGAATGTGATATACTACTCTTACAGGATTCATATGTTTTTGACCAAACAGGGTCTAATATAATCTCAAGACATTGAGGATCTAATATTGTGAAGGGCTGGTTGATATCTTAAACGGGTCGGCCGTGGCGAGCCCTTAAACCTACGGCGAATAACAGGAAACAGGAAGTGGCTAATAACTTCTGTATAAATTGTGTGACGTTCATCAAACCTCAGCAGTAGGTTAAGAGAAGAGTCCTGCTCACAGTGACATGGGTCCCGTGAGTCTCAGTCATAGCGCCACCAACTGGCAGCAGAAAGTGTCTACTTTCAGAAATTAAATTCTTTTGTGGTTAATTTTCAGCAAATTGGCTTCAAAATCAGGCACAATAATTGGAAGACACGGCTGATGTCACACTGTAAAGGACTTTTTGATACGTTGAATAGTGTTGCTATGGCAAGGTAAAATTTTAAGGAAAACTAGGATACTCATATCCAACAAGTGGAAAGTCCTAATGTCTCCAAACATTTTACATAGAAGGTACAACTGGTTCTGAGTAAATTTCTTGAGTTTCACGATTTTGTTATGCTCATACGCCTCCCAACAATATTTTGTTTATTAACTAATTGCTTTAAATTGCATAAACTAACTCCTGCAGTACTAAACTATGGCCACTAGATGGAGGTATCACACCACACATCCCACACACACGGAGACGCACAGAGACACACGTGACCTCCCCCTCCCTCACAGATTTGAGTTTTGGTGAAGCGGACTGACACAAACGCTGCCGCTGAATAGTTGTTTATGGACTGTTTAATTGTTTACAAATCGCCCTTTGGATCAAGTTTTGTGCGTGAATTCAACAGTAAGTGTGAAGTCTTTAACTATATTAACAATGGACATTTTATCTGTTCCGGTAACAAGTTATTATGCCCGCGAGGTCACGATATATATATATATATTTACATGTGTGTGTGTGTATTCTTAGTAAGTATGCCTAGAATCAATATGTTATTGTGACTGTCACTATTATCTTTTGCTGTTGTTATTTCGTGTTATAAACACACACACATTTGAAACACGGCCCGTAGCTTTAAGGGCCACGGCGAATAACAGGAAACAGGAAGTGGCTAATAACTTCTGTCTTAATTGAGTGACGTTCATCAAACCTCAGCAGTAGGTTAAGAGAAGAGTCCTGCTCACAGTGACATGGGTCCCGTGAGTCTCAGTCATAGCGCCACCAACTGGCAGCAGAAAGTGTCTACTTTCAGAAATTAAATTCTTTTGTGGCTAATTTTCAGCAAATTGGCTTCAAAATCAGGCACAATAATTGGAAGACACGGCTGATGACACACTGTAAAGGACTTTTTGATACGTTGAATAGTGTTGCTATGGCAACATATCATTTGGAGCAAACATAAGATACTTATATGCACCAAGTGGAAAGTCCTAATGTGCCCAAACATTTTATGTAGAAAGAACAACTGCTTCTGAGTAGATTCCTTGAGTTTCATGTTTTTGTGACGTTCATACAGCTCCCAACAATTTTTTTACAGTAGATTTATCATCCTTGTCCTGAACTTTCTGCACTGACTCCTGCAGTAATAAAATATGTCCAGTAGATGGCAGTAGTAGGCAGGTATTCTGCAGTCAGGTCTTTCCCCTTCTCTTTTACTATGGCTTCATGTTTACAATTTAAATATATGCAGAAATCATAAAAAATAAACAATACAAACATTTAAATTGCCAACTGTACAACATTGAGTCTGGTGGACAAGCGCGGCGATATACACACCAGACCACACATTCTAAACACACACACACACTCTACACATCGGTCATGTACACATCCCGACAAATACACAATATGAACACACTAACTATCCTACATGCACACACACACACACACACACACACATCACAAGCACACGTCACTAATGTGACCTGACTAAATAAAAATCAATATATCATGAAAAAGGAAAAAGATCCTTAGGAAAACAAGAGGCTCCTGCGCATCTATAGCACACATCTCTCACGACAGACACACACTCACACTCATCATATTCAGTGACACGGACAGTGACATCACATTCAGGAACATCCTTAAACTTACACCGAAACATTATTAATAACACACATCACTAATGTTAACACAGACTCACACACCATACACACAAACAACCACACACACACACACACACACACACACACACACACACACACACACACACACACACACACACACACACTCCATATACACAAACACAAGCACATTTACTCGTCACACACAGACTGACACATCTACATCTCACACACCTCTGTCCCTCACTCTCACACACACTAAACCTCCCACACACTAAACCTCCCACACACACATGCACACACGCGCACACACACACACACACACACACAAATCACATCACATCACATCACTGTCACACACCTCTCTCCCTCACTCTCACACACACATCACACATGTTGATATCTCAAACGGGTCAGCCGTGATAATGTCTTAAACTTACACCGAACAATTATTAATCACACACAAATCACTAATATTTGAACACACCATACACACAAACATACACAAGCACACATCACTAATGTTAACACACTAAATAAACACACACACACACACACACACACACACACACACACACAAACACATCTCACACACACGCACACACATGCATGCACACACAAACAAATACACTCGTACATCACACAAATGAGCACCTACATACTCACACATTATAACATCACAAATTATAACACTCACACACTCACATCTCTGTCTCACGCAGAAACACACACATCCACTAACAAGTCACATGTCTTGGACATACTAACACACACATCACTAATGTTAACACACAGATTCACACACCACACACACACAAACACACAAAAACACATTTACTCATCAGAGACAGACTGACACATTAACTAGTCACACACACACACACACACACACACACACACACACACACACACACACACACACACACACAAATATTTAGGGCCCAAACTGATATTAGCCCAGTATGATGTGTGACGTTCTGTGTGCAAGTTCTGCGGTGCAACCGGGTGCCTATGACTTTTTTGAGGTTTTGACACACTCGAATCACACGCAGGTTGTGCGGTGCGCCCGGGGTGGGGACCGCCCCCGTTGCTTGGGCCCGTCATCGTTGCTTGCAACTTTAATTTTTTTTATTTTTTATTTTTTTATTATTTTTCTTTCAATCATCCGGGCACTTTCGGGCCTCTTAACATACTCAAAAACTCACCAAAATTTGCACACAGATTGGAATCTGCGGCCAACAGGTCCTCAGTGGGGCTCGGCCCGGGGCGTCGCACACGCCCCACACAGCGCCCCCTACAGAGTCTTGCCTTATAGCTCAGACACACTTGCACATATACTTATAAAACTCGGTGAACATTTAGATCTCATCAAACTGAACAAGTTTCGCGCTGCATGTCATCAGGACTAATCAACAGGAAGTGAGTTATTTTGAGTTGTTTGCAAAACGCACCCAATGGAATTTGAAATACTCCTCCTAGGAACTTTTTACAATTCGCACCAAACCAGCTAAATATGATCTAAACAAGTTGCCGATGCAAAATTGCAGAGATCTTTTTGATACCTCGAACGGTTCGGCCGTGGCGACGCTTTAAAATTATGGCGAATAAAATGAAACAGGAAGTGGCTAATAACTTCTGTGTACATTAAGTTAGGCACATGAAAGTTTACAGGTATGTTAAGAGTAGGAAGCTGATCACATCATATGACAATCATGAGTCTATGTCATAGCGCCACCAAGTGGCAGCAGGAAGTGTGTCACTTTTGGAAATCAGTAATATTTTGTCCTTTACTTTCACCTGATTTGGTTCAAAATCAGTCAGAATAATGAAAAGACATGGGTCATTTGAAAACATGGAGGATTTTTTTTCTAATTTGAATCGTGTTGCTATGGTGACGATTTAACTCAAGAAAAAATCGAAGACAACTATTCTTCTCATATCTTACGAGTGGAAAGACCTACGGGTCCCAAATTGTAGGGGTGTAGACTCTAACTGATTGTGAGGAATCCCTGAGAGCCTGGAGCCCGGGCGTGGCACAGGGCCTGTACAGCGCCCCCTGGAACTTTGTAAAGTTTCAGCTGCATAACTCATATCCACTTTCACATATATGAATGAGACCCAGTATAAATTTAGATCTCATTGAGATGAACAACTTGCATACCCCATGTCATGGAATCCGCTGAACAGGAAGTCAGTTATTTGGCGTTGTTTGAAAAACGCACCCATTGGAATGTGATCTACTACTCTTACAGGATTAATAGGTTTTTGACCAAACAGGGTCTAATATAATCTCAAGAGATTGAGGATCTAATATTGTGAAGGGCTGGTTGATATCTTAAACGGGTCGGCCGTGGCGAGCCCTTAAACCTATGGCGAATAACAGGAAACAGGAAGTGGCTAATAACTTCTGTATAAATTGAGTGACGTTCATCAAACCTCAGCAGTAGGTTAAGAGAAGAGTCCTGCTCACAGTGACATGGGTCCCGTGAGTCTCAGTCATAGCGCCACCAACTGGCAGCAGAAAGTGTCTACTTTTAGAAATTAAATTCTTTTGTGACTAATTTTCAGCAAATTGGCTTCAACATCAGGCACAATAATTGGAAGACACGGCTGATGTCACACTGTAAAGGATTTTTTGATACGTTGAATAGTGTTGATATGGCAACATATCATTTGGAGCAAACATAAGATACTTATATCCACCAAGTGGAAAGTCCTAATGTGCCCAAACATTTTATGTAGAAAGAACAACTGCTTCTGAGTAGATTTCTTGAGTTTCATGTTTTTGTGATGCTCACACAGCTCCCAACAATTTTTACAGTATATTTATCAGCCTTGGTCTGAATTTTCTGTACTGACTCCTGCAGTAATAAAATATGTCCAGTAGATGGCAGTAGTAGGCAGGTATTCTGCAGTCAGGTCTTTCCCCTTCTCATTTACTATGGCTTCATGTTTATTATTTAAACATATGCAGAAATCATAAAAAATAAACAATACAAACATTTAAATTGCCCACTGTGCAACATTCAGTCTGGTGGACAAGCGCGGCGATATACACACCAGACCACACATTCTACACATCGGTCATGTACACATCCCGACAAATACACAATATGAACACACTAACTATCCTACATGCACACACACACATCACAAGCACACGTCACTAATGGTACCTGACTAAATAAAAATCAATATATCATGAAAAAGGAAAAAGATCCTTAAACAAGAGGCTCCTGCGCACCTATAGTGTGTGGGTGAGTTTTTAATTGCAAATCAGTTTTGATATCTCAAATGTCTCAGCCGTACTAATGTCTTAAACTTACACAACGAAAAATGATTAATAACACACACATCACTAATGTCAACACACTACATTAAAAAAGAAAAGAAAAGAATGATCCTTAGGAAAACAAGAGGGTCCTGCACATCTATAGCACACATCTCTCACGACACACACACACTCACACACACACACACTCACTCATTATATTCAGTGACACGGACAGTGACATCACATTCAGGAACATCCTTAAACTTACACTGAAAAATTATTAATAACACACATCACTAATGTTCACACACAGACTCACACACCATACACACAAACACACACACACACTCCATATATATATATATATATATATATATATATATATATATATATATATATATATATATAAATTTTTTTTTTTTTTCTGTCATACAATTTATACATAGACCTTAATTCTATCATACAAGTTTCTATAGATCTGTATATATGTTTATATTGCACTGCTAACTTGCACTTCTGGTTAGATGCTAACTGCATTTCGTTGCCTTGTGACTGCGTGCAATGACAATAAAGTTGAATCTAATCTAATCTAATCTAATATACACAAACACGCACAAACACAAGCACATTTACTCGTCACACACAGACTGACACATCTACATCTCACACACCTCTGTCCCTCACTCTCACACACACTAAACCTCCCACACACACACACACACACACACACACACACACACACACACAAATCACATCACATCACATCACTGTCACACACATCTCTCCCTCACTCTCACACACACATCACATCACATCACACATTTTGATCTCTCAAACGGGTCAGCAGTGATAATGTCTTAAACTTACACCGAACAATTATTAATCACACACAAATCACTAATATTTGAACACACCATACACACAAACATGCACAAACACAAGCACACATCACTAATGTTAACACACTAAATAAACACACACAAAGACACAAACACATCTCACACACACGCACACACATGCATGCACAAACACAAACAAATACACTCATACATCACACAAATGAGCACCTACATACACACACACATTATAACATCACAAATTATAACACTCACACACTCACATCTCTGTCTCACGCAGAAACACACACATCCACTAACAAGTCACATGTCTTGGACATACTAACACACACATCACTAATGTTAACACACAGACTCACACACCACACACACACAAACACGCAAAAACACATTTACTCATCAGAGACAGACTGACACATTAACTAGTCACACACACACACACACACACACACACACACACACACACACACACACACACAAATATTTAGGGCCCAAACTGATATTAGCCCAGTATGATGTGTGACGTTCTGTGTGCAAGTTCCGCGGTGCAACCGGGTGCCAATGACTTTTTTGAGGTTTTGACACACTCGAATAACACGCAGGTTGTGCGGTGCGCCCGGGGTGGGGACCGCGCCCGTTGCTTGGGCCCGTCATCGTTGCTTGCAACTTTAATTTTTCTTTTTTTTTTTTTTATTATTTTTCTTTCAATCATCCGGGCACTTTCGGGCCTCTTAACATACTCAAAAACTCACCAAAATTTGCACACAGATTGGAATCTGCGGCCAACAGGTCCTCAGTGGGGCTCGGCCCGGGGCGTCGCACACGCCCCGCGCAGCGCCCCCTACAGTGTCTTGCCTTATAGCTCAGACACACTTGCACGTATACTTATAAAACTCGGTGAACATTTAGATCTCATCAAACTGAACAAGTTTCGCGCTGCATGTCATCAGGTCTAATCAACAGGAAGTGAGTTATTTTGAGTTGTTTGCAAAACGCACCCAATGGAATGTGATAAACTCCTCCTAGAAAATTTTTACAATTCGCACCAAACCAGCTAAATATGATCTAAACAAGTTGCCGATGCAAAATTGCAGAGATCTTTTTGATACCTCGAACGGTTCGGCCGTGGCGACGCTTTAAAATTATGGCGAATAAAATGAAACAGGAAGTGGCTAATAACTTCTGTGTACATTAAGTTATGCACATGAAACTTTACAGGTATGTTAAGAGTAGGAAGCTGATCACATCATATGACAATCATGAGTCTATGTCATAGCGCCACCAAGTGGCAGCAGGAAGTGTGTCACTTTTGGAAATCAGTAATATTTTGTCCTTTACTTTCACCTGATTTGGTTCAAAATCAGTCAGAATAATGAAAAGACATGGGTCATTTGAAATCATGAAGGATTTTTTTCTAATTTGAATCGTGTTGCTATGGTGACGATTTAACTCAAGAAAAAATCGAAGAAAATTATTCTTCTCATATCTTACGAGTGGAAAGATCTACGGGTCCCAAATTTTATGGGTGTAGACTCTCACTGATTGTGAGGAAGCCCTGAGAGCCTGGAGCCCGGGCGTGCCACAGGGCCTGTACAGCGCCCCCTGGAACTTTGTAAAGTTTAAGCTGCATAACTCATATCCACTTTCACATATATGAATGAGACCCAGTATAAATTTAGATGTCATTGAGGTGAACAACTTGCATACCCCATGTCATGGAATCCGCTGAACAGGAAGTCGGTTATTTTGCGTTGTTTGAAAAACGCACCCATTGGAATGTGATATACTACTCTTACAGGATTCATATGTTTTTGACCAAACAGGGTCTAATATAATCTCAAGACATTGAGGATCTAATATTGTGAACGGCTGGTTGATATCTTAAACGGGTCGGCCGTGGCGAGCCCTTAAACCTATGGCGAATAACAGGAAACAGGAAGTGGCTAATAACTTCTGTATAAATTGAGGGACATTCATCAAACCTCAGCAGTAGGTTAAGAGAAGAGTCCTGCTCACAGTGACATAGGTCCCGTGAGTCTCAGTCATAGCGCCACCAACTGGCAGCAGAAAGTGTCTACTTTCAGAAATTAAATTCTTTTGTGGCTAATTTTCAGCAAATTGGCTTCAAAATCAGGCACAATAATTGGAAGACATGGCTGATGTCACACTGTAAAGGACTTTTTGATACGTTGAATAGTATTGCTATGGCAACATATCATTTTGAGCAAATATAAGATACTTATATCCACCAAGTGGAAAATCCTAATGTGCCCAAACATTTTAGGTAGAAAGAACAACTGGTTCTGAGTAGATTTCTTGAGTTTCATGTTTTTGTGATGCTCACACAGCTCCCAACAATTTTTACAGTATATTTATCAGCCTTGGTCTAAATTTTCTGCACTGACTCCTGCAGTAATAAAATATGTCCAGTAGATGGCAGTAGTAGGCAGGTATTCTGCAGTCAGGTCTTTCCCCTTCTCCTTTACTATGGCTTCATCTTTACAATTTAAATATATGCAGAAATGATAGAAAATAAACAATACAAACATTTAAATTGCCCACTGTACAACATACACACACACACACACACACACACACACACACACATTATATGTGACATCACATTCAGGAACATCCTTAAACTTACACCGATAAATTATTTATAACACACATCACCAATATTAACACACAGACTCACACACCATAAACACACACACACACACACCATATACACAAACTCGCACAAACACAAGCACATTTACTCGTCACACACAGACTGACACATCTACATGTCACACACCTCTCTCGCTCACTCTCACTCACTCACACACACACATCACATCACATCACTGTCACACACCTCTCTCCCTCACTCTCACACACACATCACACATTTTGATATCTCAAACGGATCAGCTGTGATAATGTCTTAAACTTACACCCAACAATTATTAATAACACACACATCACTAATATTAACACACAGATGCAGACACCATACACACAAACATGCACAAACACAAGCACACATCACTAATGTTAACACACTAAATAAACACACACACAAACACAAAGATATCTCACACACATGCATGCACACACACAAACAAGTACACTCATATGTCACACACATGCACACCTACATACACACACATTATAACATCACAAATTGTAACACTCACACACTCACATCTCTGTCTCACACACCCTCACGCAGAAACACACACACCCACTAACAAGTCACATATCTTAAACATACTACCACACACTACTGTTAACAGAGACTTACACACACCACACACACACACTCATTATATTCAGTGACACAGACAGTGACATCACATTCAGGAACATCCTTAAACTTACACCGATAAATTATTTATAACACACATCACCAATATTAACACACAGACTCACACACCATACACACACACACACACACACACACACACACACACACACACACCATATACACAAACTCACACAAGCACATTTACTCGTCACACACAGACTGACAAATCTACATGTCACACACCTCTCTCCCTCACTCTCTCTCTCACACACACACACACACACACACACACACACACACACACACACACACACACACACACATCACATCACATCACTGTCACACACCTCTCTCCCTCACTCTCACACACACACATCACACATTTTGATATCTCAAACGGGTCAGCCGTGATAATGTCTTAAACTTACACCCAACAATTATTAATCACACACAAATCACTAATATTTGAACACACCATACACACAAACATGCACAAACACAAGCACACATCACTAATGTTAACACACTAAATAAACACACACACAGAAACACACACACACACACACACACACACACAAAAAAACACCTCTCACACACACGCACACACAAACAAATACACTCGTACAATACACAAATGAGCACCTACATAAACACACATTATAACATCACAAATTATAACACTCACACACTCACATCTCTGTCTCACACACCCTCACGCAGAAACACACACATCCACTAACAAGTCACATGTCTTGGACATACTAACACACACATCACTAATGTTAACACACAGATTCACACACCACACACACACAAACACACAAAAACACATTTACTCATCAGAGACAGACTGACACATTAACTAGTCACACACACACACACACACACACACACACACACACACACACACACAAATATTCAGGGCCCAAACTGATATTAGCCCAGTATGATGTGTGACGTTCTGTGTGCAAGTTCTGCGGTGCAACCGGGTGCCAATGACTTTTTTGAGGTTTTGACACACTCGAATAACACGCAGGTTGTGCGGTGCGCCCGGGGTGGGGACCGCGCCCGTTGCTTGGGCCCGTCATCGTTGCTTGCAACTTTAATTATTAGGGCCCAAGCACTGAGTGCGCAGGGCCCTATTGTTTTCGTTAGGATTATTATTTTTTTTTTTTTTTTTTTTTTTTTATTTTTTTTTTTCCACACTTTTGGTACTTTTGGGGTTCTTAACATACTCAAAAACTCATCAAAATTTGCATCCAGATTGGAATCCGCGGCCATCAGGTCCTCAGTGGGGCTCGGCCCGGGGAGTCGCACACGCCCGTCACAGCGCCCCCTAGAAAATCGTGCCTCATAGCTCAGAGACACTTGCACGCACACTCAGAAAACTCCGTGTACATTTAGATCTCATCAAGCTGAACAAGTTTTGCAATGCATGTCATCAGGGCTAATCAACAGGAAGTGAGTTATTTTGAGGTCTTTGCAAAACGCACCCAATGGAATTTGAAATACTCCTCCTAGGAAATTTACAGAATTTCCACCAAACCAGGCAAATATGATCTAAACAAGTTGCCGATGCAAAATTGCAGAGATCTTTTTGATACCTCGAACGGTTCGGCCGTGGCGACGCTTTAAAATTATGGCGAATAAAATGAAACAGGAAGTGGCTAATAACTTCTGTGTACATTACGTTATGCATATGAAACTTTACAGGTGTGTTAAGAGTAGGAAGATGATCACATCAAATGACAATCATGAGTCTATGTCATAGCGCCACCAACTGGCAGCGTGAAGTGTGTCACTTTTGGAAATCACTAATATTTTGGCCTTTACTTTCACCTGATTTGGTTCAAAATCAGTCAGAATAATGAAAAGACATGGATGATTTGAGACCATGAAGGATTTTTTTATAATTTGAATCGTCTTGTTATGGCGACGATTTATCTAGAGAAAAAACCTAAAATGAAGTGCAAA
The DNA here is from genome assembly GCA_030347435.1 of Clarias fuscus. Classification (NCBI taxonomy): domain Eukaryota; kingdom Metazoa; phylum Chordata; class Actinopteri; order Siluriformes; family Clariidae; genus Clarias; species Clarias fuscus. Next base: position 2,692,856 of record CM059210.1, on the reverse strand, counting down.
AAAATAAATCTTCTCATATCGTACGAGTGGAAAGACCTACGGTTCCAAACTTTTACGGCTATACACTGAAACTGATTATGAGTAAGGCCTGAGAGCCTGGAGACCGGGCGTGGCTCAGGGCCTGGACAGCGCCCCCTGGAACTTTGTAAAAAATTTAGCTGCATAATTCATATCCACTTTCACATATATGCATGAGACCCAGTAGAAATTTAGATCTCATTGAGATGAACAACTTGCATATCCCATACTGGAATCCGCTGAACAGGAAGTCAGTTATTTGGCGTTGATTGAAAAACGCACCCATTGGAATGTGATATACTACTCTTACAGGATTCATAGGTTTTTGACCAAACAGGGTCTAATATAATCTCAAGACATTGAGGATCTAATATTGTGAAGGGCTGGTTGATATCTCAAACGGGTCGGCCGTGGCGAGCCCTTAAACCTACGGCGAATAACAGGAAACAGGAAGTGGCTAATAACTTCTGTATAAATTGAGTGACATTCATCAAACCTCAGCAGTAGGTTAAGAGAAGAGTCCTGCTCACAGTGACATGGGTCCCGTGAGTCTCAGTCATAGCGCCACCAACTGGCAGCAGAAAGTGTCTACTTTCAGAAATTAAATTCTTTTGTGGCTAATTTTCAGCAAATTGGCTTCAAAATCAGGCACAATAATTGGAAGACACGGCGGATGTGACACTGTAAAGGACTTTTTGATACGTTGAATAGTATTGCTATGGCAACATATCATTTTGAGCAAATATAAGATACTTATATCCACCAAGTGGAA
>CM059210.1:2559566-2689566 GCA_030347435.1 Clarias fuscus | reverse complement strand
GGGACCGCGCCCGTTGCTTGGGCCCGTCATCGTTGCTTGCAACTTTAATTTTTTTTTTTTTTTTATTATTTTTTTTCCACACTTTTGGTACTTTTGGGGTCCTTAACATACTCAAAAACTCATCAAAATTTGCACACAGATTGGAACCGGCGGCCATCAGGTCCTCAGTGGGGCTCGGCCCGGGGAGTCGCACACGCCCGGCACAGCGCCCCCTAGAAAATCGTGCCTCATAGCTCAGGCACACTTGCACGTATCCTTATAAAACTCAGTGTACATTTAGATCTCATCAAACTGAACAAGTTTCGCGCTGCATGTCATCAGATATTATCAACAGGAAGTGAGTTATTTTGAGTTGTTTGCAAAACGCACCCAATGGAATTTGAAATACTCCTCCTAGGGAATTTTTATAATTCGCACCAAACCAGGCAAATATGATCTAAACAAGTTGCCGATGCAAAATTGCAGAGATCTTTTTGATACCTCGAACGGTTCGGCCGTGGTGAAGCTTTAAAATTATGGCGAATAAAATGAAACAGGAAGTGGCTAATAACTTCTGTCTACATTAACTTATGTACATGAAACTTTACAGGTGTCTTAAGAGCAGGAAGCTGATCACATTATATGACAATGATGAGTCTATGGCATAGCGCCACCAAGTGGCAGCAGGAAGTGTGTCACTTTTGGAAATCACTAATATTTTGGCCTTTACTTTCACCCGATTTGGTTCAAAATCAGTCAGAATAATGAAAACACATGGGTCATTTGACACTATGAAGGATTTTTTTCTAATTTGAATTGTCTTGCTATGGCGACGATTTATCTAGAGAAAAAACATAAAATGAAGTGCAAAAAAATGAATCATCTCATATCGAACGAGTGGAAAGACCTACGGTTCCAAAATTTTGCGGCTATACACTGAAACTGATTATGAGTAAGCCCTGAGAGCCTGGACCCCGGGCGTGGCACAGGGCCTGTACAGCGCCCCCTGGAACTTTGTGAAAAATTTAGCTGCATAACTCATATCCACTTTCACATATATGAATGAGACCCAGGATAAATTTAGATCTCATTGAGCTTAACAAGCTGCATACCCCATACTGGAATCCGCTGAACAGGAAGTCGGTTATTTTGCGTTGTTTGAAAAACGCACCCATTGGAATGTGATCTACTACTCTTACAGGATTCATATATTTTTGACCAAACAGGGTCTAATATAATCTCAAGACATTGAGGATCTAATATTGCGAAGGGCTGCTTGATGTCTTAAACGGGTCGGCCGTGGCGAGCCCTTAAAAATACGGCGAATAACAGGAAACAGGAAGTGGCTAATAACTTCTGTATAAATTGAGTGACATTCATCAAACCTCAGCAGTAGGTTAAGAGAAGAGTTCTGCTCACAGTGACATGGGTCCCGTGAGTCTCAGTCATAGCGCCACCAACTGGCAGCAGAAAGTGTCTACTTTCAGAAATTAAATTCTTTTGTGGTTAATTTTCAGCAAATTGGCTTCAAAATCAGGCACAATAATTGGAAGACACGGCTGATGTCACACTGTAAAGGACTTTTTGATACGTTGAATAGTGTTGCTATGGCAAGGTAAAATTTTAAGGAAAACTAGGATACTCATATCCAACAAGTGGAAAGTCCTAATGTCTCCAAACATTTTACATAGAAGGTACAACTGGTTCTGAGTAAATTTCTTGAGTTTCACGATTTTGTTATGCTCATACGCCTCCCAACAATATTTTGTTTATTAACTAATTGCTTTAAATTGCATAAACTAACTCCTGCAGTACTAAACTATGGCCACTAGATGGAGGTATCACACCACACATCCCACACTCACGAAGAGACACAGACACACGTGACCTCCCCCTCCCTCACAGATTTGAGTTTTGGTGAAGCGGACTGACACAAACGCTGCCGCTGAATAGTTGTTTATGGACTGTTTAATTGTTTACAAATCGCCCTTTGGATCAAGTTTTGTGCGTGAATTCAACAGTAAGTGTGAAGTCTTTAACTATATTAACAATGGACATTTTATCTGTTCCGGTAACAAGTTATTATGCCCGCGAGGTCACGATATATATATATATATATATATATATATATATATATATATATTTACATGTGTGTGTGTGTGTGTATTCTTAGTAAGTATGCCTAGAATCAATATGTTATTGTGACTGTCACTATTATCTTTTGCTGTTGTTATTTCGTGTTATAAACACACACACATTTGAAACACGGCCCGTAGCTTTAAGGGCCACGGCGAATAACAGGAAACAGGAAGTGGCTAATAACTTCTGTCTTAATTGAGTGACGTTCATCAAACCTCAGCAGTAGGTTAAGAGAAGAGTCCTGCTCACAGTGACATGGGTCCCGTGAGTCTCAGTCATAGCGCCACCAACTGGCAGCAGAAAGTGTCTACTTTCAGAAATTAAATTCTTTTGTGGCTAATTTTCAGCAAATTGGCTTCAAAATCAGGCACAATAATTGGAAGACACGGCTGATGTCACACTGTAAAGCACTTTTTGATACGTTGAATAGTGTTGCTATGGCAACATATCATTTGGAGCAAACATAAGATACTTATGTCCACCAAGTGGAAAGTCCTAATGTGCCCAAACATTTTATGTAGAAAGAACAACTGCTTCTGAGTAGATTTCTTGAGTTTCATGTTTTTGTGACGCTCATACAGCTCCCAACATTTTTTTTTAAAGTATATTTATCATCCTTGTCCTGAACTTTCTGTACTGACTCCTGCAGTAATAAAATATGTCCAGTAGATGGCAGTAGTAGGCAGGTATTCTGCAGTCAGGTCTTTCCCCTTCTCCTTTACTATGGCTTCATGTTTACAATTTAAATATATGCAGAAATCATAAAAAATAAACAATACAAACATTTAAATTGCCAACTGTACAACATTGAGTCTGGTGGACAAGCGCGGCGATATACACACCAGACCACACATTCTAAACACACACACACACTCTACACATCGGTCATGTACACATCCCGACAAATACACAATATGAACACACTAACTATCCTACATGCACACACACACACACACACATCACAAGCACACGTCACTAATGTGACCTGACTAAATAAAAATCAATATATCATGAAAAAGGAAAAAGATCCTTAGGAAAACAAGAGGCTCCTGCGCATCTATAGCACACATCTCTCACGACAGACACACACTCACACTCATCATATTCAGTGACACGGACAGTGACATCACATTCAGGAACATCCTTAAACTTACACCGAAACATTATTAATAACACACATCACTAATGTTAACACAGACTCACACACCATATACACAAACAACCACACACACACACACACACACACACACACACACACACACACTCCATATACACAAACACAAGCACATTTACTCGTCACACACAGACTGACACATCTACATCTCACACACCTCTGTCCCTCACTCTCACACACACTAAACCTCCCACACACTAAACCTCCCACACACACATGCGAACACACACACACACACACACACACAAATCACATCACATCACATCACTGTCACACACCTCTCTCCCTCACTCTCACACACACATCACACATGTTGATATCTCAAACGGGTCAGCCGTGATAATGTCTTAAACTTACACCGAACAATTATTAATCACACACAAATCACTAATATTTGAACACACCATACACACAAACATACACAAGCACACATCACTAATGTTAACACACTAAATAAACACACACACACACACACACACACACACACACACACAAACACATCTCACACACACGCACACACATGCATGCACACACAAACAAATACACTCGTACATCACACAAATGAGCACCTACATACACACACATTATAACATCACAAATTATAACACTCACACACTCACATCTCTGTCTCACGCAGAAACACACACATCCACTAACAAGTCACATGTCTTGGACATACTAACACACACATCACTAATGTTAACACACAGATTCACACACCACACACACACAAACACACAAAAACACATTTACTCATCAGAGACAGACTGACACATTAACTAGTCACACACACACACACACAAATATTTAGGGCCCAAACTGATATTAGCCCAGTATGATGTGTGACGTTCTGTGTGCAAGTTCTGCGGTGCAACCGGGTGCCAATGACTTTTTTGAGGTTTTGACACACTCGAATAACACGCAGGTTGTGCGGTGCGCCCGGGGTGGGGACCGCGCCCGTTGCTTGGGCCCGTCATCGTTGCTTGCAACTTTAATTTTTCTTTTTTTTTATTATTTTTCTTTCAATCATCCGGGCACTTTCGGGCCTCTTAACATACTCAAAAACTCCCCAAAATTTGCACACAGATTGGAATCTGCGGCCAACAGGTCCTCAGTGGGGCTCGGCCCGGGGCGTCGCACACGCCCCGCGCAGCGCCCCCTACAGTGTCTTGCCTTATAGCTCAGACACACTTGCACGTATACTTATAAAACTCGGTGAACATTTAGATCTCATCAAACTGAACAAGTTTCGCGCTGCATGTCATCAGGTCTAATCAACAGGAAGTGAGTTATTTTGAGTTGTTTGCAAAACGCACCCAATGGAATGTGATAAACTCCTCCTAGGAAATTTTTACAATTCGCACCAAACCAGCTAAATATGATCTAAACAAGTTGCCGATGCAAAATTGCAGAGATCTTTTTGATACCTCGAACGGTTCGGCCGTGGCGACGCTTTAAAATTATGGCGAATAAAATGAAACAGGAAGTGGCTAATAACTTCTGTGTACATTAAGTTATGCACATGAAACTTTACAGGTATGTTAAGAGTAGGAAGCTGATCACATGATATGACAATCATGAGTCTATGTCATAGCGCCACCAAGTGGCAGCAGGAAGTGTGTCACTTTTGGAAATCAGTAATATTTTGTCCTTTACTTTCACCTGATTTGGTTCAAAATCAGTCAGAATAATGAAAAGACATGGGTCATTTGAAATCATGAAGGATTTTTTTCTAATTTCAATCGTGTTGCTATGGTGACGATTTAACTCAAGAAAAAATCGAAGACAACTATTTTTCTCATATCTTACGAGTGGAAAGACCTACGGGTCCCAAATTGTATGGGTGTAGACTCTCACTGATTGTGAGGAAGCCCTGAGAGCCTGGAGCCCGGGCGTGGCACAGGGCCTGTACAGCGCCCCCTGGAACTTTGTAAAGTTTCAGCTGCATAACTCATATCCACTTTCACATATATGAATGAGACCCAGTATAAATTTAGATCTCATTGAGATGAACAACTTGCATACCCCATGTCATGGAATCCGCTGAACAGGAAGTCAGTTATTTGGCGTTGTTTGAAAAACGCACCCATTGGAATGTGATATACTACTCTTACAGGATTCATAGGTTTTTGACCAAACAGGGTCTAATACCATCTCAAGACATTAAGGATGTAATATTGTGAAGGGCTGGTTGATATCTTAAACGGGTCGGCCGTGGCGAGCCCTTAAACCTACGGCGAATAACAGGAAACAGGAAGTGGCTAATAACTTCTGTATAAATTGAGTAACATTCATCAAACCTCAGCAGTAGGTTAAGAGAAGAAACCTGCTCACAGTGACATGGGTCCCGTGAGTCTCAGTCATAGCGCCACCAACTGGCAGCAGAAAGTGTCTACTTTTAGAAATTAAATTCTTTTGTGACTAATTTTCAGCAAATTGGCTTCAAAATCAGGCACAATAATTGGAAGACACGGCTGATGTCACACTGTAAAGGACTTTTTGATACGTTGAATAGTGTTGATATGGCAACATATAATTTTGAGCAAATATAAGATACTTATATCCACCAAGTGGAAAGTCCTAATGTGCCCAAACATTTTAGGTAGAAGGAACAACTGCTTCTGAGTAGATTTCTTGAGTTTCATGTTTTTGTGATGCTCATACAGCTCCCAACAATTTTTACAGTATATTTATCAGCCTTGGTCTGAACTGTGTCCACTGACTCCTGCAGTAATAAAATATGTCCAGTAGATGGCAGTAGTAGGCAGTTATTCTGCAGTCAGGTCTTTCCCCTTTTCCTTTACTATGCCTTCATGTTTACTATTTCAACATATGCAGAAATTATAAAAAATAAACAATACAAACATTTAAATTGCCCACTGTACAACATACACACACACATTATATGTGACATCACATTCAGGAACATCCTTAAACTTACACCGATAAATTATTTATCACACACATCACTAATGTTCACACACAGACTCACACACCATACACACAAACATCTACAAACAAACACACACACACACACCATATACACAAACTCACACAAGCACATTTACTCGTCACACACAGACTGACACATCTACATGTCACACACCTCTCTCCCTCACTCTCTCTCTCTCTCTCTCACACACACACACACACACACACACACACACACACACACACACACACACACACACACACACACAGGACAAGCCAAAGACTGATCCAGCATCAGCATCAAATAAAACCCATTGCGTGTCATACTCAAACTTGACCTCACATCACATCACTGTCACACACCTCTCTCCCTCACTCTCACACACACATCACACATTTTGATATCTCAAACGTATCAGCCGTGATAATGTCTTAAACTTACACCCAACAATTATTAATAACACACACATCACTAATATTAACACACAGATGCAGACACCATACACACAAACATGCACAAACACAAGCACACATCACTAATGTTAACACACTAAATAAACACACACACAAACACAAAGATATCTCACACACATGCATGCACACACACAAACAAGTACACTCGTACATCACACACATGCACACACATTATAACATCACAAATTGTAACACTCACACACTCACATCTCTGTCTCACACACCCTCACGCAGAAACACACACACCCATTAACAAGTCACATATCTTAAACATACTAACACACACTACTGTTAACACAGACTTACACACCACACACACACACTCATTATATTCAGTGACACAGACAGTGACATCACATTCAGGAACATCCTTAAACTTACACCGATAAATTATTCATAACACACATCACCAATATTAACACACAGACTCACACACCATACACACACACACACACACACACACACACCATATACACAAACTCACACAAGCACATTTACTCGTCACACACAGACTGACACATCTACATGTCACACACCTCTCTCCCTCACTCTCTCACACACATCACACATTTTGATATCTCAAACGGGTCAGCCGTGATAATGTCTTAAACTTACACCCAACAATTATTAATCACACACAAATCACTAATATTTGAACACACCATACACACAAACATGCACAAACACAAGCACACATCCCTAATGTTAACACACTAAATAAACACACACACAGAAACACACACACACACACACACACACACACACACACACAAAAAAACACCTCTCACACACACGCACACACATGCATGCACACACAAACAAATACACTCGTACAATACACAAATGAGCACCTACATACTCACACATTATAACATCACAAATTATAACACTCACACACTCACATCTCTGTCTCACACACCCTCACGCAGAAACACACACATCCACTAACAAGTCACATGTCTTAGACATACTAACACACCCATCACTAATGTTAACACACAGACTCACACACCACACACACACAAACACGCAAAAACACATTTACTCATCAGAGACAGACTGACACATTAACTAGTCACACACACACACACACAAACACACACACATATTTAGGGCCCAAACTGATATTAGCCCAGTATGATGTGTGACGTTCGGTGTGCAAGTTCCGCGGTGCAACCGGGTGCCAATGACTTTTTCGAGGTTTTGACACACTCGAATAACACGCAGGTTGTGCGGTGCGCCCGGGGTGGGGACCGCGCCCGTTGCTTGGGCCCGTCATCGTTGCTTGCAACTTTAATTTTATTTTTTTTTTTTCTTTTTTTTATTATTTTTCTTTCAATCATCCGGGCACTTTCGGGCCTCTTAACATACTCAAAAACTCCCCAAGATTTGCACACAGATTGGAATCTGCGGCCAACAGGTCCTCAGTGGGGCTCGGCCCGGGGCGTCGCACACGCCCCGCGCAGCGCCCCCTACAGTGTCTTGCCTTATAGCTCAGACACACTTGCACGTATACTTATAAAACTCGGTGAACATTTAGATCTCATCAAACTGAACAAGTTTCGCGCTGCATGTCATCAGGTCTAATCAACAGGAAGTGAGTTATTTTGAGTTGTTTGCAAAACGCACCCAATGGAATGTGATAAACTCCTCCTAGGAAATTTTTCCAATTCGCACCAAACCAGCTAAATATGATCTAAACAAGTTGCCGATGCAAAATTGCAGAGATCTTTTTGATACCTCGAACGGTTCGGCCGTGGCGACGCTTTAAAATCATGGCGAATAAAATGAAACAGGAAGTGGCTAATAACTTCTGTGTACATTAAGTTATGCACATGAAACTTTACAGGTATGTTAAGAGTAGGAAGCTGATCACATCATATGACAATCATGAGTCTATGTCATAGCGCCACCAAGTGGCAGCAGGAAGTGTGTCACTTTTGGAAATCAGTAATATTTTGTCCTTTACTTTCACCTGATTTGGTTCAAAATCAGTCAGAATAATGAAAAGACATGGGTCATTTGAAATCATGAAGGATTTTTTTCTAATTTGAATCGTGTTGCTATGGTGACGATTTAACTCAAGAAAAAATCGAAGAAAATGATTCTTCTCATATCTTACGAGTGGAAAGACCTACGGTTCCAAAATTGTATGGGTGTAGACTCTCACTGATTGTGAGGAAGCCCTGAGAGCCTGGAGCCTGGGCGTGCCGCAGGGCCTGTACAGCGCCCCCTGGAACTTTGTAAAGTTTAAGCTGCATAACTCATATCCACTTTCACATATATGAATGAGACCCAGTATAAATTTAGATCTCATTGAGGTGAACAACTTGCATACCCCATGTCATGGAATCCGCTGAACAGGAAGTCGGTTATTTGGCGTTGTTTGAAAAACGCACCCATTGGAATGTGATCTACTACTCTTACAGGATTCATATGTTTTTGACCAAACAGGGTCTAATACCATCTCAAGACATTGAGGATGTAATATTGTGAAGGGCTGGTTGATATCTTAAACGGGTCGGCCGTGGCGAGCCCTTAAACCTACGGCGAATAACAGGAAACAGGAAGTGGCTAATAACTTCTGTATAAATTGAGTGACGTTCATCAAACCTCAGCAGTCGGTTAAGAGAAGAAACCTGCTCACAGTGACATGGGTCCCGTGAGTCTCAGTCATAGCGCCACCAACTGGCAGCAGAAAGTGTCTACTTTTAGAAATTAAATTCTTTTGTGACTAATTTTCAGCAAATTGGCTTCAAAATCAGGCACAATAATTGGAAGACACGGCTGATGTCACACTGTAAAGGACTTTTTGATACGTTGAATAGTGTTGATATGGCAACATATAATTTTGAGCAAATATAAGATACTTATATCCACCAAGTGGAAAGTCCTAATGTGCCCAAACATTTTAGGTAGAAGGAACAACTGCTTCTGAGTAGATTTCTTGAGTTTCATGTTTTTGTGATGCTCATACAGCTCCCAACAATTTTTACAGTATATTTATCAGCCTTGGTCTGAACTGTGTCCACTGACTCCTGCAGTAATAAAATATGTCCAGTAGATGGCAGTAGTAGGCAGTTATTCTGCAGTCAGGTCTTTCCCCTTTTCCTTTACTATGCCTTCATGTTTACTATTTCAACATATGCAGAAATTATAAAAAATAAACAATACAAACATTTAAATTGCCCACTGTACAACATACACACACACATTATATGTGACATCACATTCAGGAACATCCTTAAACTTACACCGATAAATTATTTATCACACACATCACTAATGTTCACACACAGACTCACACACCATACACACAAACATCTACAAACAAACACACACACACACACCATATACACAAACTCACACAAGCACATTTACTCGTCACACACAGACTGACACATCTACATGTCACACACCTCTCTCCCTCACTCTCTCTCTCTCTCTCACACACACACACACACACACACACACACACACACACACAGGACAAGCCAAAGACTGATCCAGCATCAGCATCAAATAAAACCCATTGCGTGTCATACTCAAACTTGACCTCACATCACATCACTGTCACACACCTCTCTCCCTCACTCTCACACACACATCACACATTTTGATATCTCAAACGTATCAGCCGTGATAATGTCTTAAACTTACACCCAACAATTATTAATAACACACACATCACTAATATTAACACACAGATGCAGACACCATACACACAAACATGCACAAACACAAGCACACATCACTAATGTTAACACACTAAATAAACACACACACAAACACAAAGATATCTCACACACATGCATGCACACACACAAACAAGTACACTCGTACATCACACACATGCACACACATTATAACATCACAAATTGTAACACTCACACACTCACATCTCTGTCTCACACACCCTCACGCAGAAACACACACACCCATTAACAAGTCACATATCTTAAACATACTAACACACACTACTGTTAACACAGACTTACACACCACACACACACACTCATTATATTCAGTGACACAGACAGTGACATCACATTCAGGAACATCCTTAAACTTACACCGATAAATTATTCATAACACACATCACCAATATTAACACACAGACTCACACACCATACACACACACACACACACACACACACACCATATACACAAACTCACACAAGCACATTTACTCGTCACACACAGACTGACACATCTACATGTCACACACCTCTCTCCCTGACTCTCTCTCACACACACACACACACACACACACACATCACATCACATCACTGTCACACACCTCTCTCCCTCACTCTCACACACACATCACACATTTTGATATCTCAAACGGGTCAGCCGTGATAATGTCTTAAACTTACACCCAACAATTATTAATCACACACAAATCACTAATATTTGAACACACCATACACACAAACATGCACAAACACAAGCACACACCCCTAATGTTAACACACTAAATAAACACACACACAGAAACACACACACACACACACACACACACACACACACACAAAAACACCTCTCACACACACGCACACACATGCATGCACACACAAACAAATACACTCGTACAATACACAAATGAGCACCTACATACTCACACATTATAACATCACAAATTATAACACTCACACACTCACATCTCTGTCTCACACACCCTCACGCAGAAATACACACATCCACTAACAAGTCACATGTCTTAGACATACTAACACACCCATCACTAATGTTAACACACAGACTCACACACCACACACACACAAACACGCAAAAACACATTTACTCATCAGAGACAGACTGACACATTAACTAGTCACACACACACACACACACACACACACACATATTTAGGGCCCAAACTGATATTAGCCCAGTATGATGTGTGACGTTCGGTGTGCAAGTTCCGCGGTGCAACCGGGTGCCAATGACTTTTTCGAGGTTTTGACACACTCGAATAACACACAGGTTGTGCGGTGCGCCCGGGGTGGGGACCGCGCCCGTTGCTTGGGCCCGTCATCGTTGCTTGCAACTTTAATTATTTTTTTTTTTTTTATTTTTTTTTTTCTTTTTATTATTTTTCTTTCAATCATCCGGGCACTTTCGGGCCTCTTAACATACTCAAAAACTCACCAAAATTTGCACACAGATTGGAATCTGCGGCCAACAGGTCCTCAGTGGGGCTCGGCCCGGGGCGTCGCACACGCCCCGCACAGCGCCCCCTACAGAGTCTTGCCTTATAGCTCAGACACACTTGCACGTATACTTATAAAACTCGGTGAACATTTAGATCTCATCAAACTAAACAAGTTTCGCGCTGCATGTCATCAGGACTAATCAACAGGAAGTGAGTTATTTTGAGTTGTTTGCAAAACGCACCCAATGGAATGTGATAAACTCCTCCTAGGAAATTTTTCCAATTCGCACCAAACCAGCTAAATATGATCTAAACAAGTTGCCGATGCAAAATTGCAGAGATCTTTTTGATACCTCGAACGGTTCGGCCGTGGCGACGCTTTAAAATTATGGCGAATAAAATGAAACAGGAAGTGGCTAATAACTTCTGTCTACATTAAGTTATGCACATGAAACTTCACAGGTATGTTAAGAGTAGGAAGCTGATCACATCATATGACAATCATGAGTCTATGTCATAGCGCCACCAAGTGGCAGCAGGAAGTGTGTCACTTTTGGAAATCAGTAATATTTTGTCCTTTACTTTCACCTGATTTGGTTCAAAATCAGTCAGAATAATGAAAAGACATGGGTCATTTGAAATCATGAAGGATTTTTTTCTAATTTGAATCGTGTTGCTATGGTGACGATTTAACTCAAGAAAAAATCGAAGAAAATTATTCTTCTCATATCTTACGAGTGGAAAGATCTACGGGTCCCAAATTTTATGGGTGTAGACTCTCACTGATTGTGAGGAAGCCCTGAGAGCCTGGAGCCCGGGCGTGCCACAGGGCCTGTACAGCGCCCCCTGGAACTTTGTAAAGTTTCAGCTGCATAACTCATATCCACTTTCACATATATGAATGAGACCCAGTATAAATTTAGATCTCATTGAGATGAACAACTTGCATACCCCATGTCATGGAATCCGCTGAACAGGAAGTCAGTTATTTGGCGTTGTTTGAAAAACGCACCCATTGGAATGTGATCTACTACTCTTACAGGATTAATAGGTTTTTGACCAAACAGGGTCTAATATAATCTCAAGACATTGAGGATCTAATATTGTGAACGGCTGGTTGATATCTTAAACGGGTCGGCCGTGGCGAGCCCTTAAACCTACGGCGAATAACAGGAAACAGGAAGTGGCTAATAACTTCTGTATAAATTGAGTGACGTTCATCAAACCTCAGCAGTAGGTTAAGAGAAGAAACCTGCTCACAGTGACATGGGTCCCGTGAGTCTCAGTCATAGCGCCACCAACTGGCAGCAGAAAGTGTCTACTTTTAGAAATTAAATTCTTTTGTGACTAATTTTCAGCAAATTGGCTTCAAAATCAGGCACAATAATTGGAAGACACGGCTGATGTCACACTGTAAAGGACTTTTTGATACGTTGAATAGTGTTGCTATGGCAACATATAATTTTGAGCAAATATAAGATACGTATATCCACCAAATGGAAAGTCCTAATGTGCCCAAACATTTTAGGTAGAAGGAACAACTGCTTCTGAGTAGATTTCTTGAGTTTCATGTTTTTGTGATGCTCATACAGCTCCCAACAATTTTTAAAGTATATTTATCAGCCTTGGTCTGAACTGTGTCCACTGACTCCTGCAGTAATAAAATATGTCCAGTAGATGGCAGTAGTAGGCAGTTATTCTGCAGTCAGGTCTTTCCCCTTTTCCTTTACTATGCCTTCATGTTTACTATTTCAACATATGCAGAAATTATAAAAAATAAACAATACAAACATTTAAATTGCCCACTGTACAACATACACACACACATTATATGTGACATCACATTCAGGAACATCCTTAAACTTACACCGATAAATTATTTATCACACACATCACTAATGTTCACACACAGACTCACACACCATACACACAAACATCTACAAACAAACACACACACACACACACACACCATATACACAAACTCACACAAGCACATTTACTCGTCACACACAGACTGACACATCTACATGTCACACACCTCTCTCCCTCACTCTCTCTCTCTCTCTCTCTCTCTCTCTCTCACACACACACACACACACACACACACACACACACACACACACACACACAGGACAAGCCAAAGACTGATCCAGCATCAGCATCAAATAAAACCCATTGCGTGTCATACTCAAACTTGACCTCACATCACATCACTGTCACACACCTCTCTCCCTCACTCTCACACACACATCACACATTTTGATATCTCAAACGTATCAGCCGTGATAATGTCTTAAACTTACACCCAACAATTATTAATAACACACACATCACTAATATTAACACACAGATGCAGACACCATACACACAAACATGCACAAACACAAGCACACATCACTAATGTTAACACACTAAATAAACACACACACAAACACAAAGATATCTCACACACATGCATGCACACACACAAACAAGTACACTCGTACATCACACACATGCACACCTACATACACACACATTATAACATCACAAATTGTAACACTCACACACTCACATCTCTGTCTCACACACCCTCACGCAGAAACACACACACCCATTAACAAGTCACATATCTTAAACATACTAACACACACTACTGTTAACACAGACTTACACACCACACACACACACTCATTATATTCAGTGACACAGACAGTGACATCACATTCAGGAACATCCTTAAACTTACACCGATAAATTATTCATAACACACATCACCAATATTAACACACAGACTCACACACCATACACACACACACACACACGCACACACACACACACACACCATATACACAAACTCACACAAGCACATTTACTCGTCACACACAGACTGACACATCTACATGTCACACACCTCTCTCCCTCACTCTCTCTCACACACACACACACACACACACATCACATCACATCACTGTCACACACCTCTCTCCCTCACTCTCACACACACATCACACATTTTGATATCTCAAACGGGTCAGCCGTGATAATGTCTTAAACTTACACCCAACAATTATTAATCACACACAAATCACTAATATTTGAACACACCATACACACAAACATGCACAAACACAAGCACACATCACTAATGTTAACACACTAAATAAACACACACACAGAAACACACACACACACACACACACACACACAAAAAAAAACACCTCTCACACACACGCACACACATGCATGCACACACAAACAAATACACTCGTACAATACACAAATGAGCACCTACATACTCACACATTATAACATCACAAATTATAACACTCACACACTCACATCTCTGTCTCACACACCCTCACGCAGAAACACACACATCCACTAACAAGTCACATGTCTTAGACATACTAACACACACATCACTAATGTTAACACACAGACTCACACACCACACACACACAAACACGCAAAAACACATTTACTCATCAGAGACAGACTGACACATTAACTAGTCACACACACACACACACACACACACACACACACACACACACACACACACACACACACACATATTTAGGGCCCAAACTGATATTAGCCCAGTATGATGTGTGACGTTCGGTGTGCAAGTTCCGCGGGGCAACCGGGTGCCAATGACTTTTTCGAGGTTTTGACACACTCGAATAACACGCAGGTTGTGCGGTGCGCCCGGGGTGGGGACCGCGCCCGTTGCTTGGGCCCGTCATCGTTGCTTGCAACTTTAATTTATATTGAAGCCGTGGAGAAATCAGGAAAATATTACTTTTTTGTCTGAGTATGCAAGAGCGTGAAGAGGAATATATATATATATATATATATATATATATATATATATATATATATATATATATATATATATATATAGCTTAATTAATTAATTAATTAATTAATTAATTAATGTTTCAGTCCTTTACAGTGTCCCACAAACATGAGTCGACAATCTCCTGGGGAGAACCTGATTCATTTTTCGACAAAAAGAAACTGAGAAGAAAAGCAGAAAAGTGAATTCAGCACAACTGGTGGCATCTGACAATCCCAGGTTCTCCCCTTTGGCAAACCTGAGGAGGGTACTGTCTGACAACTAAGGAGTCACACAAACATGTCTTCAGCAAGCATTCATTCATTTTCCTAGTCCCTTTCCCTGCATTCATTATAATTAAAAGTGCACTAATTTCCAGAACCTTTGCCTCTGTCTGTCTTCTGTTGCCTGTTGGCTATAGAGTGTATGAGGCAGTGTGTGTGTGTGTATGTGTGTGTGTGTGTGGATAGAGTGGATAAGGAAGTGTGTATGGTGAATAAAGTGTATAAAAGAGTGCGTGGGGGTATAAGTGTGTGAGGGAGTTTTTGTGGGGTCGTTTAGGGAGATTAGAAAGATATGTTTTACTTTACTATCTTAGATATTAATGCTTTAGTGGGTGTTAATGCTTTACCACACCCACACACACACACACACACACACACACACACACTGAGAAAGAGCTTTAATCTATCTTCTGCCCTGTTCCTGACCCCGCCTGCTGTTATGAAAGCCAGTGATGCATTATGGGATACGGGATGCCTCTGCAGCACCTGCAGGGAGAGAGCTGGCCATGTTGAAGGGGTCACTGCCCATGACTTTTGCCCTCTTACATATTTAAAATGGGACACATTCCAAAAAAGAAAGCAAAAAAGTGTGGGTGCACAAAAGGAAGAAGAGAGCACATAAAGATCAGATTTAGATCAGTCTGATCCGGAGCTCAGCTGTTTCAGCAGTGTTTTACATTTATATCAAATATTTTTACTTCAAACTTTGTAAATTCTTATTTTAAATGTAAGATTCAAGTTTGGTACTGTATATATTAAGCACATTTTATATTTTTCGGGCATGTTATCTAATGATTTAACTTCATTCATGATTTGCTTCAAGTACTCTGTGTTGGTTCCGTGCCCATCCCATCCGGTCATCAGTTTATATCCTAATTTGGTTCAAGTGCTCTGCAGTAATCTCTTGATTATTTGGTTGAAGCCTCCAGAGTCCTCACTCTGTCTATCTCAAAGCAAAGTCTTATTGTGCATTAAATTCTGAGCCTTGTTTCTTTGATTGCTGTACAGCTTTCTGACATATATACAATGATTCCTGGATTACTCTAAATGAACAACAAGGACACAATAATCTGAGACACTAGCAATAAGGAAATATATCCTGATCTTTATCTCTATGCAATTTTCAAAATAAGGATTTTTTTCCCTAAAGTCAGCAATTCTGTCATTTTGGCCAAGCCCCAGGACTCCTAACTTTTATGCTTATATGGTCCAAGCTAAGGACGCCCTTCCCCCATCTATGAAGATAATCTGTGGCTGTCATTCAGCTGGTTAATATTTCCTCAGAACGCACCAAGGGGGTGTTGTTCTTCAAGAAGGTATGGACCAATCTGACATAGATGAGGACATTGCACTGCCTATTGGCTTGGTCAAGGAACCTACAGCTTCATTTCATGACTTCAGTTCCTCTTGCCTCTGCAGATAATGTAAGCATTGGTCCACCTCTGCTTAACATTTCAGCTGAACTGAACTGCTGGATGTCCCGGTGGTGCTCCAAAAACAATGTGGGCTTTATAGATAATTGGAGTACCTTTGAGGGCAAAGCTGGCATGTTAGGTCAGGATGGTGCCCATCCCACTCAGGAAGGTGCTGCTCTCATTTCTTGTAATATAGCACATAGTCTCAAAAGAGGCCTAGTTAATCGATAACGACCCATAGCCCAGGCCAGGGAGCAGACAAACAGGCTAATCCAACCGTCTACTAGCTTCATAGAGTCATCACTGAGGGTTCACTGAGGATATTGAGACTGTGTCTGTTCCCCGAAAAAAAACAAAAATTTAGAAAGACTCAGAAAGTTTGTTTTAGTAATTTAATTAATATAGAGAATTTAAAAAAATCAAAGCACACGGAATACACAGCCAGCACCTCTGATCTGAAGCTAGGACTTTTAAATATTAGATATCTCGATTCGAAAGCAGTTATTGCTAATGAAACTATCACAGATCAGGAGTTTGATATATTATGTTTAACAGAAACCTGGATTAAAGAGAACGAGTATGTCACTCTAAATGAAGCTAGTCCTCCTGGATAAAGCTACATACACCAGCCTTGGCTAACTGGTAGAGGAGGAGCCGTTGCAGTTATTTACAATGATAATCCGAATATCGTACAAAAACACTGACACAAATTTAATGTATTTGAAGTTCTCTTTAGTAACTGTAACGGGTTGGACCCAAAGTTGCACGGGCGGCACCATGAAACACAGACACGAGGCGAGATCTTAGAGGAAAAGGGTAATTTATTAGGAATAAATAAGGGAAGGAAAGGGTAAAAGGAGGGAGGACGGAGAGAAAGGGGAGGCATGATGTGTGCACGTGCAGGGTCCGAGGCAGTGCCCAGCTGGCATGCGGGCACGCGGCTGGCGGCAGTGGGCGGAGTGGCCGAACGGAGCAAGCGAGGCAGCGCTCCTGCACGCTCCCTCTCGGTTCCTCCCCGCTGTCGATGGCCGGCCTGGCCCCTCCCAGCTCTCTGTGGGCGCGGCCTCAGGCGGGAGTCTTGCTCGGACGTCCTTCGGCTGGGCGGCTTTCCCGGCTGGGATCGGCGGCTTTAACGCTGTCCTCCTCGCGGCCTTTTCCTCTTTGGCGGCGGGGACGCGAAGGCGGGCTCGACGCGGGAACGTAGGATGCCGTGGGAGCTCGTGCAGCTCTTTCCCGCGCTGTCCTCAGCGCGGAGATCAAAGGGGCGGAAATCCAATGTCCTTTTAAGTCTCTGGGGCACGTTCCATTTCCCCACTCCCATGCCACTCTCGAGCTCCACCGCGTTACGCTCTTCTCGGACCCCGGACTAAACTCCGCGCCTTGCTTTTATAATGCAGAGCAAGCCCGAGATCCTATTAACGTTAATCACTGCCAGCCGGCCCGCATAGGCGGCCCCGTCCCTTTGCACACCTGCAGAAGGGGTGCCGCCTACTTAGGGAGCCTACGAAGTGAGCGAGGGGCGATAATAGATTTGGGCGCACGCCCATCACAGGCACGCGCCGTGACATTTATCAATAATCTCTCCGAGCTATTAACTTTGATTGGATCGCCATCTGACTCCACTGAACTCGCTCAGGAGACTGAATATTTAGTGTTGACACTTTGTTATACCTTAGATAATAGCTCCAGTTAAAAGGAAAATGATTTGCTCCCTGGTATAATGACTACACATGCACTTTAAAACAGACTGCTCGAAAATTAGAACGCAAATGACATCAAACTAAATTGTTAGTATTCCAAATAGCATAGAAGGAGAGCTTCCTGAACTATAAAAAAGTGGGTATGTTCCAAAATCCTTTAAATGAGCAGTTATTAAACCCCTAATCAAGAAACATGGCCGATATCAAACCTCCCATTTATCTCTAGGATTCTGGAAAAGATAGCACAGAAACTATGTTCATATCTACATAGAAATAGCATAAACAAACTGTATCAGTCAGGATTTAGGCCTCATCACAGCACAGAGACAGCACTTGTTAAAGTAGTAAACGACCTCCTATTGGCCTCTGATCAGGGTTGCGTCACTATGCTTGTGTTACTGGACCTCAGTGCAGCTTTTGACACTATTGGTCATAGTATTCTCCTTCACAGATTAGAAAATGTAGTAGGAATTAAGGGAACTGCCCTCTTGTGGCTCAGATCCTATTTGACTGATCATTATCAGTTTGTAGATGTAGATGATGACCATTCCTCATGTTCTCAAGTGGAGTTTGGTGTTCCACAGGGTTCAGTTTTAGGCCCACTGCTTTTTTCCCTTTACATCTGTAGCAGGATGAGCTGTGGCTTCATCATGTGGATTATCTTTGTTAGAGGGATGCCTTATTCACAACAGGTTGCACTGTTTTATATATACTGCCATAACCTCAGTTGAAGGACTTCCGGGTCACCTGGTTAGTGTCTCAGATCATTTCAGCACTAGCCAATCAGCTCGCCTGTGGGCTGCTATAAAGGTGGTGGAAGAGTGCTTTCTCTCACATAGAGCGCCCGCCCCTTTTTGTTGTGTACCTGACTTCCGGTTTGCCACAGGTTTCCTCTGGACTCGTTAATGGTGAGGTCTTCTCCTACTAATCCTCCTTTGTAGAGTGCATGCGCGCTGTTTAGTGCGCCTGACTTTCACTTTCATATCAGTGATTTCCCTTACTGCTGACTCTCCTTTGAGTAGAGTGCCCATCGCTTCGTTGCACGTCTGACTTCCGCTTCCGTCTCAGAGCGCATGCATTTTTGCTGCACGCCGAACTTCCGGTTTCGTTTCAGTTTTCACTTAGAGTTTTGGGTTCCCGTTTGAACAACATTGACCTACTGGTGTTGGTAAGTGGCTCGTTTCTTGTACTTCCTGGTGGTAACCGGGATTGCTAGTGGTTGTTCATCTAACGTTTTGGGACAGAAACTGTGGGTGCTGCAGATGTGTGAATGAACGCTGCTGTTTTGCTTCGCCTTACTGCTTTGCCTTGCTTTGTTTTGCCTTGTTTTGCTTTGCTTTGCCTGAATGTTGCCTTGTTTTGCTTCATTTGCTTGGCTATATTAATTTTGCTTTGCATTAGCTTTGCTTGCCTTTTCTTTGTATTAACTCTGCTTCGCATGAGTACTGCTTTGCATGAGTACTGCTACTTTTGTTTTATTGGTTTGTTTTTGCTCTACTGTGAGTGGGTAAATATATGCATTATGCCTCACTGCTGTCATGAATTGGGGTGCGAGGCATAAATGCAGAGGATCCAGGTGTTTAAAGGAAACGATGTTTATTAAATACAAAACAGGAAAATCAAACAAACAGAATACTTTAAACGAAAACGAAACCAAAACACGTATAAATACTACCGGAAACGCGAACTAAACACACAGACATGAACGAGGTGAAAATCAACAGATGCAAGACAACTCAAAAGAACTAAAACACGCTATTTATAAAGAAACTAATGAGCAACTCAGTTCAGGTGAGCGCCCATGTCACCTGACCGAGTTGCACACTGGGAAATTAAGTTAAACTCAAAAGGAACTACAAACACAAAATCTCTGGGCGCTAGGCGCCCTCTAGGGGTTACCTGTGACAGTACCCCCCCTCAAAGGGCGCAACTCCGGAGCGCCACAGGACGTCCAGGGCATCCCCCCCAGGGATCAATGTTTGCCCCTCTCACCCAGAGGCTGGCTCTTATTTCCGACGGGCCCGATGTCCTGATGCCCCCGTTGCAATAGGGCGGCAGAGGCAGAGAACGAGCGGCGTCTTTACTGATGCCGAGCGGTGTAGGCAGAGAAAGTTTGCCGTCCTCTCCGGTGCAGGGCAGCGACGAAAGAGGAAGCGCGCCATTCTCACTGATGCTGGGTGGCGAAGGCATAGAAAGTGTGCCGTGCTCTCCGGTGCAGGGCGGCGACGAAAGAGGAAGCGCGCCGTTCTCATTGATGCTGGGTGGTGAAGGCAGAGGAGGCTCGCTTTCCTCGGTGGCGCATGACGGCGGCGGCGGAGGAAGAGGAAGCTCGCTGACCTCGGCGGCGCATGAAGGCGGAGGAAGAGGAAGCTCGCTGACCTCGGCAACGCATGACGGCGGCGGCGGAGGAAGAGGAAGCTCGCTGACCTCGGCGGCGCATGAAGGCGGCGGCGGAGGAAGAGGAGGCTCGCTGTCCTCGGCGGCGCATGAAGGTGGCGGCAGAGGAAGAGGATGAAGCTCGCGATCCTCGGCGGCGCATGAAGGCGGCGGTGGAGGAAGAGGAAGCTCGCTATCCTCGGCGGTGCATGAAGGCGGCGGCGGAGGAAGAGGAAGCTCGCTATCCTCGGCAGCGCATGAAGGCGGCGGCGGAGGAAGAGGATGAAGCTCGCGATCCTCGGTGGCGCATGAAGGCGGCGGCGGAGGAAGAGGATGAAGCTCGCTGTCCTCAGCGGCGCATGACGGCGGCGGCGGAGGAAGAGGAAGCTCGCTGTCCTCGGCGGCG
Organism: Clarias fuscus; assembly: GCA_030347435.1. NCBI lineage: Eukaryota > Metazoa > Chordata > Actinopteri > Siluriformes > Clariidae > Clarias > Clarias fuscus. The sequence goes on along the minus strand of CM059210.1, from coordinate 2,667,710 downwards.
CATGAAGGCGGCGGCAGAGGAAGATGAAGCTCGCTGTCCTCGAAGGCACAGTGCAGCGGCGGAAGCTCACCGTCACCCGTCAGAGGAGCGGGCAGGTCTGGGCCTTCTCTGAGGTTTAGCTGCGTTAGCAGCACCTGGAGCATGGCCACCTGCTCCTGCAGGTCACGAATGCGCCCCTTATTCCTTCTAGCGCACCGCTCAAAGCTGCTCCAGTCCTGCTGGGTCATCCGGCTGCCGCGCCGGCTCCCCACAACGCATACATTGTTGCCCCCCCCCAAAAGAATCTCCCGAGGGAAGGGCTCCTCTGCTATGTCTCTGTTACGGTCTTGCATTCTGTCATGAATTGGGGTGCGAGGCATAAATGCAGAGGATCCAGGTGTTTAAAGGAAACGATGTTTATTAAATGCAAAACAGGAAAATCAAACAAACAGAATACTTTAAACGAAAACGAAACCAAAACACGTATAAATACTACCGGGAACGCGAACTAAACACACAGACATGAACGAGGTGAAAATCAGATGCAAGACAACTCAACAGATGCAAGACAACTCACAAGAACTAAAACACGCTATTTATAAAGAAACTAATGAGCAACTCAGTTCAGGTAAGCACCCATGTCACCTGACCGAGTTGCACACTGGGAAATGAAGTTAAACTCAAAAGGAACTACAAACACAAAATCTCTGCGCGCTAGGCGCCCTCTAGGGGTTACCCGTGACAACTGCTATGACTGCTGCTTTGTTGGCGGGTTGCTTTGCCATATTGCTGCTGTGCATGCATTTCTGGCTGAGAACTTTTCAAATTGTAAGTTGTTTCTCTCTCTCTCTCTCTTCTTTCTATTTTGCTGGTTGTATGTATTTTAATTACATTTCCAAATCTTGTAGAGCTGTGAGCTAAAGTTGGTGGCAGTGTGACGTGTTTGAGGTTTGTTTCCCTTTCCCGTGTGCGTGTTGGTCACCCGCTTGTGTTGATTGTCACAGTGAATTGTGTCTGGGGGTGTGATTCACGTGTGTTTGGCGTGACTCTTGCTGGGATATTCATCCCCTTCTCTCTTCTAGTCTGCCATCCACTGGTAAGCTCCAGCTCCAAGTTGATGATTGTAGATTTTAATGTGCATAATTTTTAGTGTAGTAGTTCCTTGATGTTGCAACTATTTTTTACTATAGTTATAAATAAATTTTGAATTACTATATTGTGTATGATTGTCTGTGAGTGAATAAACGTTTGTGTACAAAATCCACGCCTCTTGCCTGTTCAGTGAACGAACCTGGGTGCCTTAGTTAATTTAATAACTAGGGTTGTCTATTTCCTTGGGTGCAATTCCCAAGGTGGCGTAATTGGCTACAGTTGTTAAATCAGGGGCTCGGCGGAGTTTGAGCCAGACCCCTTCACCTCGCCACACATCCTTGCTCTGGGTACGTGGTATTAGTTTTCATTGTTATGCTGATGACACACAATTACATGTCTCAGCAAAACCAGATGAGAAAAACCAGCTTACTAAAGTTGAGCAATGTGTGCAGGATATAAGAGACTGGATGTTAATTAACTTCCTTCTGCTTAATCCTGATAAAACGGAAGTTCTAGTCATAGGACCACAAGCAGCTAGAAGCAAGCTTTCTGATCACACTGTAACTTTAACTTTCTGTTCCATCAAGTGCAACAGTGAAAGACCTCGGTGTGATTATAGATTCCAGCCTTTCATTTGATGCACATGTAGATAATATTACCAGGATAGCTTTCTTTCACCTCAGAAATATTGCCAAGATAATAAATATATTGTCAATGAACTATGCAGAAAAACTAGTTCATGCTTTTATCATTCTTATCTCTACCTGATGTCACTGAGAACATAATTGTTGCTCCATCTCCACCTGAGTTCACAAGGATGTTGGTTTTCCCCTTCTTCACATGAGCTTACTGATGTTTTTGCTCTATCTCCATCTTTATCTGACTTTGGCTGTAGTGATCTTGTCATCGTTTCTTCACCTCCTGGCTTCACTGTGTTTGTCAGCCAACTTCCTGATGATGACCTCTATGTGACCCCTTATAGAATCTTCCCAGAGTGTAACACACGTGTACACACACACACACACACACACACACACACACACACACACACACACACACACACACACACACACACACATACCTACAGAGTACCTGTTGGGCAATGCTGACTCACAGCAACTTAAAAACTCATTATAACAAAAGAATGAACATTGCACCAGGATATAATGCATTTGTTCAGGGGTTTAAGTTTTAATTACTGCTTAATATTTAACCATGAAAGTCCATCACTGTCTTGTTTGTCCAGGACAAGCACTTTTAATCCAGTGAAAATGTATTCCTGTTTCTAAACCAAGCACCTGACACACTTCCAAGTTACAGAAAAGCAAGCAAGCAAGATGATGTTCCTGTGAATAAGCAATGTAAAGTATCTAATTCACTCCAAAGTCTTGTAGATCACACAGAAATGGTTGTATTTAATGTAGAAAAACAGAGCACAAATATTTCTTTACATGGTTAAACAATGTGTAAATGTCTAAGTCTTCTTGTCTCCCACTCACAAGCTCCTTATTCAAAGTAGCAAAACACACACACATAGAGGGAAAAAAAAACACCTATAGTCAACTAAAGATCAAAAGGAGTTTTAAGTAAAACCCTTTAATTAAACTTTAAGAATGATTTTCATAATATTGCTAAATGTTAAATAGGAAAATTGCTGGAATGACTGGAACTGTCCAACACATTACTAAATGCTGAAAGGATAATGCTTGAGCTTCTTTGGAATTAATGTTATTACAGATCACTTAAATGTTTGGTGGGGTTGCATGGTAAAAATGTAGGGTAGAATGTTCAATAGTGACAGTAAGAGCATTTCCATACACACGCATTATGATGAGAACGCACAGAATTGGGATTGATTGTCGATAAGAAAACCACTTATTAGAAAAATTTGCAAAGGAACATAAAGGTTGGACTTTAGAGCAATAAAATGGTCATGTGACCTAATGAGTTCAGATTGAGCCTATTCTAGAGGGATGGGCGTGTCAGGGTAGGAAGGGAAGCGCATGAAGCGATGCTCCCATCATGCATAGTGTCGACTGTACAAGCCTCTGGAGACAGTGCTATGATCTGGGGTCGCTTCAGTCGCTCAGGTCTATACCTCACCTTAATTCCAGGCAGAGTCTTTGTGATGTGCTGGAGCAGACTTTACCATCACGATCACAAGACCTCGGGTAAAAATGAATGGGACTTTAAATGGAAATAAATCTTAGGTTGAAACAATGTCATAGCAACTGTAATCAAAACTTTAATTCTATCAAATTTATTTCCATGCTTTAAGTGCTCATCTGCTGAAAAACAAATAACCAACTCTTAACATCTGTTTGTCTGACCTACAGTCCCACAATCTATATTGTGCAGTATTGCTGTGGCACCGCGGTGCAGAGGCGTGCAGGTCAGCAACGATGCCATGGAATTATCTTCTAGTCGTACTGTGATGATGTTCGTCGCCCTCTCAACCCGCTGCTCTCCTCATACCTATACAATAGCGATACTCTTTACAGCTCTGTGTGCTCAGAGTGGGAGGACGAGTAAATAACAGGATTAGAATGATAATTACAACAATCTGAACAGTAGGAGGGTGTGAGTTTCACATCTGTAATTATCAGGTGCTCAAAACTGCTTACAGGTCAGAGTTCTGAATAAACTGGACATCCTGATGACCACATGGCAAAAAGGATTAAAAAAAAAAAATAACAAATAATTTATTTGTCTGTAATAATATAACTATATAAATATACAGTCATGTTTAAAAGTTAGTTTAACTCTGTGGGTTTTTTTTTATGTAAAAACAAAAAACAAAAATCATCTGATCATAGCGGGACTAAGCAAAGACTAGCGGGTATTAAGCAAATACCTTAAAAAACAAAACAAACAAACAAACAAAAAAACCTCAGATGAAAAACAACATATAACCTTTTTTAACCATGCCATTATTTATTTAACAAAAATGAAGCCAAAAACAAACATTAAACATGTGAGTAATACTAAGTACCCTCTAATAACAACCGTTTCCTTTATGACTATATCAGTCTCTCACAATTATTTGGCATATTATTCTTCACAACATTGGTTCAGTTCATTGAAGTTTTTAGCTTATGCACAGCTCTTTTAGGGTCCACCCACAGCATTTCAGTTGGGTTGAGGTCTGGACTTTGACTTGGCCATTCCAAAAACCCTTGATTCTTTTATTTTTCAGCCATTCTGATGTAGTTGTCCTGCTGTGCTTCAGATCATTGTTCTGTTGTATGACCCAATTTCAACCAAACTTTAGCTGTCAGACAGTTGGCCTCATATTTCACTCTAGAATACTCTGATATACAAAAGGGTTCATGGTCGACCCAGTGACTGCAAGGCGTCCAGGATCCTGTGGCTTCAAAAACAAGCCCAAATCATCACCCCTCCACCATGGTGCCTGACAGTGGATAGGAGGTGTATCTGCTGGAATGCAGCTTTGTCAAGTCAATTTTATTTATATAGCGCTTTTAACAATTGACATTGTCGCAAAGCAGCTTTACACAATAAAAGAAGTAAGTTTGTATGCAATGTGTATGAATCAAAATGATAAGATTGTCCCTGATGAGCAAGCCGAGGGCGACGGTGGCAAGGAAAAACTCCCTGAGATGGTAATAGGGAGAAACCTTGAGAGGAACCAGACTCAACAGGGAACCCATCCTCATCTGGGTGATAACGGATAGCAGGGATTGATCAGCATAATACTGTGTACTGGAAGTTCAGTATAACAGGAGATAAAATTCAAATTAAAAGGAGTCCAGTTTGTTCCCGGAGGCTCAGGTAGACTGTAGGAGATTCCAGTCCTGAGCTATCGAACAACTGAAGTCACAGGTCCCCAGAGCATCAATCGATGACAGGACAGTCTTTGTGAACCTCAGCCGTGCTCCCATGTTCTTTTCTCCTGACAACAACAAACCATATTTGTTCAGTCTTCTTCTAATTGTGCTCTGATGAGAGGTGGCTCTTGGGATTTTGTATTTCTTTAAGCTCGATCTGACCTTCGGGTGAATCTGCTGGGTTGTCCACTTCCAGGTAGACAACTGTCGAATGCTTTGCACTTGTGAATAATCCTCCTCACGATAAAATTCTGAACTCCAGATTGTTTAGAAATTGTTTTATAACACTTTCCAGACTGATGTGCAGCAACAATTGGATCTCTAAGACCATTGCCTATGTCTTTCCTTCTTGATTCGTATGTTGTTAACACGCAACTAAACTTCCAAATCCGCTGTTTTTTTTTATTTTTATTAAATTACAATTTATAAATTTGTATTTTATTTTTATTAAATAGATTCTAGCACAGTTACACATTTTTATGTTGTTGTTTATCCTGGGTTGTATTTGCCTAGTACTTTTTATCATGGTTTTTACACACAAAAAACATCATAACAATTTCAGTTTGTTTATTTAGTTTTTTTGTCATTTACATGTTTGCACTGAAAGCAGGCACTGAAGTGAACTCTTAAGATGTACTCAGGTCCATGTAAAAATCCATCATCAGCTGAGAATCCGCTTGTTTATTTAGCCAGCATGTTTTGCAGCTGTATTATCCACATGTGGAATTCTTTTCTTTGCTAGTTACACCATTACAGTGTAACAAGTAAGTTTAAAACTTAAAACAGACACCAGACAACATACGGCCGATCGTCTTCAGTTCAGCACAAATTCAGATCGTCGGTCGGAGGAAAACTGCAGCCTGGACGATCACGTCGTATCGGGTTTCCTGGTCACAGAGACACTGGCCACCGTGCCGCAGCGGATCGATGGCTGTGTGCAGGTTCGCTTCCAGGTATTGATTAGAAACAGTGTTTGGATATAATGAGCGTGAGATTGTTTGGATGTTTGCCGTTTGGTCATCGTGTTTCTCATTTACAGTATGCATCAGAACCGAAGGTAAGAGCAAATTTCCTGCTGTTCTTTTGGACATTTCATCTTGTCTTTAGACTCCAGATGTTAAGGATTCCTCACTAATTATCTCAGTTCTCAGAACTTTTACTCAAAGCTGATTAACTGATCAGAAAGGTTTAATAATTCCTAAAAAATTTTTTAAAAAACACAGTTTAATCAATAATAATGATTCTGATGACTGGTGAATAATGGAGTAGAAACTCCACACCAATCAGGAAAAGATTTATGACCAGTGACAGAAGAAGTGAAGAACACTGAGTATCTGCTGAGACTGGCACTTATATTAGGCAGCAAGTGAAACACCAGATCTCAAAGTCATTGTGTTGAATTCAGAAAAAATGGGCAAGTGTAAGGATCTGAGAGAGTTTGACACGGGCCAGGTTGTGATGGCTAGACGTCTGGATCAGAGCATCTCCAAATCAGCAGGTCTTCTGAAAGGCGTTAATACCTACTCTAGCAGTAGCACTCCAAGGACAACAGGGTCATGGGTACCCAGGGGTTACTGATGTATGTGGGGAGTGAAGGCTAGATGTCTGGTCCAATCCGACAGAAGGGCCTCCACTTTCACTTAGTCCGTCTCTGTAAACCAACTAGGGACCATGTAGGCTAATGGTGATTACCCTTGTCTCTATTCCCATTTTTACCACCATGGTAGGACCTCGCATGTGTGAATTCAACCCATCCGGGACCGCCAATAAGCCTAATGTGCAGGTCTTTGGACTGTGGGAGGAAACCGGAGAACCTGCAGGAAATCCACCAAGCACTGGGAGAACATGCAAACTCCATGCACACAGACCCAGAATCAAACCTGGACCTTGGAGGTGCAAGGCGTGAGAGCTAGCCACTACACCACCACAGAAGAGTTACTGCAAGACAAACCGGTGAAAAAAAAAAGAATCCTGGCTCTGATAGAAAAGAGTCAGAACATGATAATAAACAGGTGTTATTTTACCCTGAAAGTCACTTTGGGTATATAGATTTGTGTGTGTTTCTGTGTGTGTGTGTGTGTGTGTGTGTGTGTGTGTGTGTGTGTGTGTGTGATGTAAATACATAAAACAAAAACATAATGGATGAGAAACACATTGATGTAAATGTATTAAAAGTGTTTTATTATTTATTGTATTCATTATTTATTTATTCATCAAATGTTTTTTCCAAATTAATGTGTGGGAAGCTGAGCATCACTTAGAGCTCACTGTTAGAGGAAACAGAGTCGGCCAACGAAAAGAGAGAGCAGATGGTTAACACACACACACACACACACACACATTGCAAAATTAAGGGAATATAGAAAATACACAAACACACACACAAAGTTCACATTTCATATACAAGAGCACATGGGCACACACACACACACACACACACACACACACACACACACACTTGATAGACATGCACATATACATTTTATACACACACATGCTCAAACATACCTACACGAACCAGGCGCGCACACACACACACACACACACACACACACACACACACACACACACACACACACACGCTGTGGTGTAAGTTTTCTTCTGATTTGTCTGATGTCTTCAGGACAGAGGCGGAGTTTCTCCTTTGTAATTGTTTTTATTTATGAACCTTAACAGAAAGCGTGTTAGTAGAATCAGATAGAAACGTATAACGTGACACAAATACGCATTTACAAATACCACAAATACTAACAAACAGACGTAATTGTTGGCCAAGTGCTGCGGTACAGGAAGACGCGCCCCAGAATATAATCAGATTTGTGTTCAAGGATTCACTTCATCACATCACCTGACTTTTGATTATTTTCCTCTAACAGCACAGGAGGGTTTCAGTACAAACTAAAGAAGAAGAAGAAGAAGAAGAAGTAAAGATCTCCTCAGTGAGTCCAGGAGAAGGATGACAAACCAGAGTGTGACAGGAACGGTGAGAAACAATGAGGATGAAGGGATGATGGAGAGAAGCGGAGCCACCGCTGAGCGAGCCATCTGCCCCGGGGCAACAAAGCCCACGTCGGGTTCTCGTAATTAGCTGTGATTAAACATCCGGACTTCTGCTGATTCTCCGCCAGGCGTTTGCCTCAGCACCGAGCACAGTGGCATGCTTTAACATCAACTGCTCACACACACACTTACGGTGATATTTGATTTTTTTAAAAATACTGTATGTACACATAACTGACATCATGATCTTTAAAAAACATCAAAAAGACTTTTTTTTTTTTTTTTCCGTCTGTGAATCATCTTACTTGGTTCACTGATCAGTCATTTTTAGCTACGATCGATGCGCTTAAACATTAATTGCTCACATGCTCTTACAGACGACGCTACCGCCACCATGCTTCAACATTAACTACACACACTTACAGTGCAACAAGCTGATTACAGAGCAGAGCCAGCGCTACTGCTCCTCTGGTTTAATATTAATAGTTCACACTATTACTTACAGCGCAAAGATCCGATGCTACCGGCACCACCCTACAGGAGAGAGGGAGCCCCAACCACCCTGAACGCATGCCGCTTTCCTCCTTTGTCTCTCGGCTCACGTACAGCATCATCAGGGTTCAACCTCATGATCTCCAGTGAATGCTTCTTTTTTCGGTGGCTCAAAAGTTGCTTAAGTGCTAGCATGCTAACTGGCTAATATACTCCAAACAGTTTCAAGGCGATTTAATGAGATTAAATGGAAGATCCAGGATATAACCTTAATCATATTTAGTTTACTAAAACACACCACACCTTTGTCATACTGTACATTGACTCCTTTTTACAGTTCATTACTACACATGAATAAAGCAAACCCACAACTGCAGAACCCCCATCTCACACACACACACACACACACACACACACACACACAACCCTTGTGTGTGTGTGTGTGTGTGTCTTCAGTGGGTAATTTAGCCTTTGTTCCCTCCTGTGATCCTAAGCTTTAATGAGAACCCTGCCACAGAGGGAACACATAACAATACCCTCATTACTCTACACTGCTGAATGTACACACACACACACACACACACACACACACACACACACATACTGGTTGGTCCACAGTGGCCTGGTTGGTAAGAATAGAAATCCAAAGCGGAAGTATCCGGTCGCTTGCTGGGCTGCAGTCCGGCACACTGCGCTTCCCACTCTCCACTATTCATTATCTCTGAACCATCTGTGTGTGTGTGTGTGTGTGTGTGTGTGTGTGTGTGTTACCATATAACAGATTCTATATTCTATTTTTGCTTCTTTCTAGAAATAAAGTTTTAAAATTAGTATACGTAACTGACGTAATGATCATCAAAAAGACACTTTTTAAATCTACATTTTTAACCTTTTTTAAATCTACATTTATTATTTTATGTTTTATTTTTTTAGCGTCTTTTTCTTTTTTCTTTTTTTCATCCGTGAATCATTTAAGTCTTATTTGATTCACTGAATCAACACATGTTTTTCTCACTCATGGATCATGCTGGTCAGGATTCTCTCCTCTTGTTGGGGGTCTCAGTATTTGCTAATTGGCACATTGAACAAGTCCGTCATTTAGTTGTTTTGCTCAAGATTCACTTCGTCATCATTCAGTAATTTATTAAATTTAACTCAGTAAATTTGACTCGAAGAAAACTTTTGTGTCAAAATCATTGAATACTGGATAAAAGGTTAAACTGGTGAATCTTTCAGCCATGACATTTCAGTCACTTTTATTCCATGTGCCATGAGAGTGTTTGAATCATTTGAGTCGTGACTGAGATTCACGCCGCTGAATCCACAGAATCAGCTGGTCAAAGAATCCTGTTCTTTCCAGATTTTGCGCTATGGAATGTTCCAGACATGATTTAATGCACAATGTTGTTTATGATGTGAAGCAATTTAAGGTTCAGTAAAAATCAATGTCTGACTGCAGATTCATCCATATGTACTGCTTCATGTCTGTTTTTCCCATTTTCTGGCTATGAATATATAAAGAATAACATTTACATAACAGCACTTGGCAGATGCCCTTATACACTTACAGTTTTTCATGAAAAAAGAATGATTTTCACTCAAGAATGAGTCACAAATATAGCACAATGTATTAGCCTTATGTTTGTGATTTATGAGGGCATTCAGGTTAAACTGGGACTTGTGAAGAAATTGCTGGTGAATAAAGGTGTAAAATTGACATTTACAGAAGACTTCAAGCTCGGCGCAGTGATGAGACTCTTAGCCGCAGTGAAACATGTGAATGGTGCAAATGTTTGAAAGAAGGACATACTGTACATCACTAAACGTCAATTCCAGCTGAGATGGTTCGAGGCCCAGTGTAGCCGTTCCCGTGAACGTTCAGTGAGTGAAACGCCTAATGCTTGAAAATTGACAGATAACGTGTCGTGAACTTGAGAAAGAGACACATCTGTATGTGGGAACTGTAAACACAAGCATTCACCAACACTACTTTCACTTTACAGAACCTTGACTAGGAGTTATTGCCACGTCCCCTGTACAGTGCTGACCTCACTGTTTGGGCCATTAAAGGAGTTCCTGGGAGGCCAGTGTTTCAGACGTTAAGCAGGTAATCCAATCTTGGCTCTGGCGTACTGAGAAAACTTTCTACCTTGATGGTGTCCAAGCACTAGTGAAACACTGGGGTAAATGCATTAGTGTAGCAGGAGATTATATAGAGAAATAAAGGGAGTTTTAAAATATGATATCTATTTTTTGTTATTCTGCACAATCGACAGGCACACTTTAACCTGGATGCCCCTCATATATTTCTGGAGCTCCACAAACTGGAACCTTGATTTCCCAGTATAAAAAGCCTTTGGTTTAAAACAGCACATATGGTATGATGTTTTTGTATTGCAATATTGATTTTTTTTTTTATATATTTTTTTTACCCATCCTGACCATTCAGTGCTCATTTGGTCCAAACTGAACAGTTTCAGTTTTTCAGTGCATGCAGAAGTATTAAATGATGGATATACATACACTCACCTAAAGGATTATTAGGAACACCTGTTCAATTTCTCATTAATGCAATTATCTAATCCACCAATCACATGGCAGTTGCTTCAATGCATTTAGGGGTGTGGTCCTGGTCAAGACAATCTCCTGAACTCCAAACTGAATGTCAGAATGGGAAAGAAAGGCGATTTAAGCAATTTTGAGCGTGGCATGGTTGTTGGTGCCAGGCAGGCCGGTCTGAGTATCTCACAATCTGCTCAGTTACTGGGATTTTCACGCACGACCATTTCTAGGGTTTACAAAGAATGGTGTGAAAAGGGAAAAACATCCAGTATGCGGCAGTCCTGTGGGTGAAAATGCCTTGTTGATGCTAGAGGTCAGAGGAGAATGGGCCGACTGATTCAAGCTGATATAAGAGCAATTTTGACTGAAATAATCACTCGTTACAACCAACGTATTCAGCAAAACATTTGTGAAGCCACAACACGCACAACCTTGAGGCGGATGGGCTACAACAGCAGAAGACCCCACCGGGTACCACTCATCTCCACTACAAATAGGAAAAAGAGGCTACAATTTGCACTGAACTCACCAAAATTGGACAGTTGAAGACTGTAAAAAAAATTGTTGCCTGGTCTGATGAGTCTCGATTTCTGTTGAGACATTCAAATGGTAGAGTCAGAATTTGGTGTAAACAGAATGAGAACATGGATACATCATGTCTTGTTACCACTGTGCAGGCTGCTGCTGGTGGTGTAATAGTGTGGGGGATCTTTTCTTGGCACACTTTAGGCCCCTTAGTGCCAACTGGGCATCGTTTAAATGCCATAGCCTACCTGAGCATTGTTTCTGACCATGTCCATCCCTTTATGACCACCATGTACCCATCCTCTGATGGCTACTTCTAGCAGGATAATGCACCATGTCACAAAGCTCGAATCATTTCAAATTGGTTTCTTGAACATGACAATGAGTTCACTGTACTAAAATGGCCCCCACAGTCACCAGATCTCAACCCAATAGAGCATCTTTGGGATGTGGTGGAACGGGAGCTTCGTCCCCTGGATGTGCATCCCACAAATCTCCATCAACTGCAAGATGCTCTCCTATCAATATGGGCCAACGTTTCTAAAGAATGCTTTCAGCACCTTGTTGAATCAATGCCACGTAGAATTAATACATTTCTGAATGCGAAAGGGGGTCAAACACCGTATTAGTATGGTGTTCCTAATAATCCTTTAGGTGAGTGTGTATATATATATATATATATATATATATGTATATAAAGCTTTAGGAAAAACATATATAAAATTTTTATACAAAATACAAATGAGTGTTAGTTATATAACCCAGCCCAGGTGTTTGCTGTCTGCTTCAGTCTGGTCACACAATCAGGCCACACGTTTGAGTAAACCTGAATCAAATTAATTCTTGAGGAATCAATTAAGAAAAATGCTTCAAGGACTGGAGAGAGATGTTTTCAGACCAAACATGAATAAAAGTCACCATGCAGAACAGCTGATCCACTGAAGGGGAAAGGATTTCGGACAAATAAACTTTGACCAGTAAATTCACAAGTCTCTAAAAACCCAAGTGGGAACCATAATAGAGGAGTCGCTAATTATCAGTTAGGTGGAACTTTTGCCTTACAGTTTTCTTGCTAAAAAATAAATAGCTGCTTCATTGTTTTCTTCTACTGGTCTCCTGCTAATACTTTCTTGTTAACAGTGTTCTGCAATCCATGTGGGAGTTATGCACAGAGAGACTTTAAGACATAAACTGAAAGATCAAAAATGCAGAAAATAAATAGAGGGAGATGCAATGCATGAACAGAACTGAAATAATGATGCTCCATACCCTTTTAAATCTGGGTCTGATTCCATATGGATGGATGGAAAAGCAAATTATAGTGCATACAGTATACTATATATAGCCAGTGCTGGAAAGGCCCACGTATATATTGTTGAAGAGAACAAGTTCATGAAGTGATACAGGATATTTTACTAATAAATCTAGATCTTGGATATAACCGGGAAAAAAAAAAACACTCTGGCGGAATACATAAAGTTTATTAAAAAATGATTTCTTCACCAGCTGTGAAACCTTCGGTTTCTTAAAAAAAAAAAACTCACACTTTAACTTATTGTTAAGTATATTTCATTGCCTTGCAAAAATATTCACCCCATTGATCTCCAATTGTTTTGCATGTTACAACCTTAAAATATCTCCAATCCTGGTGCTAGAGTGCACAAGGCGACCTGGGCAGGTTCATCACCCCAGATGGATCATGGATGTACAGTAGAATATTGATGTTCAAGTTGAGAAATTGCTTCTTAATGTCAAAGATCCCCCTTATTACTCTATTCAGAAGCGCTGGGGTCCAGGATCCAAAGTAGTATGAAGGAAGCTCGTTCCCCAGAAATGAAGAGATGGGGTTAAGAGAAGTCAGGGGTTCAAGACACAGCATTGGCACTTGAACAAGGGCCTCAACCTGTGTGCTCCAGGGATGCCATGTCATGGCTGACCCTGCACTCTGGCATCAACTTCCTAACAAGCTATCCCCTGCAGGCTGGTGGTCACATCGTTTTTTTGTTCTCAATTCTTGAGTACTACACTGATCTGATTTTGATTCTACATCTTTTCCACTGGACTTTGGCAGAGGTTCCTAAGCTCAAGACAAGTAAGTTCTCACTAATCAAAATGAATTTGGGGTCTAGTGCTCTGGGAAACAGCCTTAATGTGAAAATGCTCTTATGGAAATCTGACAGCAAACAAAAAAAGAGAACGCGTACTAATGTTAATATGATTAAAGGGAAATGTCAGAAAAAAAATAACAGGAACATACTGTAGAATTGCAGGATGTCTTCATGAAACACAAATATAGAGACCTAATGGGGACATTTTCAGGTCTTATTAAAGCCATACACACTAAAGAATGCTGGGTTGTTTTTACTACCCAAAAGCTGGGTTGCCTCTGTTGGGTCATTTTTCTGGGTTATTTACAGGGAGTTGGGTTAGCTAGTGACAACTAACATCACAGACAAGACCGCCCCTCCCCCGAAGTTCACCGGTGTATTCAGTGGCTGTGTCAGCTTCGTGTCTGTTTTTTGGTCTTCCTCCTCACGCATTTAAGAGGAAATATAAACGTTAAATATAAGGTCTGTATACACACTTTCACTCACCTATGACTGAATTTGTTCACTGTATGTAACATTTATTACTGTTACCGTGTTAACGTTACACTCAGAATTTCAGCCTGTTCTGTGCTATAGCATGCTAGTTGATCTGACAATAGCTGCTAGCTAGCCAAACCAAAGAACCCCACCTGTGTAAGAAAGAAAATGCAAACTGTCTGAGCTTTTTAGCTTTCTTTGTAGAATGCTTGCAGGGTGTACGAAGGTGGTGAAGTGATGAATGAAAGCTAAACTCTTAACTGCAGTGCCAGCATGACGCTAGCATTTACCTAGGTTTTTACCCAGTTATTTATCCAGTTTGGGTTGTTTTTAACCCAGCATTTTTTAGGGTGTAGAAACATCAACACCCCGGACATCTTCTGGACCAATTTCTTAAAGTCCATACTAAAGTCACCTTTAGGGCATCTCCACAATCACAAGTAATTGTGATATTGTATTTTCACGAAGATGATCTCATGAGGAGCTTTGAATTTTGAAATCCACCTGATGACTTGAAGGCTAATCTGTACACTTTTATGTAAAAAATACGTAATATATTAAAACTGTGCAGAGTTTGTGATGATATTAGGATCCAAAATGCTGGGCTTAAGGTTGACCAATAATTTCACATTTTTCGAATTTTATCTTATCTACACACATGGACAAAATTGTTGGTACCCTTCGGTCAATGAAAGAAAAACTCACAATGGTCACATAAATAACTTTAATCTGACAAAAGTAATAATTAAAAAAAATTCTATGAATGTTAATCAATGAAAGTCAGACATTGCTTTTCAACCATGCTTCAATAGAATTATTTAAAAAAATAAACTCATGGAACAGGCCTGGACAAAAATGATGGTACCGTTAGAAAATACTGAAAATAATGTGACCAAAGGGACATGTTAATTCAAGGTGTGTCCACTAATTAGCATCACAGGTGTCTACAATCTTGTAATCAGTCAGTGGGCCTATATATAGGGCTCCAGGTGGTCACTGTGTTGTTTGGTGACATGGTATGTACCACACTCAACATGGACCAGAGGAAGCGAAGGAGAGAGTTGTCTCAGGAGATTCTAAAGAAAATTATAGACAAGCATATTAAAGGTAAAGGCTATAAGACCATTTCCAAGCAGCTAGATGTTCCTGTGACTACAGTTGCACATATTATTCAGAAATTTAAGATCCATGGGACTGTAGCCAACCTCCCTGGACGTGGCCGCAGGAGGAAAATTGATGACAAATCAAAGAGACGGATAATCCGAATGGTAACAAAAGAGCCCAGAAAGACTTCTAAAGAGATCCAAGGTGAACTTCATGCTCAAGGAACATCAGTGTCGGATCGCACCATCCGTCGTTGTTTGAGCCAAAGTGGACTACATGGGAGACGACCAAGGAGGACACCATTGTTGAAAAGAAATCATAAAAAAGCCAGACTGGAATATGCCAAAGTACATGTTGACAAGCCTCAAAGCTTCTGGGAGAATGTCCTATGGACAGATGAGTCAAAAATTGAACTTTTTGCCAAGGCACATCAGCTCTATGTTCACAGACGGACAAATGAAGCATATGAAGAAAAGAACACTGTCCCTACTGTGAAACATGGAGGAGGCTCTGTTATGTTCTGGGGCTGCTTTGCTGCATCTGGCACAGGGTGTCTTGAATCTGTGCAGGGTACAATGAAATCTCAAGACTATCAAGGGATTCTAGAGAGAAATGTGCTGGCCAGTGTCAGAAAGCTGGGTCTCAGTCGCAGGTCATGGGTCTTGCAACAGGACAATGACCCAAAACACACAGCTAAAAACACCCAGGAATGGCTAAGAGGAAAACATTGGACTATTCTAAAGTGGCCTTCTATGAGCCCTGACCTCAATCCTATTGAGCATCTTTGGAAGGAGCTGAAACATGCTGTCTGGAAAAGGCACCCTTCAAACCGGAAACAACTGGAGCAGCTTGCTCATGAGGAGTGGGCCAAAATACCTGCAGAGAGGTGCAGAAGTCTCATTGACAGTTACAGGAATCGTTTGATTGCAGTGATTGCCTCAAAAGGTTGTGCACCAAACTATTAAGTTTGGTTGTCCAGGCCTGTTCCATGAGTTAATTTTTTTTTTATAATTCCGTTGAAGCATGGTTGAAAAGCAATGTCTGACTTTCATTGGTTAACATTCATAGAATTCCTATTTATTATTACTTTTGTCAGATTAAAGTTATTTCTGTGACCATTGTGAGTTTTTCTTTCATTGACCGAAGGGTACCAACAATTTTGTCCACGTGTGTATGTTTAATTTTTACATAAGATGCAAGATTACTTGGGACTTTCTTACCCAGTCCCCTCCAGAATTAGTCCTGCTTTATTTCAGCACTTCTCTTCAGCTTGATTTGTGACTCTCAGTGTCTCTGTGATCCATCAGAGGCTGAAGGTCACAACATTGATCCTGATCTAAGTTTAAGCATCGATTAGACTGCGTGATCCGGTTCAGCTTTAAGGTTCGTCTCAGAAGGTGAGTACTTAGCCTTATCTAGCTTCCTTTTCACCTCCTGGAGTCTGTCTGTCTTTCTGTCTGTCCGAGTTTCTGTCTCAATAATAGTCTCAATATATTTACAGTACACTCTATAAGCAAAAAGAGTTTTAATGTTTATCATTACATAAAATAAATCAATTAGCAATATTATGTGATGTGAATAGGTGGCATGGTGGTGTAGTGGGTAGCGCTGTCGCCTTGCACCTCCAGGGTCCAGGTTTAATTCCGGGAAAGGCTTTATTCCCGTCTCTGTGAGCAGGGAGTTTGCACGTCCTCCCTGTGCTTGGTGGGTTTCCTCTGGTTTCCTGCGAGAGTCCAAAGACCAGCAGATGCGATGGATTGTTTACAAACTGCTACCCTTAGATTGTTATAATTTAGTTATTAGATTGTGTACCTGTTTATCATTGTTTACTTTGTGTTATGTAATAATTTATATATGTCTTTATGGCAAATAAGTTTAGATGGTTAAGAGTTTGACAATTTCTTAAATAGACACCAAGGTGTGTGTGTGTGTGTGTGTGTGTGTGTGTGTGTGTGTGTGTGTGTGTGTGTGTGTGTGGTCTGTTGACAGGTTGAGCAAAATTCAACCAACATTTTTCAGAAACTTTTTCAATTTTATAAAGCAGCCATGCTTGTGAAGAGAGTGCAGATAAGCCATACAGGTCTCATCTCCTCTGCTGTTATTATCCACATGACCTTTTGCAGATTGAATTTTACCGGATTTGCTTTTGGGGATATTGAGATCATCGCAGATGCCACAGATGCATTTTTCAACATAAAGTCTCCCCCTGCAAGTGACAAGTCAATCATGCCTCTTAGAGTTTGTCTGTTGTTGGCCTAACGCTTTCACCTTGTCTATAGAATTAATTTAAAACAAAATGTAATGTTGCAATTATTTGCAAAACGTGTTTATTGAATGTTTGTTTGAAGTGTATTCAAGTGACTTTTGTAGCTTTGTTAGCAGATTAGCAGCATGTGTGGACTGTGATATGCTATGCCTAGAACGCTACTGGATGCTAAGGATTGTAATGACATTGCGGCATGATGTTGTTTTTGAAAGTTGATGTTTTGATATTGGGAAAAGAAAACAAAACATTTCAAATACAAATATATGTATATATTTCCACCTGGGTGAACAAACAAACAAACAAACAAAAAAAAAAACAAATGGAGGTACTGTAATGCTTCTGTTTTTTGTTTTGTTTTTTTTTACACAACAATAGAAAGGAGCAAGTGTGACAAAGTTCCCAGAAAAACTCATTTTTTCCAAACACGCTCAGTAAAACCTAACAGCTGTTCTAATTATAAAACTGCACAAATCTGTATCTAACACTACTCACTATTTTCAGGCAAAGAGTTTTACATCATTATTGACCGTGTTTATTTCATTACAATTTATTGATCTTTATAGACGTTTCTTTTATGTAGAAATCTTTGCCGTATGGCTTTTTTATTGAAATTTTTTTGCATGTATCCAAGACATTTGCACTTCACCATCTACTCTAGTAATAGCTCTGGCATATGGAATTACCCACATTCATTATATCTAATCACCATTTCTAAGCTTTTATGTGCACATTTTCTTCATTTCTGAATGACACCCATTACACTCACGATATTAGTATAATTTGGTATAATATCTGGACAGTGTTTGAACCATCAGCACTCACCTGTCAATCAAACAGCCTATTTGCTCGAGCCAGGAATGAGCTGCGCTGACTCAGGATGGAGTGAGACGGCAGAAATACTGTAATAAAAGAGGGGGGGGGGGGGGGGGGATCCACGAAATTCCCAGGTGAGCCTCAGGACTTTTTCGTGTCCTCATTTTTCAGCCATAGACAGAACTAAGGAGGAAGAGGTAAGTCAGGAGAAATCAAACCTTGCTCATTTTAAAGCAGCAAAACAATATAATAATAATAATAATAATAATAATAATAATAAAAATAATAATAATAATAATAATCTGGAGCTGTTTAGAAGTGTTACACAATACATGGAAAGATTTACTACATCTGTTACATAACTCCTTTTTTATTTTTTTTTAGATGTTTTTTGGACAGCTGCCAGTTTAAGCACCTGTATACAGTGATACTTCGGCATATGAATTTAATCCGTTGCGGGGGCGAGTTCTTAAGGTGGAATTTCACATTGCAAAATGCATTTTCCCCTTAGGAAATCATGTCAATAAACAATGCAGATGTTCCGTTCAAGCCACCCAAAAATTACCAATATTACCAATTTCCAACACTGTAATCACATTTTTGTGATTGGTAAAAAACAATCAAAACATTTAGAAAAGACATGTAAATAAACTAAAATATGAAATAAATAGACATTAAACCTCAATTAACCTTAACTTATGATTCCTCTCGGCACCGACTGCTTTAAAAACCAAACTGAAAGCGGCTCCCTTTGCTTCTTGCTACCGTCCCTGCTCACATTCTTCAGACCCATGGTGCTCCGTCTTCACTAAATCTTGCACAAAATGCAAAAATAAATAAATAAATAAATAAATAAAAATGCAAACTCATCTCGCTTGGCTTTGCACTGAAGCAAACAAGTTTTGGGCGACTCCCAGACGTACACACAATGTAGCCAATGCATTCAGTTAGTAGGCTCAGTTCATTGACTTTTATTTTTTTTATTTATTTATTTATTTTATTTTATTTTTTTTTCCCCCGATTTTCTCCCTAATTTAGTCGTGTCCAATTCCTCCCCGTCACTAGGGGGCTCCCACATTAAGGCTACTATTCATTGACTTTTATGGCGAAAATGCTCCGTGTGACAAGACAACATTCTTGCTAAATTTTAGTTCTTAAGGTGAAAATTCTTAAAGCAGGTATTGTGAAAATCTTCCCAACCATACAGTATATACACTGTCGTAGCTGTTAAATCCAAATAGAATTAATTTTGTCTCTCAGAATTAACAAGAATTAAAAACAGCATTTTGCATTTACTTGTGTTATCTAAGTGTGACATTAAAATTTATTTAATGACGCGAATCATTTATTTGTGACAACTATGCAAAACATAAAAAATCAGGAAGGGGCAAATACTTTTACATGGCACTGTAAATATCAGTCACATCACTGTTCAATCTTTTCCATGCATCTATCACATGGTCACTAATTTCCTCTCATGTGTGTAAAAGTTTGTACGCCTGAGGCACTTTTCATGGATACAAATTAAAAACACAGCAAAAAAAAAAGAAGAAGAAAAAAAAAAAAAAAGATTGATTTTCAGTGACCATGCTCTTTTTCCTTGCATGTCACACAGACCCTTGTGCCTTTGGGGAAACTTTTCCAGGTTCTGTTTAAAACTTTACAACACAGAGGCTCCTATCAAACCCTTTTAAACACCCAAGAACCCATAAAACCCCATTTTTTCTAAGTGTGAACTGCTGTTAAGTGACATGAACGCACAGGTTAAAGGAACAGCGCTGGGGTTTAATGTGTCTCGGGAGCTTTAACCTGATGTGCAGCACCATGCTTCATAAAACAGCTGTTATTCCTTGCTGAGGGAGAAAGAGGGAAAGAAAGAAAGAAAGAAAGAAATTTTTATTTTATTTTATTCTTTTTTCTCTGTTCTTTTTTTTTTTTCTGAGCCGTGACGTATGGATTAAAGAGAAGTGCAGTGAGAGAAACAGATAGAGACAGGCAGATTAGAGAAAGACGAGAGATTTACACATGGGGTGGTGGATAAAGGGGACGAGGACAGAACCATGGATTAGTCGAGTACATCTTCTGCATGTGCGTGACAGAGATAGAATGAGAGAGATGGAAAGAGAGAGAAGAGGGATTAGAGGGCTTTTAGTCTGCTGTCTTTATATTTACTCCTTTACATACTGCTTCTGTTTTTCAGCACTGAGAGAGAGAGAGAGAGAGAGAGAGAGAGGTTTTGAGGTTTTAAACTCATTTTATTATAACAAATTTGGGGGGACAATTTAACATTTTTATATAAACACATTTTATATATATATATATATATATATATATATATATATATATATATATATATATATATATATATATATATATACACATATATATATATATATATACATAATGTGTGTATATATATATATATATATATATATATATATATATATATATATATATATAGGAGAGAGAGAGAGAATGTGTTTATATAAACATGTTAAATAGTCCCCCCAAATTTGATATATATATATATGTATATATAGGAGAGAGAGAGAGAGAGAGAGAGAATGTGTTTATATAAACATGTTAAATAGTCCCCCCAAATTTGATATATATATATATATATATATATATATATATATATATATAGGAGAGAGAGAGAGAGAGAGAGAGAGAGAGAGAGAGAGCTCAATTTGAATCTGGAATCAAACTTTCATGTGAATTGAATCAGAGTGAACTGAATATAAATGTGAGTCAAATATGTGAGCGAATCAAGTCTGCGAGTGAAACAAATGGGAGAGAATGAATCAATTAGAATCAAGGCTGAAATGGATGGAATGAAGGAATGAATTGAATATGATATTCTAATAATACCATACCCAACTGTTATCTCTCTCTCTCTCTCTCTCTCTCTCTCTCCCTCTCGCTATCTCTCTCTGTTGAGCTATACATGCCGCTCCTGAGCTGCCAGTGATCCAGACTCCCTCTGGACCTGTCTGACTTGTCCTGGTGTCCCAAATGGTAATCTGCCTGGGATGCGTGTGGTGACTGGGGACGGTTGATGGGGATGAAGACGGTCTGGGCCTCAGCTGATACAGACAGCTGTTCTCTGAGGACTCGTGACTGCAGTCGTTCGATAGTTCAGGACTAGAGTTTCCTACAATTTTCTACATTCTTTCAATAATGAACTGGACTCCATATGAACTTAAACACATCTCCTGAACTTCCAGCTTCCTAACACACAGTATGAGTGCTGATCAATCCCTGCTCTCCGTTATCACCCAGATGAGGATGGGTTCCCTGTTGAGTCTGGTTCCTCTCAAGGTTTCTTCCTGTTGCCATCTCAGGGAGTTTTTCCCTCAACACCGTCACGCTCGGCTTGTTCATCGGGGACGATCTGATCATTCTGATTCATACTCATTTCCATATAGTTTTTTTTTTTTTTTATTATTCTGTAAAGCTGCTTTTGCGACAAGGCCCACTGTTAAAAGTGGCATACAAATAAAATCAAATTGTATTGAATATGAGACTGCATCATGACTGAGTGTGAAGAAAAGAATTCAATCATGAGAGTGAATCATATATGAGGGTGAACTAAATCTATGAAAGAAGGCGATGAAAGAAAGTAAAAGAAATCATCACAATACTGCACAAATGAGTTATGTTTAATGTTTTACGCTGCGCTGTGTTTGATGCAAATGAGGCGTAAATCGTTCTCAGAGGGCGGAGCTTGTTTTCACACAGATGAAGATAATTAAAGAACTGTGATTAAATTGTCCGCTCGTTCCTGCTCAGTGATAAAAACCAGTTGATAATGAGTAGATCTTAATGAATGAGCACTGAAGGAAATGAGCAGTGATAAAAATCTAAAGCATCACAAATCAGGAAGGGTTGTGATATTTTCTTTTTAGTTTGCGAGTTGTTATCTCAGCTTCCATCTGCTGAAATGACAGAAATGGCTCTGACTCCAGTGTGATATTTACACATTATCAATCAAAATGTCACACGACATTCCAAACACACAGAACTCTGCAATTTTATATGAAATTATTTAAAAAAAAAAAAAAAAAAAAAAGGATTTATGATGATAATTTCTCAAAAGCCCCTTTTTTTTTTTTTTTTGCATTCAAAGCAAATCCAGCAATTAGTGAGAATAAAAACAGAGACGATGCGATGAGAAGCACTCAAGTCGGGGAGTTTTACTTTAACACACAGCCTGGTGCAGCTCTAAAGCGCTCGCTCTCATTTCAATCCATTATCAGTGAGTGACAGTTTGGCCGGCGTGGTTGTGGGTTTAGCAAAAAGATGACTGACACACAGATTAGCGAGGGGAAGTCTTAAACTTACATAATTCCCAGTTATTCACACAAAGTTCTGCAGCATGTAGAGCTCTAGATCCATGCTCTTTACATGTTCGGATGATGTGTTGGTCTATCACGTGCAATCCCTATAAAATACATTGATGTTTGTGGTTGTAACGTGACAAAATGTAGAAAAGTTCCAGGGGGACAGGAACTTTTGCAAGATATCACGATACTTAGGTGCTGATTTGGTTTGTATTGCGATACTGTTAGTATCAAGATTTGATAGATAATAAATAATCGATTTATTCATTTTTACAATTCTAAGAAAACTTGGCAAATCATCCACAACAAAACAATCCACACAGGACGCTATGCTGCCTGCCACCTGTAGGATTATAGAGGAACTGCATCCTTTTACCACTTCAAATATGTATAAATTAAAAATACATTTTGGAGTCAGATACGCATTTTGGCACAAATATTTAATTACTTATGACCGAGTTTCCATTCCGAGACCCCAATTTGTCTGTAAGTCCAACAAACGTTGTCTAGGATACTAACACAATTGCCTATACACAGAATATTACAGTACAGTGTTCTTTAGAATTGTCAAGACGGTTGAACGATTTATAATAATAAAAAAAAAAAACAAGCAATGTCTGCCATCTTTTCACCTCGCTCCATCCTCTCAATTATTTCCACTTTTTCCTTCATTCTTATAACTCTTCATAGTTGTACCAGCTTCATGGCCGCTTGCTTCCAGTCACCCTGAGGTTGTACTGCACTTTTAGAGGATGAAACCTGCCCGCATGTGACAATGTACGTTGGACATGAGATCTAACGTCTGTGACTGAACATGCGCGAACACACACTCATATTTTCTAAAGTTCATAATATGAATGTTCATACTTACTGGTCATCATTAAATCGTAATCAATAACTGATCATGAACTGAAACGCAAAACACTGGTACACGTCAGTGTTCTAGCTACTGGCTGGTTCCAATCATTATTTCTCTTTAGTTGCTAACCTACAATGCATTTATTCGTTGTCACTTTGTCTAGTTTCTAAAAATGTCGACCCTAATCATACACACACGGTTATTCAAGAAGGTATAACATGCATCACAGGATGAGGATGGTGGTTTTTACTAGACCTGCAGTAAGAGTACTAGGCACAGTTTATTGTAATAATCAGTTATTGTTTATTTAATGACTGGCTAAAAAATTAAATATATATATATTGACACATTTGACTATGCAGCTTACACCTCGGCAAAGGTTACGACAAAGCCTGAGGGACGAACGGCTTGAGAAACACACTCAGCAACTAAAAATCAACGAAGCCTAAATCAATCTAAATGCCAAAGGCAAAGGCAATTTCAATATTTATGGTCAAAGAAGGAGTCGACTGAGGAGGAGAAAATTGCTGTAGTTGAAATGATCTCCACAGTAGGCGACACTAGTGTTAAAAAAAAAAAAAAATGCACAGAGACTCCCGGCCTCCAGACGAATCCTCCAATTACTGAACAGAATAGGTCACTAAGTGATGCTCAGGCTTTTTGTAAATCAAAGATGTCACTGCTAGTTGTAGAAATGGAGATTGCATGTGTGTTGGGGTGTGTCTAGAAAAACAAGCATTATTTGTCGGCCACATAATGCACTAAAGAAATGATTTCTGTTACATATATTCTGATTTTTTTGGGTGAGTAAAGGGAAAAGAACTGTTGCACATTTAACTTCAAAACAATTTATATTTAACTTAGCTTTACAGTGGGTTCAAATAACCATTTCTCAAATTATCCTATATCATTTTTGTTGATAAATGAGATTATTTATCAACAAAAATTATAAATAAAATTCTACAGGCTATACAGTAGCCTTCTATACAGTGTTCTATACAGTAGTGTAGTCTTAAACTTATATCAGGAAAATGTCCAGTTATGAAGCAAAATGATCATTAATGCTAATATCTTGTATTTACGGTGGCACTCCCCACGCATCCTTAAAAGTTGCAGTGGTGCATTTCAAGGGTAAATCACGGCCCCTCTCTATTTACTGTACTCCCTTATGAAAATGATTGCAACAAACCCATAACACCCCCACCACCCCCACCCCCGCCAACGATAATCCATGAACTATGTCAATAATATCGTAATTATGAATTCCGAAAGGCTTTTAAACTTCCAGCATTCCCACGTTCATCTCAACCCTGTGTAGATCGTTATATACAGTCTCGTTAAGTCACAAGTAAACAAGTTGGTTATTGTTGGGGTTGACTTAAAATCTGTGAATTTATACTGAATGAAGCTTGTAGCATATTAGAGGAGGAATTAAAAACTGTGGCGAAAAAAGACCTCACGTGATGCTCCTAGCAATCACAGCTAGTATTAGCTAACTAACACGGTGTTTCCTGTAAATTGAACAGAAAAAAAAGATGATGATCAACAGTTTTCATCAAGCGAAGTGAGATTAAACTAAAATGACTGGAAGTGGGTTACGAATTATCCTACACATTATTAAAACCTAGCGGGACTGTGCAGAACCCCTTAACTTCACTGTGTGTCCATAAGAAAACCACTTGTTTGTGAGACTCATCAGAAAAAAAAAAGGCTTTAGTTTGCTAGGTAGCATAAAGATTGAACTTTGGAGCGATGGAAAAAGGTCATGTGATCTAATCAGTCCAGACTGAGTCTATTCCAGAGTGAGGGGCGTGTCAGGGTAAGAAGGGAAGCGCATGAAGCGATGCACCCATCATGCATAGTGTCCACTGTACAAGCCTCTGGAGACAGTGTTATGATCTGGGGTTGCTTCAGTCGCTCAGGTCGAGACTCAGCAACGTTATGTGGAAATAAAATGAAATACTGAATGTACTGAATGACCGGGTCCCAGGTCGAGAAGGGAGTTGCCCTAATTAATATATCACAGACTTGTTGAAAAGTGTCCTGATGAATATGCCTTGTAACCATATCTACAGGTGATTTAACTTAATATTACACTGTACACATTGATTTAGGTGGTGTAGTGTATCTTCGGACTGCTCATAATAACGCAAAAGATCTTCAATGTTGTGTTTTGTCCCGGTGCTTGAGCAAAGCATCTCTCACTCCCAGTCAGTCTGACAGATTAATGTATGTTTGCTTGATTTTCAGATCATGAGCACTTTTAAATAGTTTAAGAATGGAGAGAAAGGAGAGCCAGCACCTGGCCGCCTGCCTGAGGAGCTCCATCAACAGATCGGGCCCAGGGGGATGTCACAAACTAACCGGAGATGAACCAGAAGACTAGCAGTTAGCCCTGTAGCGTGGAAGGTAAACCCAAACGCGGAAGTAGCGCGAGCAGGCAGGATAACCACGCTGGTTATTATTAGAACTCTCCCGACGTGAGAGCAAGAGTTTACACGAATAAACCCGCGTTCTAAATACACACACCCAATCAAAAACGAAACCCAAGAATGTGAGTACTCATGTTTAGATGAGCGAAGCATCGGCGATAGCATGGGCAAAACTCAATGACTGAGCAATGTGAAGCGCCATGGGTGACGTAGTGAAAGGTTTAAGTTGAGATGTGTGGAATACCGGGTGGATCCGGAGCGCCGCAGGCAGCTGGAGCCGGTAGGTGACAGGGTTAATCCGGAGGTTGATGCGGTATGGTCCGATGAATCTGGGTGATAGTTTCCGTGATTCTGTCTGCAGGTGTAGATTTCTTGTTGATAACCATACCTTGTCACCTACTTGGTACATTCATCCCAGTGGGTTTCGCCGGCGATGTTGAACGGTGTAGCGGGTGTTAGCAAGTCGGATGGCGTTGTTTGCTCGTCTCCAGAGCCGTCGACACCGGCGAACCAACTGTTGGGCCGACGGTATTTCAACCTCCGGTTCTTGATGGTCGAACATCGGAGGTTGGAAACCGTAGCACACCTCGAACGGGCTGAAGTTGGTGGCAGAGGACGTATGGAGGTTGTGAGACAACTCAGCCCATATGAGGTAGCGGGCCCAGGAGCACTGACGATCAGCAATAAAGCATCTCAGGTAGCGCTCCAGTTGTTGGTTGGTTCGCTCCGTCTGACCGTTCTGTCTGTGGGTGGTAGCCGGAAGACAGACTGCAGGTGGAGTCGATCAGACGGCAGAAGGCCTTCCAGAACCAGGAGGTGACCTGGGGCCCCCTGTCCGAGACAATGTCCTTTGGGGACCCATGCAGGCGGACTACGTGCTCTAATATCAGCTCAGCTGTCCTTTTGGCTGACGGGAGACCAGGGAGGGCCACCAGGTGTACAGCTTTGGAGAACCGGTCGACGATGGTGAGGATGGTGTCCTTTCCTTCGGAAACTGGCAGGCCCGTGATGAAATCAACGGCAATGTGTGTCCAGGGCCGGCGGGGAACTGGAAGTGGCTGAAGTTCTCCTAGTGATGGCTGGTTGCTGTCCTTGGACCTGGCACACACTGACGAACTCGTCCACGTCCCTCCTCATATTTGGCCACCAGAAGGCATGTTGAATGAGAGTAGCGTGCGTCGTTTTCCGGGGTGTCCAGAAATTGGGGAGGAGTGTCCCCATTGGACGACGTCGGTCTTGACGGAGTTGGGGACATAGAGACGACCAGGCAGCACACCTGCTGGTTCGGTCTCCGCAGTCTGTGCCTGGCGAACCCTTGTTTCCAAATCCCAGTTAATTGGTGCAAGGATCTTGGTGGGTGGTAGGACAGGCGCGGGGTCCGCCCGGGGGACGTCTTCTTCGTGCTGTCGTGATAGAGCGTCGGCCTTGGTGTTCTTGGACCCCGGGCGGTATGACAGGAGGAAGTTATAATTTTCGAAAAACAATGCCCACCGCGCCTGTCTGGGGTTGAGTTGTTTCAATGTGCGGATAGAAATGAGGTTCTGAGTGTCGGTCCAGACGATGAACGGCTCTCTGCCGCCCTGGAGCCAGTGTCGCCAGTGTCTGCAAGGGTGCAGTTTTTGGTCTGGACCTCGCTGGGAGAGAACGGCTCCGGAGCCCACATCCGAAGCATCCACCTCCACAACGAATGGTTTGTCAGCATCCGGGTGAAGAAGGATGGGGGCAATGGTGAAGCGGCGACAGAGTTTGTGGAAGGCGGAGATGGCAGTGAAGGTGAGATGGAAGGGGTGAGATGAGGGGCGAGTCACAGCGGTTAATGGGGCTGCAACTGTACTGTAGTCCCGGATAAAGCGACGGTAGAAGTTAGCAAACCGGAGAAATCGCTGGAGTTGTTTGAAAGTCTTGGGTAGGGGCCAATGACTCACAACTTCCAGTTTTTGCAGGTCCATGTCCACACCCTGGGACGAGATGACAAAACCCAGGAACGTGGTGGAGCGCTCGTGAAAAGCGCACTTTTCCAACTTACAGTACAGTTGGTGGGCGAGGAGTCTCTTTAGGACCGCCCTGACGTGCTGGATGTGTTCGTTGATGGTTCGGGAGTAAATGAGGATGTCGTCCAGGTAGACGAACACCCAGCGGCCTAACATGTCTCTGAAAACGTTGTTGATAAATTGTTGGAATACCGCGGGTGCATTGCAGAGACCAAAGGGGATGACAAGGCTTTCATAGTGTCCGGTAGGGGTGATGAAGGCCGTCTTCCAAGTCTACCAAGTTGTAGGCGCTCCGGAGGTCCAACTTAGTGAAAATGGTGGCGCCAGAGAGGGCATCCAGGGCAGAGTTGGTAAGAGGCAACAGGTGTCGGTTCTTGATGGTGATGTTGTTGAGTCCCCGGTAATCGACACAGGGACGAAGACTACCATCGCGTTTCTTCACAAAAAAGGACCCCGCGGCGGCAGGTGAGGAGGAGGGCTGGATGGTACCATGGCGAAGTCCGCTGGAGACATACTCCTCCATTACCTGCATCTTGTTCTTGGATAGGGAATAGAGGTGGCCACGGGGTGGGATGGAGCCTGGCTGAAGGTCGATCGCCAGGTCGTAGGGGCGATGTGGAGGTAGATGGGTGGCACGTTTCTTGCAAAAGACTTCAGCCAGGTCCCGGTAGTCTCGTGGGATGTTATCTGTGTCGACATCGGGGACCTCGGTCCCAGCCTCGGCCCATAGGCATAGTTCGTTGCAGGTCGGTCCCCATTGTAGGATCCGATTTTGGGTCCAGGAGATGAGTGGGTCGGGATGCAGTAGCCATGGGTGTCCCAGGATGATAGGTGGTGACGGAATGGAGGTGATGTAAAGCTGGATCTGTTCCTGAAGCTGGTTAATAACAAGGGTGATAGGCTGGGTTCGGAGGGTGATGGGACTGGAGGAGAGGGGCCGACCATCAACTGATGCAATAGTTACAGGCTGGGATAATGCCTCTGTCTTTACCCCCAGTCTTTTTACATAAGAAGAGTCAATGAAGTTGCAGACTGATAATGGCATCGTGATGGGTGGCAGGGTACAGGGAGCTGGCTTGGGGCGAGCGAGCAGACGTTGGTCGATCCGGAGGGCGAGTTGGATTAAGCCCTCCAAGGTCGCTGGGAGCTCTCGTCCGGCGAGCTCGTCCTTTAAACGCGAAGCCAGTCCATCGTAGTAGGTCGTCCGGAGGGCGGAGTCTCCCCAGTCGGTCTGCACAGCAAGGGTACGAAACTCCGCGGTGTAGCGGCTCACGGACGACCCTCCCTGCCGGAGGTGATATAGTTTGGAGTCGGTCTCCACCTCAGCAGCAGGATGTTCAAAGGTGAGTTTGAGTTGGCGGGGGAATTCCGTGTATGAGTAGGCGACGTCTGAATCTGAGCGAAGAACTGCCGTGGCCCACTCAGCTGCCTGCCCGGATAGCAACGAGACGAGAAGAGCAATGCGCAGTCAGTCTGTGGAGTACCTGGTGGAATTGAATTCAAACACGAGATCCAATGCGGTTAGAAAAACACTGCTCTTCCCATCTGTGCCATCCCATTTATCCGGTAAAGCCAGAAAAACATCAGAAGATGGGGAGGGAGTTGGCCCCGCGGAGGGTTGCATTCTCCTGTCGCAGCTCCGCCACCTCGTGGAGCAAGACCACGACGTCTTCACCACGGAGCTGATCGATCAACTTGGCGTGCTGGTCAACCACATCGCAGAGGCGAGCAAACTCCGCTGGGTTCACTGCTGATGGCTCAGTCATTCTGTCACGAACTAACCCGGAGATGAACCAGAACCAGCACCAGAACCAGGATAACCACGCTGGTTATTATTAGAACTCTCTCGAAGCGAAAGCAAGAGTTTACACAAATAAACCCGCGTTCTAAATACACACACCCAATCGAATGCGAAACCCAAGAAAGTGAGTACTCACATTTAGACGAGCGAAGCGTCGGTGATAGCATGGGCAAAACTCAATGACTGAGCAATGTGAAGCGCCATCTTGTTTCCTTTTATGCTTCCTGAAACACGACCGTATTACTTCCGGGTCCTAGTGCCGGTCGTGTTACGAGTGTGCATGTCAGGGGAATTAACTCCAAGGGCAATAGGAGTGTTTTACTCAAAGCTCAGAAAGAAAAAAAAAAAGTTTTCCAGTAGGGATGTTTGGACAAGAGTGTCTGAGTGCTCTTTTTTTTTTTTTTGCTGTGTCATCACCATTCGTACAGTATCTATACAACAACGTCTTTATGACGTTCTTGTTCTTACTAGTTCTTACTAGAGGACACAACTCTTTACAAAAGCAGTTAGAAAAGTTACAATTAAAATGAACATTACCAAACTACCATTTCCACAGACTCCCTTAGAGGAAATGAGATTTTATTATTGTCACAAATACACATAAGCTTTACTTTATGTTAATTCCAGTGATGATGAGTTTGTTTAAAAACACAGAAATCTGTCTCGTGTTTGTTTGCAGTTTATTGATTTGAACCTGGTAGGCATGAATTGTAATAAACTGTAAAATGATTTTGTCTAAAGAATTAGATGAACAGCGGCAGTGAAGAAACTCGACTAACTTCGAGCTCTTAAATGTCACCTTTTAAACACAGCTTTTTCTCTCTTTTTAATTATCTCCCAACATGTCTCTTGTATTTGTTTGCATTTTTCACGTCCAGGCATAGTTTACTGCTTGAGGGTGATTTGTTGCAGAACTACTCTGAAATCATTTGCTTGTGTTGCTATGTTTTCCCAAAAAAGTAAACTGTTTGTAGGGCAAAACCACATTACTGACGAACCAGATTCCTGAACCAGCACAGTATCCTACATTTCCTAGTCCTAGCAGGAAGTGTGGGTGAAGACAGAAACAGAGCCGCCCTCTGATCTGCTCTTCTAGCTTTATCTCTTGCTCACTCTGTGCTTGTCAGGGTTGCCAGATCACACTGATAAAATCCTGCCAAGGCAGTTCTGAAACAACGCCCAAAAAAAAAAAGAAAAAAAAAACTGCTCAAATTATGAACTCATACTGTACGTCAATTACTTATGCACATGATAGAAATACACACACCATGACTATGATAACATGACCAAGATCCAGCAGATCCAGCAACAAAGCTGGTTTAGCTGTATCTTTAAAAAAAAAGAAAAAAAAAAAGAAAAAGTACTCGATGTAGGAGTTTATTTAAGGAATATCATTCAGGGGTGAGTTCTGGTGTTCCACAAACACTATTTATTATCAACAGATTTGTTTCTTTATTTAACCAGCTCCTCCAACACATATCCTTCCGCGCCTGACTGAACAAACTAACCCTGACTGTCAGAGCTGGCAACCCACAGTGTAATTAACAGGAGTGAAAGTAGTTTTAATCTCTTACTGGTACACTGTATCCAAAAGGAGAGGAGAATAAACCATGGAGGTGGTGGACAGTCTTGAAAACCTTAGGAGATTTACTTTATATTTCCACTTCTTCCGCTTTAGAATATCAGCTAACATCTGGGTTCTGAGGTTAGATACCTAATAGCTGAATGTGCATCTGTGACTGGTTGTGAATGTGGGTTTTTGGCTGGCAGGCAGCTGCTCTCTCTTCAGCGCTGGGGACCGTATACGGTAGACCTACTTTCACCCATGCTGTGACCCACAGTTAGTGAAATTAACGGATATTAGAACACCCATGAAGCCAAGTGATACACAGCGCATGCAGTGATTTTAAGATAAGATATTCCTTTATTCATCCCACAGTGGGGAAATTCCTTTACTCTCTATAATCATAATTTGTAATTTAATGCCTCTTTTCCAATGAGATCTTATTGTCTTCTCAAACAGATTTCGTATCAGCACACCTCGTTTAAACCTTAAATAATTAAAAAGTAGACTTGCTGTATAGGTGAAAAGTTCTTGGCACTGTTGGAATTGTTGAGTAAAAAGTGAATTGCAAGCTGAAAAGTTTCACAATGTGTTTGCTATTTTTTACAAAAAAATTAATAATAAATAAATTCCCCAGTAGTGGCCTCTTCTCTGTCTGTTTCACAAGGTTTTGGGACGTTTCTCCAGGGAAGTGACTTCATTCTGAAACTAGAGCATTAGTGAGGTCAGGTTCTGATATTAGCCGCTTTGACATGACCGTTCCGTTCTATCTCAAATGTGTTCACCAGGGCTGAGATCAGAGCTCGATCCTAATGATTCAATCCTGATGAGTCAATCCTATTTAACAAGTATCTAAGCTAAATAAATCGTTATCAGTCATTTTTTGTTTGTTTGTTTGTTTTTTTGCTTTGATTAATTCTTGATAAACCATAAAATGGAAACGAGCTGAAGCATTACATTTCTGCACCTTCAACTGGTAAGTGTTTAAATTATCGAAATGCTTAGTCAGGTCCCTTGGTTTCTCATTAAGTTAACCAATATTACAACCAGTCAGTCTTTTGTTCATGACCAAAACTCACCCGTCTCTCTTTCAGTGGATTATTGTTTAAATCAGTGAATCTTTTCATTTATTTTAAAGATTAACTGAAATGAAAATGAAATGAAAAAAAAAAAAAGTTTTGTCAAGACTGGGATTCACTTAGGCCAGCACGGTGGCATAGTAGTCTGCACTGTTGCCTTGCACCTCCAGGGTCTGGGTTCGATTCCTGCCTCGGGGTCTGTATGCATGGAGTTTGCATGTTCTCTCTGTGATTGGTGGGTTTCCTCCAAGTACTCTGGTTTCCTTCCACAGTCCAAAGACAAGCACGTTAGGTTAATTGGGTTTCCCAAAATTGCCTGATCTGGATTGGCACCCTGTCCGGGGTGTACCCCGCCTTGTGCCCTGGGTCTCCTGGTATAGTCTGCAGGCCTCCCATCACCCTGTATACACGATAAAGTGCTATCAAAGGTGAATGAATGAGTGGGATTCAGTCTGTAAAATTTGTTTCGTTGAATCTTTTGGTAATGACTGAGATTTGTTCTTCTCTCCAAGGTGGCGATGCCTGAATCACTGAATCATTGCTTCAAGACTGAGATTCAGTTCTCTCTGATTGGGAGTTTTTTTTTTTTATTGTGACGGTGTTTCAAATGAATCTTTTAGACATGACCAAATTTCACAATTTCTCTCATTTAGTAATCTGGTGTTTGACTCAATGAATCTCGACTCACTCCTCTTTCCTTTACCATATGGCCAGAGTCTGAATCATTGAATCTTTTCTTTAAGTCTGGGATTCTTTGAGTAACAGAATTATTTGGTCTTGACTGATATTCGTCGTGTATCATGCAGAATGTGAGTCAACTGAATCAGTGAGTGACACAAGGATGCTCTTTCTCAAGATTGCATTAGCGAGCTTGCTAATTAGCACTTAATTCCTGCACTCCAATTGGGTAGGAATGAAACAAACAAAAATAAATTAAACTGATTGTGTCGTGCATTTAGATAAAAAAAAAAAATACATTTGATGAATGGAAAAGCAGATTTAAAGCAGATAGGAGAGGGTTTAACACCAGCAGTGTGTTTGTGTGTGTGTATGTGTGTGTATACAGTATATGCATATACAGTGATGTTTGTTCCCAGCACCACAGTGCCCTCTGCTGCAGAGAAACTTGGATGGTTGAGTACAGTCTAGAGCAGTCATATCCTGGTGGTCGGTCCAGGTTAATAGACATTAGCACTTTCACAGGACGTGGGGAATGACTGTAGATGAAACCACTTATTATTATATTAATAAAGCAGCCATAAATACAAATACAAAATAATATTAAATAGAGAGCTGTTGAATTCTGGATCCTGATGAAGAGTGTAAACTGTTCTAATATGTGATCGTCATAACATGATAACAATTACAGAATTAAAAACGTGGACCTGTGAATGTGTATGGAAGGAGTTTCCAGTTTCATCTTCATCTGTGGATGGAGTTCGTGCTTCTTTGTGATCTCCAGGTAAACTGACAAGCCACAATCTAATGACTAAAGAGACTGATGAGATGCTCTTTACTAAATAAACCATTGCACTGTAATAGTTAGCAAGATGCCGTGGTACAAGAGAACCAAAACACAAGCTAGTGACTGTAACTGCACTGTGCTCCATGACACCGCTCCATCAGTGTTTATTTTCCTGTTGCGGCATGAGGCAAAGTGATGTATTGCTTATTATTTTAAGGCGGTGTCAGTTTTCTACGCTCGCCTCGGCAGGACTCTGTGTTACTGCGCCGGTTTAACGGCTGCCGCCGTGGCCTGCCGCTGGGAGACTGCAGACACTCACAGTCAGAGCCAGAGAGAGACTTAATGATGCACTCAACAGATACAGAGATAAAACACTGCACGGGGTCGGGAAGGCGGACCAAGACGGAGCAAGAGGGTGGCAGAGAAATGAAGAAATGAGAAACATACAGCATGTGGAGTGACGAGGAAACTAAGCAGACAGAAGAATAAATTTCAGAGAGAAAAGCAAATTATGTCACAGAGAAAAATGTAGCCATGTAAACTCTAGTTAGGTTGGACGGTCCAGTAAGTGGACAGGGCACTTCCTTTATTATGAGAAATTTACTTGTTAGTGTTTTTAGACATCCATGGAGACATGTGATTCCAGTGAAAAAACCAAACATTCACTGATTTGTGTATTGGACAGAGTTCTGTGCAAACTGATTAGATTTCCCCCCTATTGTGACATCATATAAGAAGAGCCCCTCCCCTGACTTGCTGCTCAGAAACTCATTACATCACATAATGTTACCCCAACATGGGGCAAGCATGGGCTGGAAAAATGTATTTGTTCCAACACGAGAGAAATAATCAGATCAAGTGTTTACATGGATAATATATGTGTACTGAAAGGATTTAAAGGTTTCCAGCAGAATTGAACAGGCAGCAGCGGGGTTCGCCTTGCTCAAGGGGTGCCCATGAAAGAAACAAAACATCTCACACTCTTTCAGAAACTCATTTCACAAAATTGCCTCCATCAGACACTGGGAATTTCCATCTGTGACTGTGTTCAAAATGGTGTCATCTGTGAGAGGTGCGACTACAAACCATCAAAGAGCACGGTCAAAAGCGGCAACTGCCAAACAAACACCACTTAACTACCACATCAACTCCTCTGGCGACAACGACCAACTCCGTGGAAGATCCAGGGAGTGGCCCCAAAAGAAACCTTGCTCAAGAACATTGAGGAAGATCTGAACAACCTCCATCTCAAAATAAACGTCACCAGGATCGACACTACAGTACCGACCGGCAAAAAAGGAAACAAGCCGTGTATAAATCCAGCATCACCCTCAGCAGTGTACCGACTATGGGGCCAGCCCTCTCCACCAGAAATCAAAGAAGAGAAGAAAGAAGAAAAGGTTTACACACACCTTATTTTCCTTCCAGTCAAGTTGGTTTGTCCAGACAATTCCTGTCTAAGGTGTTAATTTTTGTTTCATTTGTTCTCTGTCTCTTAGGTTTGCTTTCCCTTCATCATTGCACTGCTGTTGTTTGGAGCCTCTTTAACAAAGCGACGTCGGCTGGAAGTTAAGGAGGATCCATGAGCTGAGCGAGTTTATCGAAACAAAAACTTCGAGTAAACAATGTTGAATACAATTTAATATGAATTAATGGTATGACAGGACTGACACAGAGTCTTAACATGTGAGAGTCGTAACATTCAGGATATATATATATATGTTTATCTTTATTAGAAACTAAAAACCATAACATTTCAAATGAGCCATTCCAGTGTGAAACGCTAGCCATTTTAACATTTTATAACGCACACAAAGATTAAGTGACCTGATTGGTTGCTGCTCCACCTGGACCTCATTAGCAATGACACCCTCACCTTTCACCAGCTCTGCAGGGACTGAACTGACATCCATCCACAGGGAATGGGTCCCCAATCAGCGCTTCATTTCTACACACTGTAGGTCATGTGTCACCTCATGCAGAACGACAGGAAGAGCGGATTTCCCTAGGTAGTAGCATGAATATTCATGAACTGATTCACACACTGAGTCACTACAGATGGCGTGAACCTACAGTAGCAAATAAACCGTGTCCTGCTGTGTAGGAAGTGATTCTGTGCAGGAGAGCAAATGATGCTGATTTATTCAGGGTACTGACTCATCCAGGAGTTAATCAGGACCAAATGCTTCACTGAGTTAATACTCAACGTAGTAAGCTGGCAGAAACTAGCATCATTAGAAGAAGTCATGTTTCTCCATAAAAGATATGTCAAACTAGCATTATAGCCAGTGCGGCCCGAGATCATGAAAACTGGGCCTACTAGTGTAAAAAACTGTCATAGCAATTTCACAAGTTAGGAGAAATCGCATAAAATGACAGCATTTAAGTGTATAAATTTGCATTAAGTACAAAATATTCAACATACAATTCATACATACACATACAAAACATACAATTCAACATACAACATGGTGTAAAAACATTTAATCAGATTTAAACCATGTTTGCAAGTTTGCAATACAGTACTTTGCAAGCAAAGTACTGCAAAGTATTGTATTGCAAATATATGTACAAATATTCTTTAAAAAGTTAACAAAATAGACATACATGAAATAAATAAAATCTTATATATAAATAAATAGTATATGGTGCAACCTTGGATTGCGAGTAACCCGGTTTGTGAGTGTTCCGCAAGACAAGCAAAAAATTTTTGACTTGTTAAACGAGCAAGTCTTGATTTACGAGTACCAAGTATCACCGAGTATCATGTATCACGCATGTGCTTCTTGTTTTGACACTAAGCGTCACGTGATCACGACTGACACAATGGTTCTTCTCCTTATCGCGCTGTGGAATTGTGCGTAATTGTCTCTCCTGCTTGCTTTTAGTGCGCATCTCTCACTCTGTAGTCAACATCCGTGACCATGTGCATGTGTGTATAATATCTTTTATTTTGTATTTGTATATGTGTGTGTGTGTTTGAGAAAGTCGTTCTTTCACACATGTGTTTATTAAAGCACAAGTGTGTGTGTGCACGTAAAGCAAAAGCAAGTGTCATTACAGAGGTTAAAGATCCATTTTCTCTCTCTGTGTGTCAGCCTGCACCGATTCCGTTAGTGTGTGCGCGTGTCATTGGACAGCGTGCCACTTCCCTCCTAGTCTCGCTTTGTTACGATTATTTTCAATGGTAAAGTGCAGGTTAATTTGGTAATAAAGGGTACAAGCTTAGATTTTTATGTTACATGACTTTTATTTTGTTTACATGGTGGACTAGTCACTGTGCAGTTAAATCTCCCACCGCTCTCAGTTAGCATCCAGGAAATGTAGCAACAGCCAATGATAGAGAACACCCACTCTCATGAGCGGACACGTGAAGACACGCACGTGTAAATTCACTCTTTAATTCAGCAAATGTTTACACCGCTACCTTGCACAAATATTAACAACACATTTAGACTAAACGCTTCTCTGCTCTACAACCACACCAACCCTACTCATATGTGACACGTCTGTCTGTGATCACCAGCATCAGTGCATTTATTAAAACAAGTACTAATACTATAGCAATAAATCATGTATTAGGTATAGAAGAACATACCTTTAGTTTGAGCTTGCTTTTCATCCTCTGCTGTTCTCCTCCTCCTTTTTTTGAAAAAATGTTGGTTTGGAGTTTGGTTGCCGTGCCATTAGCATCAATGTGCATTGCATAGATAAAAAATTGCACTGTTGTCATGTTAGCTGGCAGAAAGCGGACACAGATGCAGGGAAATCTCTGATGAATGTTTATTTTCTCTCAACAAAGGCTATGTTTATAAAACAACAAGAGACAATAAATTCAGTCCATGATCTCCTGGCTGGAGCTTCGGGAGAGCGTGCAACGTCACCAAGTCCAAGAAACCTTACCTGAGCCGCGGAGGCGGAACTCAGGAATACTGTACCGCGCAAGACAGCCGTGAACTTGACCTCGTCCGCCACGGCCTTTGTCTCCCACAATGCGAAGCACGCTCTGCTCAACAGCCCCTGCTCATTCTTGAGAGAAAACATAAGAATACCTGGTAACATGCTAACATACACACACATGCGCAGCCTTTCAGTGCAAACAAGTGGTGAACAGACAATGTACTACGGGGCCGGCTGGGTTAAATAGGGAGACACATTTGGAGGACACAGGTGAACCACATTAAGTGCTAATAGTGAACTGCGTACACACACAGACACACCAGGGGGAGACAAAGAGGCGGCTCAGTAATCCGGCGAGCCAGATCTTAATCCCCGGGACTGAGAAGGCAGAGATGTTACAACTGTGTATAATCGGCAACGAGACAAACGATGTTGTGAGAGGCAATACGCAAATCAGTCAAATCCATACTATCATAGAGATTAAAATATCTGGAACTTTAGTTTTGACAGCAACCTTTCTGTCATGCAACTGCCTAATAAGCAAATGGTAAGGGCAGATCTAAAATGGGACATTTTTAGGACATTTTTGATTGTCTATCAAACATGGGCAATTTGAAGAGATATAGCGACAGCTATGTCTATGAATACCATGATCATTACGGCACTCCAGTTCTTCCAGTATGCTTTTATTTGTACTGTTGTTTTGTATTTATTATTGTTTTCAGCAATATGTCGTGTATTAATCATACAGAACTAGCCTTTTTATTTAATATGGTGGTAATTTTTTCGCAACGTTGTTGTGAATCGTATTATGTTTAATGGGTCTGTGTGTTACAAATGTATGATAATGTATTCATGTTCTATTGTGGTGAGAAGGAAATTCTGTTAATAGCATGAGCGGTGTCCCTGTCATAAGGCGGGGCCATAGGTGACTGTCTGAATTGCCCGTTGGACGGGCCAGCACACAAATTAGCATACTTACTGTATAAACTAGCGTTCTAGCCAGAGCTGCAGACTCTCATGCATTGAACAAGACTCATGCAATCATCATCCCTGGGCCCCAATAGTAGGGTGGCAATTTTAAGAGAAATGGATCAAGAAAAGAAGGTGCCCCAATTACAATGTTTATGTTCAGGGCCCAGAGTTCTGTGCTGCGCTCCCTGCTGCCCTACATGAAACTGCTGGAGAGCATGTAGGTGGTTTGACTGGTGGTAAAGTAGGCCTTGTTTATTTTTTATTGTTTGGGTGAGTATTTCAAATGTCAGGTGTACAAGCTTTAATAAATATAGTATGTAACCTAAGCTATGCTGGGTAAGAGGTGTGGTTAGTGTTAGACAAAATGGCTGGGCAACACAATGGGGGCATCATATGTGTGTGTACGAGCAGAACCAATGCCCTTCTTGTCAGAATCCAGCATTCATGTTTCACCCTAAACAACATGTCAAACTAGCATACATATACACTAGCATTCTGTCACACATAATAGCATACATATACATTAGCATTCTAGCACACATACATATCAGCATACTTATAGTGGCACACATACTAGCATACTTAAAAAGGAGCCATTCTATAATTAAAGGTACAGTGGAACCTTGGATTACGAGCAGAATTCGTTCCGGAAGTGGGCTTGTGTTCCAAAACACTCGTAAACCAAATCACCATTTCCCATAAGAAATAATGAAAACTCAAATTATTTGTGCCACAGCCCCAAAAAATAAATACATAAAAATAATTAATACAATCTATAAAATGAAAATCAAACTAATTAATCTGCACTTTACCTTTAATAAAAAGTACAAATAAATCCTGACAGATAAGTGTTTCCGTTGGTGCGCACAGGCGCCGTGTGTGTGTGTGTGTGTGTGTGTGTGTGTGTGTGTGTGTGTGTGTGTGTGTGTGTGTGTGTGTGTGGAATTAGCCACTTCTCTCGCCTCGTATTACACAGTAACACTCCTCCTCCCTCTCCCCACTTCGCTTTTTAAGATTCACAACAAACACACACACACACACACACAACGGAAACACCGTTTTAACAGGAAAAAAAGAAATCTCTCTGAGACTGGCATGAGTGCATACTAACGGAATTGCTTAAGTTTCACAACAAACGGACACACACAAACACGGAAACACCGTTTTAACAGGGAAAAAAGAAATCTCTGACACTGGCATGAGCGCATACTAACAGAATCACTTTTTAAGTTTCACAACAAACACACACACACAACGAAAACACCGTTTTAACAGGGAAAAAATAAATCTCTCTGACTTGGCGTGAGCGCATACTAAGGGAATCACTGCTGTAAAGTAAAAAAAACAAAAAAACAAATGAACCAGCACCTTACCCTTGAAAAGAATCGTGACAGAGTAGAGTTTATGTGTGTTTGTGAAGCCCTTGAGGGGGTGAAAAGGCGAAAGAGCGTCTGTGCGTGTGTGTGTCGGTGTCAAATTACGCGCGCACACGCATAAGAGACGAGCAGAGTTTCTGTGTGTTTGCGAAGCTGTGAGGAGGGGGGAGGGGGGAAGGTAAGAGAGTGACGCTCGGTGTCAAAATAAGAGACGCATGCGTGATACATGATACTCGGCGCTCGTAAGCTAATACCTGCTCAGTTTCCGATTAAAGATTTATTAAAAATCTTTGCTCGGTTTGCGGAACACTTGTAAACCACGTTACTCGCAATCCAAGGTTCCACTGTATATATCATATCGACCACAATGTAAGGAAATCAGCATTCATTTGTGGTAAATAAACTAGATGTTTCCATAAAATGACCCTTAACGTGGTAAATGAATTAACTGCTAAGCTAAATCTCTAAAGACATTTTATATATCTTTTTTTTTTTTACACCTTTGTTACAGGCAAATGTTGTATCATATAAAGTATGTATGAAGTATTTTTGAGTCCATCCATCAGTGTTTTTTTTTTCTTCAAAAGAAAAAATCCACATTTCACTGAATGCACAGTTTTATTTACCATGCTTATGTTAGACTTCTCTCTCCCAAGATATCCCCATTTCTTCTGTTAAATTTGGCCAACATTTAAAAGATTTATGACACAAAACCACACATAACACAGGACACATGCGGAGAACAAGAGAAACATTTCTAAAAGATACAAATATTGTACATGTCAGGCAATAAAGCTGATGAGTTAATTTTAATCGACTATAAAACATGAAAACAATAGAACTCAAGCATAGCAGATTTGAACAATTTTAACCAATAGTGTTTGTTGTGTCACTCTAGTGTCTCACAGGTGTCTTGTCCAGATGTTTGTCTCATTGGTGTCTCTTTTGTCCAGATATGTGTCTCATTGGTATCTCGCTAGTCCAGATGTTTATCCATAAAGTGTCTCTAGTCCAGATGTGTCACTGTAGAGTACAGATGTGTCTCAATGGTGTCTTTCTTGTCAAGATTTGTGTCTCATTTGTCTATTTGTTTGTCTCCTTGGTATCTCTTAAGTCCAGATGAGATCCTGTGATGTGTTTCCCTAGTGCAGATGTGTGTCCAATTTGTTTCTCTCCAGTTTAGATGTGTATCTATGTGTTAGAATGTCCTTCTAACCCAGATGTGTCTCATTGTGTCTCTCCAGGCTTGTATTGTGTTTCACTGGTGTCTCTGTAGTCTAGATGTCTATAAGTGGTGTGCCTCTTGTTCAGGTGTTTCTCTCTCTCTCTGGTGTCTCTCTAGTCCAAATGTGTTTGTCATTGATTTTTCTCCAGTTCAGATTTGTCTGTGTGATGTGTCTTGTCCAGATGTGTCTCAGTGGTGTCTCTCCAGTCCAGATGTGTTTGTGCATGTCAATGAACATCATTGACATGTTTCCTGTCCAAATGTGTATCTGTGATGTGTCTTCCCCAGATGTGGCTCTGTAGTATCTATCTATTGCAGTACTGTCCAACTCATCTAACTAATTGTTCTACTATCCTACTTATGCTATTTTATAAGTATCCATGATACTTTAATCATCTGCATGGAGCGAGACATGTACCTGCCATAGACCCAGGGTATGTTGTTCTCAATAAACTGCACCATGAAAAGTCTTGATCCAGACCAGCAGTTGTCTCCAAGGAGAGCTTCACCTCACCTGAGGTGATGTAAAATGTTAAGAAGCCAATAAACCTGTGTTTGTTGCATTGATAGAGCTAATACTTTGAAATTATTTAAATAAACTCATATAAACCAGCTTAAATTAAATGAATAACCTAATTAATAACTTGTATAAAATACCACAGTAAATTGGCTGAAATTAGCAAACTACATTACAGTGTGTGTTTTTTGTTTCTTTTTCCTTATGTTTTGCACACATTTAACACAAGATGGCGCCAGAGCTGCACACCAGAATACAAACTGCTCTTTCACCAACCGCACAATTATGGAGTACAAATGAGAGGGATGAGACAGTAGGGAGGGAAGAGAAGGCGATAGAGGTTAAAAGATGGAGATGGAAATGGTGGAAAGATTGAAGACGGAGATTTGTTAGTGGACCACCCTGCTGTTCGTGCCATGTTTATGCACGTGGCTTGTGAAAGAGATAAAAAGGATTGTGCTTGTTAGAGAAGAGAGTGTTTCGGGGCGTTGCTGGTGGTTTGGAGGAAGACAGAAATTGATTTTGTGTGGTGGTGGTGGGGGTGGTCGGGGGGAGGGGGGGGGGGGTGATGATACTCAGCGTAGGTTGGATCTGAGCGTTTATGTTGAAGAAGAGTTTAGCACACCTTTGCCTTTTGTCCTCCTCTGCAGGACGTCTGGACACAGGAGCATCCATGCACAACTGCCCTGCTGAGAGAGAGAGAGAGAGAGAGAGAGAGAGAGAGAGAGAGAGAGAGATGCACTACAGTGGCTTTTTAATGTGTTTAATGAGATTTAAACATATTATTTACACACAAATTAGCATAAATAAATGTACACTAGCATTATACATATGGACTAGCAACTATCAGCAGGATAAATAATACTAGCATAAAGCAGCACAATGACACGAATGACTCTAAATCTTAAAAGGTTTGTTAGGACTTATTAGACTGACCAACACACTGCTCAATGGAAAAGTTCAAGAAGCTTGGTGTAGATCTGAGAAAAAAAGGATGGCAGGAATTTGTCTCAAGGCCATTTCTTAACAATTGCATATTCCAAGATCAGTTCAAACTACTGTACACACTATAAGAACAAGTTATTGGGAGTTGGAGTCAAGAAGATCCAAACTGCCCCCCTCAGCTGAAAGAACCAACCTAGGATCCACCAAACACAAGAAGAGAAAGTGCACACCTTCAAGCTCGGCCACAGTTTGCAGCTAAACACACAGACAAAGATAAATGCTTTCTGGAAGGTCGTTTTGACCAGAGCTGTGCTTGCAGGAGTAAAGAACACTGTAGCGGCTATTAAGCATGGTGGTGGTAGCATCACACTTTGGGGCTGT
Organism: Clarias fuscus; assembly: GCA_030347435.1. Taxonomy (NCBI): domain Eukaryota; kingdom Metazoa; phylum Chordata; class Actinopteri; order Siluriformes; family Clariidae; genus Clarias; species Clarias fuscus. The sequence continues at coordinate 2,624,591 of CM059210.1, read as the reverse complement.
TCTGCTGCTAGTGGAAGTGATGCATCAAACAAATTGAATGGAATCATGAAGAAAAAGGAGGAGAACCTCTTCAACAGAACCTTAAACCATCAGCTAGAAAGTTGAAACTTGACATGTTCCAACAGGACAATAGTTATGAATACTCATGGATACAATGGATACAATGGATTGTGCAGGGTAACGTTGAGCTTTTGGAGCTTTGGCCATTTAAAATGTGCTTAAAAGTCATGTCAGTGTCCGGAAAACAACCAATGTAATTAAACACGAAGATTTCCGCCGAGAAGAGAGGTTAAATATCTTGCCAGAACCTTGTTGATGGCCAGCAAAAGTATCAACCACCAAATTCTTGGGGTTTTCCTCTGCAGTACACCTTAGATACTTAAACACACCTTAGCTTTGATTTACACCATACGTATTACATACATTTGGTATACTTATACACAGATAATTAGACTTAGACTTAGGCAAATGCACACACACACAAATACACACACACACACAGACACACACACACACACACACACACACACACACACACACACACCTGGTGGCGGCCCCTTTGCTGAAGCCTCCAGGCCATTGTTTGCTTTTAGTGAAGCTTTTTTTTCTTTCTAACAGCCCAGCGTTAATTAGTGCCATTACACCGGCCGCACGCCACACAGCTCCAGCGCCAACATATGACACACTTTTCTGATCAATTACGGCCAACATGCTGCAGTAATTCTCCATTGTTCGGTGGCCACAGGGGCCACAGCCATCTGTCACACTGCTGAATTACTGTTCCCTGTCTCTCTCTCTCTCTCTCTCTCTCTCTCTCTCTGTCTCTCAGTCTTTCAGCCCCAAGGGAAACACAAACATCACAATTAAAATGTGATATCACACTAACATGATTGACGAGTCCAACCATGTGGAGGAGGTTATGAGGAGTTTAGTTTTCAAAGAAGGAGACGGCTGGGAAGGTAACAATTTGGGAATTGTTGATGTAGATTTTTTTTTTGTTTGTTGAATAATAATAATAATAATAATAATAATAATAATAATAATAATAATTTATAAAGCACTCCTCATTTGCACTGTGGGCTTACATTACATAAAGATAGATAGAAAGCGTAAAAGTTAAAAAGCAAAAAGCCCATGACTTCATGCAGATTAAGGATCATTTGAGCAATAGAGAGTGATATGAAGACCTCTAACAGAAGGTCAGATTTTCAAAGCAGATGCCGAGAACATAAATAGTCAGGGATGAAGTTCCCCATGAAGGGTTCAGTAGAGCGAAAAGCTCTGTCCCCATTATGTGGAGATTGGTCCTTAAGAGACTGAGTAACCTACCACTGTGAGCTCGGTGGTTGTGCTTGCAGGTCAGAGAAGCGAGAATTCCTTTGAGATCGAGTGGTGTGGGCCTGTGGATACACTGGTGGGTCAGTAGGAGGATTCTTAGCCAACCCTAAAGGAAACATGGAGCTAAGGTAGTCATGTGGCGATATTTTTCTGCTCTCATCAGGATCCTTGCAGCGCTGTCTTGGATGTAGTGGAGCTCCTGATGCCTCCGGCTACAATCCAGATGAAAAGAGCACTAGAGTAGTCCAACCTTGAGGAGATCAAGCACAGCATGGACAAGTTTTTCAGAGTTTGCAAGACTGAGAGTGGGGTGAAGCTTCAATATGTACTTCAGTTAGAGGAAGGAGGTGTTTGATGTGATTATCGAACACTCAGGTTGGTTAGTGAGGAGGATGAGGGGATGCTGTGGCTAGAGAATGAGATGTGTGTTATAGGTGAGTGCTGGGCTTGGAGGGGGTGCCGAAGAACAAAGAAGGGCATCAGGTTTTGAGCTGTTTAACAGCAAGAAGTTTCATCCAAGGCTTTTTCTCCTGGAGGCAGGAGGCTAGAGTTGAATTTAGTATAGCTGGACAGGCTAGGTGTGCAGTAGAGACTTTTAAAGTGAAGTGGAACCAAGATCAACATATATACTGTATGTTTCCAGGGGAAATAAAATATCTATCTATCTATCTGTCTATCTATCTATCTATCTACAGTATAAACACTACCAGTCATAAGTTTGGACACACCTTCTAACTCCATGCTCGTTCCTGATTTTTCTTTCTCTATACACTGTGAAACAACACTGAAGGCGTTTATATATAAAACACACAATAATCTCCTCTGAACAGTTGATGTTGAGATGTATATCTGCTCCTTCTGCTCTGTAAAGCTTCATAACGGCTCTAATCTGAGGTGCTGGTTGAAGTTAATTGGTGATTTCTGAGGCTGGTGACTCGAAATGAACTTCTCCTCTGCAGCAGAGCTAAGCTTTGGTCTCGCTTTCCTGGGAAGGTCTTCATGAGAGACAGTTGACCATATTGTTCCTGCAAGACCAGCTCCAGAACCGGTGACCTTATATAACCTTATATATATAAAATAACTGTTCAATTGTTTGACTGTTGTTGTTATTTCATAGTTCTGAAAATCTGCAAAATTGTTCAAAGCATTGACCAAATACAAGCATTGGGACAAAAGTGAAATTCAATGTTTAACTGACATTCTCAATCAAGATAATAAGAATAATTTGTTATTTTACGGGCGAACAGAAAATCAAATAAAGCAATCAATAATCACGAACACTCTGGCTTCAGAAAATAAAAGTCCTGCAACATGTTTGTTTCCATCAGTAACTCAACCAGGTGATTGTAATCAGCACAACTCTTCAGCCAGATACAGTACAAGAGTAATTAACTGTAATTAGTGACATCACCTGTTTCGTGCACGGGTTGAACTACAATGCATGGCATATGTTGTCTCAATAGTTTTGACCACCACTGTATACAGTATATAAAATCGTATACTTTCATATTGAATAATAATCATATGAAAGCCATATTTCTACATTTTATCATAAAATTATATATAGCACCTGGGATTGTTCGAGTACATGAGAGAGAGGGGCGACATAACGAGTTGATGAAGCGGAGCTCTGCGCTGGTAGTGAATTCCCTAAAATACAGGGTCTGATAATTGCATATGTACTCATCATTGTGTTTGAGAATAAGCTCCACACTGTGGTCCTGTGTGTGTGTGTGAGCGTGTGTGTGTGTGTGTGGATGCGATCAAGGCCTCGGTGCCGGGTGCTGATCAATAAACGTGTCAGACCACGACGCCTCTCAAGGTCACTGTGATTTTAAACAAGGCCTTGAGAAGAATATATCTGCACTCATCCACCATCAGTCCATCTCTCCTCCATTCTATTCTCACTCTCTCGATTTATAACCATCTGCCATCATGTCCACACTTCGATGTTTCTTTCAGGTCCTTTATTTCATTTTTTATTTTTTATTTTTTTTCCCCTCACTCAAATCAAACCGGTCCGCTCATACACGCGGTGCAGAGTAGTTCAGCTCCGAAACGAGCTTCGTGTCAACAAGATTCATTCAGGTGTTCGTGAGGCTCGTGACTCTCTGATTCATTTATTTACACAGCAAGTGCATCGGTCATCTGTGTTTAAAGCTCAACTGAATATGATACCATTTGAGATTCTCATGCTCATGAATATACCAGCATGTTTGCGGACTAGAAGTGGAATGAAACAGGAAGTAGCATATTAAAAATGATTTATTTAGTGCACATTAAGTATATAAATAAATATGAATTGCATACATGCTGTACAAATGCATATCTTTAAATGAGCATGCTTACTGTAAATACACAGTACATTTAAACACAGTATAACTAGATATTGCACTCAAATACAGGCGTTTAGTCGTTTTCTGTACTGATTATCCTCTACAGGATGGAGGGAAGCCTGAAGCCTAAAATCTCTAAAGACTTTGGATGTGAGTCGGGGTAAACGAGGTGGGTGTCAAGCGCTCAACCCTGGAGGTATTCAGTAAAAGTATTCAGTATATACTGGACACACAATACAAACTTCAAACTTACGTGCATACATTCCTTTGCAACAGTGCTGTACTTGTACATCAACAGAAATACAGCAAAAACTGTTAAATTTAGTTAAACTAGCATACATACAGTATTTAATACTAGCATGCTTACATAAACGCTTATGTACTAGTCCATAATAACTAGTACAAATGTATTTACTTATGTATAAATTTCTTTATTCATGTGGAATTATGCAACTGTTACCTACTACTTCTACTCCCATTAATTACTACTTGTAACTAATTATTACTACGGTTCTATGCGTCTACTGCTATTACTACTACTACTACTACTATTGATAATAATAATAAAAATCTGTCACTACAATAATTACTAGTACGACATTCTCTGACCCAGCGTACATACATTCCAGCATGCTAACATACCAAATGCGTTTCTTTTGCTTAAATGTCACAATACTGATTACTACTACACTACATACACTACTACTATTACTGGTCAAATATTATTAGAGGCAATAACAAATGGAAAATGATAGTTATAACCCCATATAGGACAATTATATTAGTATTCTCACATAACAAATCTTATTTATACCTGCGTGTGAAACCACAGCCAACTACTACTACTACTACTACTGAACTGTTACTACAGGTAATAGCTAATATTACAGGTAATGACTCTAGTGCTACAGGTGATTGGAATTGGGCCATGTTGCACTTTCTTTGTCTTTTGCTGTCTTTTGTATAGTACTTAGATAGTTTCGTTAATTGATGGTGTAAAATAGCTAGTCAGCTTATTAGGCATCTTAATTAGCTAATTAGGTTTGTTAATTTATGTTGTTAATTTATGTTATGTACAGTACGTGGCACCTCGGTCTAGGAGGAGCATTGTTTCATTTCACTGTGTACTGACGGCTAATTAGCATACTGTGTATGGTTGAAATGACAATGAAAGCCTACTGGACTGGACTTGACTTAATACCTTTAAATACTGCACATTCAAAACTATAGAACATACTGTACTGTATATACATTCCAGCATGCTAACAAACCCAACGTCACACTATTAATATTAGGGGTTATAACAAATGGAAATGGATAATGCAATTCTATTTAAAACTAGGATACGTATTCGCATATTAACATGCTCACATAGCAAATCTTATATTTATGACTGTGGGTAATAATAATAATAATAATAATAATAATAATAATAAAATGTAAATTATTTAAAAAATACCTGGATATATTTTATTTATTTATTTATTTATTTATTTATGAAATTTCAATATAGCATGTATTAAATGTGCATCTCCTACTATTTTACTACTACTACTACTAAAGAACTGTAACTGCAGGTACTAATTCATTGAAATACAGTACACACATTTAAATCTAGTATAAATAATTACATTCTAGCATGGCATAACAAATGACATGCTTAAATGTGCATCCTTATTACTATGCACAGATATCAATATAGTAAAAAGGATAAAAAAAATACTAATAATCACTAGCTCGCTGTGATTATGAACTAGTCTACTTCTCTGCAGACTAGCGTACTTACTGTACATATGGAGGATGGTATTGGTTCCAGACCATACTGGAAAAGGAACTGGTTTTATTACAGCTTTATTGGTTTAAAGACCTATTGAAATAAAAAGTAGTTTTTGTAGGCATTTTTGAAACGCAAGCTTTTTCTCTGTGTCCTCTTGATATTTCAGTAACACACACACACACACACACACACACAGTCATTTGTGGCTCATTAAGGGTGACTATGCGATAAAGACTGGAGGAGTGTGTTGACATTAGGTTCTTATCTCAAGCTCTCCTGAACTCCGTGGAAATGGGGATATGATAAGCACTTGTTCCGCCTTGCATATTAATCACACTAAGAGCTATGTGTGTGTGTGTGTGTGTGTGTGTGTGTGTGTGTGTGTGTGTGTGTGTGTGTGTGTGTGTTGTTTCAGGTTCATTAGTTTAACCAGTGTGGACTCTCTGAATGTTTGCAGAGATTTGGTATCAGTCAGATACTCAGCGGACCAGCTGTTTGTATGTGTGTGTGTGTGTGTGTGTGTGTGTGTGTGTGTGTGTGTGTGTGTGTGTGTGTGTGTGTGTGTGTGTGTGTTTTTATCTCTTCTCCAAGCTGGCATGCCACCAGGAGAGAACTGTCTGGTGTCACATATGGTGTGTGTGTGTTTATGCGTGTATGTGTGTGTGTGTGTGTGTGTGTGTGTGTGTGTGTGTGTGTGTGTGTGTGTGTGTGTGTAAAACGTTCTCAGCTAATAGTCAGGACCAAGTGTTATAGGCATAGGTTAATAATGTGTGTGTGTGTGTGTGTGTGTGTGTGTGTGTATTATTGTTAAGCAAAATTAAGAAACTAAAATGCATAACTTTGCTACTGTAACTGAAGTCCAGCTGTTTAAAAACCCTTATATAGGCAGTGGAGCAAATCCACCATTAGCACTAAAGAATGGTAGACTATGGGCTGATTTTACATGAATAAAAGAAGGGTTTTGTCTGTACATTGGTCCACTGGAGGCATCAGGTCTCAGCAAAATTTCTGTCACATACAGTATATTTTCACTTTGGCTGAAATAACAGCGCTGACGTGGTACAAGTGAATTTTAACGCGCCGGAGTCGTTTTAAGACAAAACTTCATCTTGATCCGATCGACTTTTTCCATTTCTCATCTGTGATTCTCTCTCCGATTACCGAACAGCGACCACCAAAGAAGTACAACTTAGTGTAAACAAGGCGTCGGATACTCGACCTGACAGAATGTGATCTCTGTGTATTAATAAGTTAGACGGAGAGTTCTGCTGTACAGAGAGACACACGGACATGGACGGCAATCCGACCCTGTACGCGACTTCCACAGAAACGGCGGATATACTGTGCGTATCTCCAGGGTGGGGTGAACAGTATCCGTCGCCCGATAGGCCAGGTGGCACGTAGACGGACCCTTTCGTGCCTTTCGGATAATGAATCCATGGGTAAATGCCACCCTGCGCACTAAACTGACATCATGATTTACAAAGTAATCGTCGAGGACTCGTGTCTCCTTTCATCACTAAGAGGAACTAGCAGTATTTCAGTTTTAAAAACCTGTATTTTTATGATGTTTATGAAGCGTCTCTCAGGGGCAGATAGACGAGTGTGGGTAAAGAGACGAGTGTGAGACGCGTCCCCTGATTGATCGTCCCTCTCTGTGCTCCAACTTAATCACGGTGTGTAACTCAAACAGCGCCGGCGCGGCCCCATGTTTGCGCCGAGGAACTAATTGACGGCCATATAGTCATCTGCGTGCTTCTTAATCGCTTAAGCAATCATTAATGACAGATCTGGAATACTTGCTGCGCAGCGAGAGCTTTATTGGAGTAAATATTTTAATCAGATTGATATCAAATAACGCCGCAGTTAAAATCTGACGTTTACGACATCAGCGCTGTAAAGCGGCAGGAGCTAATCAATACGGCAATATGATTTACACCCTAAGGACAGGAAGTCGACGAGCTTGTGTTGCAAACAAACTGTGCGTAAACTGTGTGTGCGTGTGTCTGTGTGTGTGTATGTTCAGTCCATAAAATCAGATGTCCAATAAATACACATGAATTATTGTTTGCTAATAATAAGGCTTGACCAAGTGTAAATACATAAAACAAGCAAAGTGTAGTTAGGTTCTGTTGAATGTGTGAGTACAAATGGTGTGTGTGTGTGTGTGTGTGTGTGTGTGTGTGTATATATATAAAAAGGTTTTGATAAGATCAAGGTTCAAATGTCCCCATAATGATAGATATCCATGAAAATGTCTGTGTGTGTAAAATGTTCTCAGCTAATAGTCAGGACCAAGTGTTATAGGCATACGTGAATAATGTGTGTGTGTGTGTGTGTGTGTGTGTGTGTGTGTGTGTGTGTGTGTGTGTGTGTGTGTGTGTGTGTTAAAAGGTTTTAAGATAAAAGTGAGCACCATATGCCCTTTAGTTACACTGTAGAAAGTTTGTGTATTGTGTGTGTGTGTGTGTGTGTGTTGGTGTGTGTGTGGGTGTGTGTGTGTGGGTGTGTGTGGGTTTGTGTGTGCGTAAATTAAAAAAAATGTTTTCAGATATTACTGAGGTCCAAATGTGCCCATATCAATGTGTGTGTGTGTGTGTGTGTGTGTGTGTGTGTGTGTGTGTGTGTGTGTGTGTGTTGTGTGTAAAAGTAAAAAAAGGGTTTTCTGGTAATTGTAAGGTCCATTATCCCCATAATTGTAGGTAAATGAAGGTGTGTGCATGTAAAAAAATAATTGTTTTCAGACAATAGTGGTGTGTGTGTGTGTGTGTGGGTGTGTGTGTGTGTGTGTGTGTGTGTGTGTGTGTGTGTGTGTGTGTGTGTGTGTGTGTGTAAAAAAGGTGTTTCAGATAACAATGAGGTTCAAATGTCCGCGTAATTGTTGGTATACGTGTGTGTGTGTGTGTGTGTGTGTGGGGGGGGGGGGGGGGGGGGGGGGGGGGGGCAGATGAGGGGGTCTGTTGGGTGGGCAGGAATGGAAGGAAGTTTATCAGTTTGACCACAGACGGCAAAAGCATGACCCCACATTAACAAACACACACACACACCCACACCCACACACACACACACACACACACACCCACACACACACACACACACACACATGCACTAAATGAAACTGAAAGTGCACTTGAGGTCAATGATTATCAGAGCTTACATTACTGTGGACTGAAACCCTGCGAACGTTTTCACACTGATCTCCACATTCTATGTTTATCTGGAAGGTTTTCAAACTGAGGCAAAAACAATTTCAGATCTCTGGAGTATGTCCTGTACGATTCTGTTTAATGCGGAAAAAGTCGTTTTGATGTTACGTGTTACAGATTTATCTCAACAATGCGAAGTGTGTGAGAACGCTGTGTTTACTCACCTCAAGATCCTTCAGCTTGTGTGATCGTTCTTCGGTGCTTTCTATCAGTGTGTAAAGAATATAAACATCCTGTTCAGCCTGTAAAAAACACACCTTCAGAGGATCTGTGTGATGATGAAACTCGGGGAAATGACTTGAGTCTTGACAGCGCTGAGGTCTCTGAGAGCTCAGCAGCCACGTCTCCATTTACACCTACATTTCATCACTTATTACAACTTATACACACCATTACTGTGTTTATCTCCACAACCTTGTCCAACAGCATCTGATTCTCTTATTTTCTGCGCCCTCAAAAAAAGCTGAAAGACGCATGACAAACAGTTTGTTTTTTGCACGCTTTTGTTCAGTCACAAGTCTGTTAAAAAGAACTGATGGCAATAAATAAATAAATAAATAAATAAATAAAAGAATTGTGACATAATAATGTAGATTTTTATTTAGTATTCATCAAAATTCTATACCTCCCTCTCATAAATTTGTGATCAATATAGTATTTAATTTGTGATCAATTAAGTTTCAATACTACAGTGGAACCTTGGATTAGTAGCATAATTCATTACAGAAGCAGGCTCGTATTCCAAAACACTCATAAACCAAATCTTCCCATAAGAAATAATGAAAACTCAAATAATTTGTTCCACAGCCCCAAAAAAATAAATACAGACAAATAATTAATACCAAATATAAAGTAAAAATAAAACAAATTAACCTGCACTTTACCTTTAAAAAAAGTTAAAATAAATCCCAACAGATAAGTGTTTCTGTTTCTGCGCGCAGGTACCGTGTATTTCTGTGTGTGTGTGTGTGTGTGTGTGTGTGTGTGTGTGTGTGTGTGTGTGTGTGTGTGTGTGTGGAATTAGCCCCTTCCCTCGCCTCGTCTTACACACCTCGCTTTTCAAGTTTCACAACAAACACACACACAACGGAAACACTGTTTTAACGGGAAAAAAAGAAACCTCTATTGACACTCGCGTGAGTGCAGACTAATGGAATCACTGCTGTAAAGTAAAAAAAAACAAAAACAAATGAACCAGCACCTTATCTTTGAAAAGAATCGCGACAGAGCTGAGTTTCTGTGTAGAGCAGAGTGTGTGTGTCTGTGTGTCGGTGTGTGTGTCGTTGTCAAAAAACTCGGCACTCGTAAACCAAGACATGCTCGTTTTTCAAGTCAGAATGTATTAAAAATCTTTGCTTGTCTTACGGAACACTCGTAAACCGAGTCACTCGCAATCTGAGGTTCCACTGTATTTTATTTGAGGTTTAATTATTTGTTTATTGCTCATTTTTGCTCATTACAATTTCTAATTACCAACATTGTTGAAGATCATAATGCTTTGCAAAAAGTTTAGCTTACAAGCCGTCATCAACACCGCCTAGTAGTTGTAACTGTATAACATACTGTAAATCCATGACTGCTGGGGAAACCAGGCAGTAAATCTCCTTCTCATGGCTTCCACATTTTTCCAAAATTCCATCAGACACATTTAGTTCCCTCACAGGAGCTGCTGTTTTCCCCAGATGGTAGTTTTTCCTTCACTGATCTTGTGACGAAAAGAAGCAATGTGATTGCCTGTTTATGGATGTGTTGTATTTTTCTTTGTGATGTTCATTGTCATGGTTTTCAAAACCATTTATGTTCAAAGCACCTTAAAAAAACATATATAGTGTTTTTTTTTTTTTTTTTTAAGGAAAAGTTTTCATTTAAATTCATTTACATCTGACATAAAAAGGGCACTGCACATCATCATAAAAACATCATCCCAACCATAAAGTATGGTGGAGTAGACATCATGATTTCGGGGCATGGCTAGCTTGTACTCATTGAGATTGAGATGAATTCCCAAGTAAATCAAAAAGTTCTTCAGAATAGTGTGAGAATGTCCGTACATCAACTGAAACTCTGTAGAAGGTGGGTGATGTGACAGGACAATGACCCAAAACCGGAGCAAGTCCACAACAGAATGAATTCAGTAAAAGAAAATCCTTTTTTCCGAGTGGCCGAGTCAGAGCCCAGACCTCAACGCCATGGAGATGCTGTGGACTGAGACATCAAGAGAGCCACACACATGAGACGTCCAAAGAATGTAACAGAGATGAAGCCGTCCTGCCAGGAAGAATGTCCCTGATCCACAGCTACAGGGAGCACCTTTTTACCACTACCATTTGAAATATTAAATGAGTGTGTTAAATAAAGACGCACTTTTTTGTCTTGTGACTTTTAGGCATATTACATTACATACATTATATCGACTTAGAAGAAGATCAGATGATATTTAATGACAAATTAATACAGAAAACCATGAAATTCCATACTTCACAAAGGTTCACATACTTTTTCTTGCCACTGTAGATAATGTTATGTCTGAGGAAAATAATTTGCTAGGAAGACTACGAGTCTTTTATTATTATTATTATTATTATTGTTATTATTATTATTATTATTATTATTATTAGGTTACACTGCAGTTAGTTACAACTACACAGTGCCTTTGTTTCTTTGTTTCTTTTCTTTTCCTTCAAGCCTACCTTTCTTTCTCTACTTCATTGCACGCAGCTCATCGTGTGCCTGAGAAATTGAAAAGTGACTGCTGCTATAGAAAATGTATTATTCTCAAGCTTCCTCCTCGTAATCATTCACATTTTACAGCTTTTTTTGTGGGGGTGAGGGGATGTCAAAAGAAAAATCTTCTTGGATGCATTTTTGGTCAACCCTTCAGTACATGCATTTAGCATGTAGCGTTCAGCCTGCAGCCCTGGACTAAAAGGTTAATAAAGGTCAAATTGACCATACCAAATCTGCCCCTCCCCCCCTACGGCCCACGCGGCTATGACCTGATCATTGATGGCCTTTGTGTGTGTGTGTGTGTGTGTGTGTGTGTGTGTGTGTGTGTGTGTGCGTGTGTGTCCGAGTGTGTGCGTGTGTCCGAGTGTGTGTGCGTGTTTGGCCCAATGAGCAAATGGTCAATTCAGTCACCCGTAGGACCTCCACACCTCCTCTAGAAGCGACACACAGTCGTGTTATAAGTGTTATAAGTTTTATTATTTTCATTTGTTCAGATGTGTTTGCGTCTCATTTATTTCATAAACACAGGCGTGGGCGTGGCATTAAAAAGAGATTCGGAGCGCTGTTTCATCACTCGCACTTGTTTAATCTTAAACATTAAACAAAATTACACTTTTCTTTCTTTCTATTTCAGGTATAGGGAATTATGTATTTATTTATTTATTTATTTCCATTTTCTTTTTTATCCATGTAAGCGATAACTTTCTTTCTTTCTTTCTTTTGATTTTCTTTTATTTTGGTCTATTTAGGGGTTTATTTGTGATATTAGGTGTTCTGCTCGTCACTCGGGCTGTTACACATTTCCACTGTGATGAGACGGATTAATGCCTTAAAAATCAATGGTAACTGAAAAAAGGAAGAAAAGAGTCTTTGAACATAAGAATGATGATGTTTAAATGTAGTAAGTAATTAATAAGTGTGTGTGTGTGTGTGTGTGTGTGTGTGTGTGTGTGTGTGTGTGTGTGTGCGTGTGTGTGTTATTAGTCATAGTATAGCTGGACTCCATGAGCTTTACATGTAGAACAGCATTGATCTCACTTCACTGTCAATAAAATAACTGAGTCTCTCATCTCTTTGCATGTGTGTGTGTGCGTGTGTGTGTGTGTGTGTTGGGGGGGGGGCATATAGACTGATCAATCTGAGGCAGGGCTAATTGATCGAGGGACACACACTTTCACAAAGAAAGAGAGAGAGAGAGAGAGAGAGAGAGAGAAGCAGGCCGGGCATCTGCATGAGAGCATCTCATTCTACTGCTGCTCAAACAACACTAAACACACACACACACACACACACACACACACACACACACACACACACACACACACACACACACACACACACAAACTCGTCCACCAGGTAAGACCACTGCTCTTTCTCTATTACTGCTGTTTGCATTTAAACTGCTCTTAAATGCACACAGACACACACACACACACACACACACACACACACACACACACACACACACACACACACACACACACAGAGGTTCTAATATTGTTACTCACTTTTATGCAAGATTCACACTATATATATATATATATATATATATATACTGTATATATGGCATTTGTATATGTGTGTGTGTGTGTGTGTGTGTGTGTGTGTGTGTGTGTGTGTGTGTGTGTGTGTGTGTAAAACAACTGTAAATGTGATGCTGTTCATTCAGCAGGGAGGAGCTTAAGCAGAAAAACAGGAACGAAATGTACACAGATCAATCTGTGTGTGTGTGTGTGTGTGTGTGTGTGTGTGTGTGTGTGTGTGTGTGTGTGTGTGTGTGTGTGTGTGTGTTTGTTTGTATGTGTATGCAGGTGTATGCATGCATGCGTGTGTGTGTGTGTGTGTGTGTGTGTGTGTGTGTGTGTGTGTGTGTGTGTGTGTTTGTTTGTGTGTGTATGCACATGTATGCATACATGCGCGTGTGTGTGTGTGTGTGTGTGTGTGTCTGAGTGCGTGCACATGCTGTATTTTTACACAATTTCTACACATACACCCTTCTTTTAACACTCATTACTCCTGCTGTACACACACACAGCTACTATACACACAATATACTGTATTTTTAAACTCTACTTCCACACACACAGTTTTTCACATCCTCTTCTACATAAACATGCTACTATACACACATTATTTCTATACAATCTGCTTCTACACAGTCTGCACTTCACACCCTACTTCCACACACTATTTCTAAACACACTACTTCTACAAACTCTACTCCTACACACACCGCATCTACACACACACACACACACACACACACACACACACACACACACACACACACACACACACACACACACACACACTACTTTAACACACAACTTTATTTGTAGTTTATTCTAACTGTAAATGTGATGCTGAATTTACATTCATTGTGTTTATTGTAACTAATTAAAACTAAAACTAATTGTATTATGTTTATAAAAATTATAAAAGTTTTTTTAATATCAAGTTTGTGTATGATTGAATGATTGAATTTCAAATGTTCCGTGATTTTTACTTAATTTGGAATAATAATATAATTTATTTTCAGAATGAATAAGTAAATAAATAAATAAATAATATACTGACATGTCTTAATTAAGTTCAAATGTTGTAATTGGAATTAAATTTAATCAGCATTTTAGAAAAATAAAATAAATCTCTGGCACCTGCTATATGTACAGTATTGAGGTGCAGATTTACGGTGCTGCTGCGACACTCACTCAGTTTACACTCTGTTATATAAAGATCAGGAATAAATATAAAAGATATTAGCTGTAATATAAAAGAAATATGAGTGTGTATGAGAGGAGTGTGTGAGTGTGTGGAGGCGAGCAGGACAATAATACACACACACACACACACACACACACACGGAGCTCGGGAGTTATTCAATGAATAAAGAGACAGAGGCGGGGACGCTTATTGATTTTCAGCTGTTTTCCCTCAGGCTTTGGAATGGCGATTACACACACACACACACACACACACACACACACACACACACACACACACACACACACACACAGGGGGATGAGGGTTTAAAAGAGAGAAGATAATAACCATAGTGTTTAAATTGTCACTTAAACCGCCATTTTGTTTTGGAGAGTCCACTGAAATGTTGTGCAGTACAAATAATAATAATAATAATAATAATAATAATAATAATAATATGATGATGATGATGATGATGATAAAGACCAAACATTCCAATGAATAGGATTAGGCCAGTCAAGCAAAAACAAAGGTATAAATAAAAATATATATATAAATAAATATTTTATTTTTATTTTAAAAAATAATAATCCAAAAAGAAAAATGTAAAGTATGGGCTGTGTGACATTTAAATCAACAACAACAACAACAACAACTACTATTATTATTATTATTATTATTATTATTATTATTATTATTATTATTATTATTATTATTATTGCTACTTCTACTATAGTAACTATATGTAACACACACACACACACACACATATATATATAACATATTGTTATGAATGTAAATGTATATTTTGTACATAGATTATTAATATTTCATAGAAAAATATTCAATTTTTTATTTACACATTTTATTATTAGTTTGTTTTGTACCTTTTCATTGCTATTTTTTCATTGTTTTGTTATTTTATTTTATTTTTTGGTCTTGAGTAAGCTGCAGCAAGAATTTACATTTATTATTAAACATTTCTTTATCTTATTTTTGTGGACATGACATTATGTCATTATGACACATGACTATTTACCATTAATGTGGAACTAAACCTTTTAACAGAACAATGCAAAATAACAATTCTTAAATATATAGAGCTTGTTTTTTCTTTCTTGATAATTTTCTTTTACTGTGATTATATTTGTAACTTTTATTTAATTACAGAATTTCCATCTGCATATAAATCAGTGTAATGCGATATTATTCATTGTGTTGATCAGGTTAATAGGTTCAACATGTAAAAATCAATAGTTAAATGACAGTGTAATCCTTTTAGATAAGCAACAAAATAAAAAGTAATGCATAAGCTACAAAGATTCATGATTATTTATGAATTGATTATTGTTAGTTTTGTTGCTAATGCTGGTGCTACTTTTTAGGTCTCAAATTCACAAGGCTCAATAACAATATAAAATAAAACTAGGATTTCTGGTTTCAGTTTTTAAAAAGACATTTCACCTCTGATTGCTTTAACTACAACAGGAACAAGACAAAATCAAGATAAAAAAAATAATAATAATAACATTAAACTAAGTTGTGCTTACTGTTGTTTCTAAAACTGCAGTTTTCCCAACAAACATCATGTTTTCTTTAATTGTAAATCCATTTTATTGGGAACATTTTGCTAATAATTTTGAACTTTAACCATTTTATTAATTTTTTTATTTTAATTACAGAAACAAATATTTCCACCCACTTTATTAATAGAATAGCCATTACATAATATGAAATTATATATTATATTATATTATATATAATATTTACCCCATAGCGCTGTTAAATTCTGGACCCTGATTGGTTGATTGATTAGTTTTCTATAACAGCTGTGATATTTGCAAATAGTGATATTAATATTGTAATATATAGTAATATTGTCAGACACCTATGCTTTGATGTGGTTTCCCAGTAATATGACAAGTTGCGATTTTTTTTTTCTTGAAAGAATTAGTTTTTTATTTTTAATATTTGTTTCATCTTTTTCTGTAAAAAGTCACTTCATAATTTATAATTTTAGGTAAAAATTATATGCTACTGCATTAGGGTTTGGGGAATATTCATGTTATTCTCAGTGTTGTTGTGCAGCATTAATTCATGAAAAAATTATAATAAACAACACTCATAAATCTATGAAAACTAGTCAGCATATTTTCCTTAGCTGCTTGTAAAAATCTGTTGTAAATGCAGGAAGCAGGAAACTGATAGCTGGAGTCATAAGACAGAAACCTGCTGTGTTCACACACTGAAGCTGTTTCAGGATAAAACAGAATTTTGCCCACTGACCACTGAGCAGAAACCTGAACATGTCACCTCTGATCCTAATCGGGATCATGTTCCTAAAAAAGAATCAAATCCACTTAATAAATAAATAAATAAATAAATAAAATAAAATCTGAAAACCACTGAAAAAAAAAAAAACCCATAAAAAAAAAACACTGAAAAATCTCAAATCTGTGCAAGAGGAAAATAATAGATTAAAATATAGATATAGATTATGTGTAAGATCGTTTAATGATCATTTAAGCACATTTAGAATAACAAAAAGCAAATAATAATAAACTGTAAAGTACATCTAAGTCGAAGTTTGACACTTACTTAGAATGAACATTTCTTCAACGTCATGTCTCTTAAATCTAAATACATTTAACAAATATAAAACTAATCAAGAAATATTAGTTTTATTGTTATTTATTGGATGTTTTATTCTCATGGCAGATAAGTTTGCTTCTTATATAAATTTACAATTTCTTCCATAAAACAAAGCCATTTCAAATTAATTGTGTATTTGGTTTAGTGACATCTAGTTTTTTTTTGTTTTTTTGTTTTTTTTAAACATTGTAAATGAATTATCATTATTGTAAGCGGTAAAGAATCTGTAAATAAAATATAAAAAATGTGTGTGTGTATAAATATGAGGATGACTATAAATGGAAATATTCTTTTTAAAAAGTATATGCAAAAATAAGCTATTAATTATTTATTAATATGAATATTGGTATTTTTAATTCATTATAAAACATGTATTTAACATAAGGATGAGTGATTGAGGTTCTGCCTGAAGCTGAATGATTTATTATTAAATGTCATTAATGATGTTAAGTTTCATCAGTAACTAACAAGTCAATCTCATGCATTTTTAATCACCTGTGATTTTATTCATTAATTATAGAAATGTCTGGGCAGCTGTACACAGATGTGCATTTAATTAATTTATTCATTTAAAAAAAAGAATGTTCTTAAATAAAAAAAAAACAAAAATATTTGCAAACAATAATATTTTGCAAATATTATTGTTTGCAAATATTTGTGGTTTTTTTTTTTTTTTTTTGTTATAGTCAACTTCATCTAAACTGAAGGTTGTTAGCTGTATGATCAAGAAATATTAGTTTTGTTTTATTGTTATTTATTTGAAGTTTTGAGAGAGAGAGAGAGAGAGAGAGAGAACGAGAACCACGATACCATAGCGGCCTGATTTGGTTAGCATTTATTTTCTCTATTATATTAAACACTTTGATGTGGTTTATTTTGTACGTTGTGTAAACGTCACATGAGTGGCTTCGTGCGCTTCCTGGCTCTAAAATACAGCTTTACTCCATCACGTTCCTCCTCCATGTGACACACGTTCAGTTAAACACGAGCCATGTAGCGGATAGCGTGGCCACGCGCTGCTCATGTAATTATAAGTTTAACTAGCGGCGCTTCACTCGCTCAATCACATTACCAATCTGTTATTCAGGAGTGTGTGTCGGTCTCTGGGGTGTGAAATAACCCCGCCTCGATACAGTGTACACTAACACTTCAACCCACACATCACCACAACCAGCAACGCACACAGTCTGGGACGCCACAACAAACAAATGATCGTAGCTGCTAATCATTCATTTGTATAGCAAAGGAGAGTTCTCTCGTTTCAAGATCAGTTTGAGTTCATTCTACAATGTTGTATCTTAAAACTGTACCTTAAACCGCACCACTCTCACAGTTCCTGTTGGAAAATGTATTCAGTAACACTGATCAGGCAAAAATCATTTCAACACAGCAGCTCTGACTTTCACGCTCATGCTTATGTGAATACGCTGGTTCTAAAATATCATCATTTCCATAGCAACAGCTCACTCACAGAAACATGCAGAGGGGATGCTCCAAAGTGATAAAAAAAAAAAAAAGTTTAATTGTTGATCTATGAGGAAATCTTACTTTATTGTGTATTGTATGCAAGGAGTCTCCAGTGTCAGCTCTTTGTAACAAGTCAGAGAAAAACTAGAAAAACGAGAATATGTTGCATGTTGTGTAAAGTATGTCTTTTGTATGGTTGGACTATAATAATCTCAATTTCTCGATTTCTGTGCTGCATTTCAAACGGTGCCAATTGTTATTAAAATACGTGGGACAGTAATCTTGTTGTGAATAAAGACCCTTACAAATGTTAGTTGAGATTAACTGTGGAACTTGTTGACAATAAAAAAATTCATTAAACCCAACATTTCATTTTTTTTTTTTTTTAGTTTGTGAATTAGATTGTTAGTGTTTTATGAAAGTCTGGTACCTGTTATAAGTTGTTCCCTAATAAAAAAAGGATGAATGACATATTTACTGCATCTGGAGTTGTCTTTAAGAGTCACTAAAGCGTGGGACAACAGGGCTGGTATACATTGTGGTATAACATCTCGTTGTAGCAACATAAGTAGCACAAAGAACATGTTAGACTTGTCGATAATAATGGGGTATCATTGACTTAATCAAACCACATTACAATTACACAATTAATTGCTATTACAGTAAATGATTAAGATTATGTTGAGTCAAAACATGATTCTTTCACACAAGTTTAACATGAATGAAAAATTGTGGTTTAGCAGCCAAACATTGTGTAATTTGGCCACATTTTGATGATGTGGGACCGAAGTGCTGTTAAATAGTGCTGTGAGCGGAAAATAGTCAACTTCAGGCTGCTAACAGTGACTGTTTTATCACAAGATCCCTTTCGTTGGTTATTTTCCTGACTGGTTTTAATCCTGACTTATATTACAGCAGACTAATAACATCTGCTGTCATATCTGTTGCATATCTGTTAGCGCAACAGCAGGCCTTTCAAACCTCCGTTGCAAACTTCACTTCATCATCGGCTCTTCAAAACTCACGCACAGATCCTGATACTAACGTGATCACTCAGACATCTGCTAGAAAAACTTCACATGCCTCAGTGACATAACAACAGATAAACACTTTTCACATAATTAAACAGCATGACCAAATAAAGGGGCTGGATATGATAGGTTAAAATAATCGCAAAGTTCTACAAAAGTCTAAAGTCTAAATCTCTAAATCCATGGTCTGCGATTATAAAACCTATTATATAATTAATTAATTAGATTGTTTAGCTAGTATATGATCAAATAATTTTATATAATTTGAGTGTTTTCATTGTTTTAAATGCTGGGTTTTGTTTGTAGCTTTTTTTTTTTATCCATGATATTTTCTATTTCTTTTTATATTATTATTATTATTATTATTATTATTATTATTAATAATAATAATAATAATAATAATAATTATAGCAGTAGTAGTAGAGATTTGTATAAATATTATTTATTCTAAATGTAAATCAAAATCCATAATAGTGATTATAAAACTTAGATTTATATTGTAATATTTTAAATTTTTTTTATATAATTTAATATTTTTTATTATTTACTATCATTTTTATATTGTGTTCAAAATCTAAATCCATTTTTTATAAAATTCAGAATAAGTGATACATTTATAAGTTCATTTATATTTTTGTATATATCCATTTAATTCAAAAAATATTTTGATATAATAAAAAAATTATCATGTTTTTTGTAGATTATTATTTTAGTGTTGTTTTGGTCTCTATCGTTAATTAAAGTTTATGATTGTTTTATGTCCTTTTGTTTAATGAAAATAGAAAGAATGTATAATATATATTTTTTTTTGCGTCTTAGCCTTTGTACTGAAATGCATGTGTGGTGTTTTTCCATCACACACAAAATAACAGAGAAAAAGAGAAAGGAAAGAGAAACAGCAGCAAATGCAGGGCCATATTGCGTCTCGGTGCGGCAGCGGCGGTGAGAGCGGTATCAGCGGGCACGTGCAGATGTCCACCCTGCTCGACTAGCGGGCGCAGGGTTGGAGGTCGCGCTGACCTCTGTCGGTTAGGGCGGTCAGTGAGGTCACAGCTTCACTTGCATGGATGCAGGAGCAGATGGACAGAACGCCTCTCCTCCCCCCGGGTCCCTCTCAGAAATCAAGACTAATGTAGCCACGCTTCTGCTACGGAGTCTCCTTTCACAAACCGAACCAGGGAACAGCTGGAAAATGCCTTGTAAACATTTTACGGGCCGGAGAACACGTACGAGCGCGCCAGCAATATGGAGGATCGTTCTCCTGAGTGTCACGTGTGTGTGTGTGTTTGAAGGAAATGTTTTTTTTTTTTTTTTTTTTTTTTTACTTTTATAAGTATATTCAAGACATTTCCAGGCTACATAATTTTTCCTCAATTTTCACAGTGTGAAATTCAAGCGGAATTTGTTTAACATCTGGCATTAGTGCTAAATATGGAATTTTTATTCATCAGCGGTTTATTATCATTTATAGATCACAAGCACACTGTTAACGCGTTTTGGCCTAGCATTAAGATCGCTGATTCAGCAAATTACACATAAGCTGCTTTTAGAGAAGCTAATGATAAATAAATAAATCAATGAAAATCTTAAATAATTTTAAATCCTGGTGAAAGAAAATAAATGTCCGTTTATATTAATAAAGAAAAGGATATTGCTTCCGAAATATGAACCTGGTGTCTGATGAGAAATATAATAAATGTAATAATTTAACATAGAATAAATATAATAAATAATAATATAATATAATAATAATAATAATAATAATAATAATAATAATAATAATAATAATAACAACTTCAAATCCAAATTAATTTAAAACTGTAAATAGTAACTGTGCATATACTGTGTGTGTGTGTGTGTGTGTGTGTGTGTGTGTGTGTGTGTGTGTGTGTGTGTGTGTGTGCGTGTGTGAGAATAAAAATTCCTTTTATCAAAAGAGAATCCCATTATAAAGCACAGGGCATAGTTTATGAGCCTCTCTGTCTCTCTTTTACACACACACACACACACACACACACACACACACACACACACACACACACACACACACACACACACACACACACACACACACACACACAAACGCTGTCTCGGTTTTATAATAGCTCACAGTGAGGATTTGCAGTAAGCCGATATTTCTGGTTGTTGTAATAAGGATGGAGGGGAATTAAAAAGGACGGAGCGAGAGAAAGGGAAGCGGGTGTGTTAATGGATCCTGTTTAAAAGCCTGCTGTTGATACTTCAGGAGGTTTAGGCTGTGATTGTGTGTGTACACACTTGTGATAAGGCACATTAAGGATGGAGCTTTAAAAAAAAAAAAAAAAAGTACCGATACATGACAATTATATGAACAGTTTTGATAGCAAAACGAGATAAAAACCACTTCTAGTCATTTTGGCAAATGATTATTCTCTTACACACAGTGTTTCCTGTTATATAACTGTATTTTAGAAGCTTTGATCTTTTGCGGTTTGAGCAAAGCACAACACAATCCAACCGACTTTTGAGCAAAAGCTGACACATCCTGACGAGGACAACTGTATTGCTTCCTTGACGGTGGCTGTCAAGAGTAGCTTAAATGTGTTCAAATGGTTTTTGGAGAATGTTTAAGCCAGCAATAATAATAAGGTTTACTGGTGTTGCAGTCATGTGACGGGTACATCACATCATGTGATCTGGATGTAGTTCAAACCCCCATGTTATTATACTTTATTAAACTATGTGGGATCCTGTAGTGTAAATTCTCTCTCACTCACTCACTATAGCGCTTTATAGCTATCCTTTACAGGGTCACAGAAAGCCTGGATCTTATCCCAGGGGACGAGTGGACGAGGCGGGCTACACCCTAGATGGGGTGTCAATCCATCATAGGGAACACACAAGCACAACACACACGCTACAGGGAATTTGGGAACGCCAATTAGCCTACTCAACCTGTCTTTGGACTGTTGAAGGAAACCGAAGTACAAGGAGTATAAACGCACCAAGCACGGGGAGAAGATGCAAACTCCTGGAGGTCAAAACAACAGGAGACACACAAGCAGTTTTGTGTTAAAGAGACAGGAGACGTATGCACTGTGTGTGTGTGATGCTGTTGTGTCCGGTTCTGTTCACGCCAACACGTTGGGGTATAGACCTTAGGGGTGACTGATCGATACATTCATCATCTATGCAACAGGAAACATATTTTTACTTCCTTCCTGCTCTATCTACCTCTACTAATTTCGATGTTCTAGTACCTGAAAAAGAAATGAAACACTTCTTTCTTTCTTACTAAACTATCTGCGCTCTGTTTAGTCCATTTTATTTTCTTTTACTTTAGGAAATTGAAGCATTTTTTCCCCTTAAATTAGCATTTTTGTCTCGTTTAATTCATGCAGTATGAAACGTCCATGTTTTTTTTATATAGTTCTGTCAAATATTAAGGATGATTGACGGACACGCTGGTGGTTGACGCACAAGCGGGTGTTATATGGCACGAATGGTCTGAACAATGATGTAATAGCATGAAGAGGATGGACGTTTTTGTGTTGTTCATCATTTTTCTTGTTATCTTCAACAGCTTTTTTTGTCACAACTAATGTGTCGCAATTTCTCTCTGACTCGCTTAAATATCATAATCAAAACATGAGTTTACTCTATTGTTTATTATACAACAATTAGTTTCAAACGAGTAATCTTATTGGACGAGAAGCGTTCAACAAGTGCTGTTAATAGACAGTAACAGCACTATGACATGTAACTATCTGTGTGACTGGGCGTGTCCCAGGTGTTGTCCAGTGGTTAATGACACTGACTGTGTGTCTCAGCGTGGGTGAGAGTCGGTCTGTACGGTCCGCAGTACCGAGGAGAGAGCAGCTGCCTGACCACACCCACATTCACACCCAGTCACAGAAGCACTTTCAGCAACAACACACATCTGATAACGTCATGTCGTCTTAAACAACACGCCATCCTTCTGAATCGCCTCTGAACCATCCGTGTCATTCTGTTCACGGCTAACGCTTAGCTACAAAGCTAACTAGCGTTTACCACGAGCCTGAATCCCAAATCCCTCTCTAGCCCATTCTCAAGGGCACTACTTGGTATGTGGAACAAGGGATTGGACCCTACATAGTGCACTAGCTTTCCAGTTAATACTACAGTGGAACCTCGGATTGTGGGTAACTCGGTTTACGAGTGTTCCGCAAGACAAGCAAAGATTTTAAATAAATTTTAACTTGAAAAACGAGCATGTCTTGGTTTACGAGTGCCGAGTTTTTTGACACCGACACACACACACACCGACACACACACACACTCTCTCGCCTTTTCACCCCCCCGGCTTCACATGGACACACACACTCTGCTCTACACAGAAACTCAGTTCTGTCACGATTCTTTTCAAAGGTAAGGTGCTGGTTCATTTTTTTTTTACTTTACAGCAGTGATTCCGTTAGTCTGCGCTCACGCAAGTGTCATTAGAGAGATTTCTTTTTTTCCTGTTAAAACAGTGTTTCCGTTGTGTGTGTGTTTGTTGTGAAACTTAAAAAGCGAGGTGGGGGGGGGGGGGGAGGGAGGAGGAGTTTTACTGTGTAAGACGAGGCGAGGGAAGGGGCTAATTCCACACACACACACACACACACACACACACATACACACACATACACACACAAATACACGGCGCCTGCGCGCACAAACGGAAACACTTATCTGTTGGGATTTATTTAAACTTTTTTTAAAGGTAAGGTGCAGGTTAATTTGTTTTATTTTTACTTTATATATTGTATTAATTATTTTTATGTATTTATTTTTTGGGGCTGTGGAACGAATTATTTGAGTTTTCATTATTTCTTATGGAAAGATTTGATTTGGTTTACGTTGATATATGAGGAATGAATTATGCTCGTAATCCAAGGTTCCACTGTATTTGGAATTCGACCCCAAAACCCGGAAGTTAACGAATATGATATTCTAGAGGTGTAATAAGTGTAAATATGCAGTAAATCTGGTGAGTTTCTCAGGACTGAACACCATCTCCATGGTTTATTCCCCTCACCTTTTGGCTACAGAGTACCAGTAAGGATTTAAAACTGTTTTCACCCTTGTTAATTAATTGATTAGCATTTATGGAACTGTCATATAAAAGTACCTTCACACTCGACATCGTTATGTATTGCTGGATATACTGTAGCATGGCTGGGTGCAGATATATCCAGCAGAACAGCCGTCCCTCTCGTTTGCTTAATTAAAGCTCATTCAACATATGACTCACTCTCAGTGAAGATGAACACAGAGGTGTCTGGCATACAAGAAAATGACACACATACACAGAGTGCGTGTTCTTTAGTGGTTTCTGTTAGTACCTCTGGATCTAGAACACAACATGTTTCTGCAGAGCGCACTCTTTTGACCCGGTGGGGGTTCGGCTCGGGACGTGATGTGATGTGATGTGGATCCTCAGAGTGCTTTGACACCACAAGCTTTAATGCAGAATAAATCACATTAAACATTATTTTTATACAGAATGAAACTGCACAGGCGCCACCTATCTCTCTCTTTCTGTGTGTGTGTGTGTGTGTGTGTGTGTGTGTGTGTGTGTGAGAGAGAGAGAGAGAGAGAGAGAGAGAACGTTTGGACCGCAGGTGTGTGACAAGGACGGAGGCCTGACCATAAGGGGGTGATAGAGAGCTGTTTGAAAAGCACACACAAATATATACATATACACACACACGCTATACAACATCATATGTAGTGAGATATGTGTGTTACAGAGTTTATTTACCTCACACTAGACAGAAAGAATGGAAGCAAAAGAGAAAGACAATACATATGGAGAAAGAAATAGATACATAGGTTGGTCTATCTCAGTTCGTAATGCACTTTAACTTTTGAAGGAGAAAAGCGTAAAGTGAACATCTCTCTCCCTCTGTCTCTCTCTCTCTGTCTCTCTGTGTGTGTCTCTCTCTCTCTGTCTCTCTTTCTCTCTGTCTCACAGCATATGCTCGGTTATCATCCATGAAGGAGGAATGAAAGGACAGAGGGACGGGTGGATGAGTGTGTGGCGGATAGCGGGCGTTAGGGCCCATTGTGACCCAACGGCACGAGCCGAGAGAAAAGCTGGCAGGCGTGTGTCTTGCCCCTCCTCGCCCCGTGTCCTGCCCCTCCCCCGCCTCGTGCCCTACCCCTCCCCCATCCGGTTCCCTATTCAACAGTTGCTTCTGACTCTGACAGGAATTTCCACACGCCAGCTGCCGAACTTTGTGTGTGTGTGTGCGTGTGCGTGTGTGTCAATAAGGATACCACTTTAATAAACCAAAATGGCTTGCGGCCTTAATGTCCTATTATTATTATTATTATTATTATTATTATTATTATTATTATTATTGTTATGACCATTCTCATACTTAATGTAGCTAAGAAGGAATATACGCTAATTGTTTTGCCAGTTAAAATTGTTATCATCCAACTCTGCTTTGAACTTTAGGCCACGCCCCTTTCCAGAGTCAGAACCTGATTCAGCTTTCTTACGATGGAGCTGCGAGTGCAATAAAAGAGCGGGACGGATGCTGTAATGGCGGCCGATGCTGTAATGTTTATGTCACCCACTGTGTAATTTTAAATGAGATGCATGGAGAACAGGACAGCTACAGTGGTACCAGTGGTTAACAAGTTTTCACCTTAAGAACTTTAAGTTTTGCAAGAAATTTGAAAGCATTTTCAGGATGTGATCGAATAAACCAAACCAAGCGGGGGCTAAGTTGCGTGTACGTCCAGGTGCCGTTCAAAACCTGTTTGTGTATTTTTTTTTTTTTTTTTTTTTGGTTTTGTGGAAGATTTAATGGAGACATAACGTGATGAGGCCCAAGATTGGTAGCAAGAAGAAAAGGGAGCCATTTTCGATGCCGATCCTTATTTCATATTTTACTTAATTTACATATCTTCTCTAAATGTTTCAAAATTTTTGTTTCATTATATGCAAAAATCTGATGATAGTGTTAGAAATTGGTAATATTGTTTTTCTTGTTTTCTATTTGCATTTACATTATCCCGTATGGGAAAAGGCGTTTTACAATACAAAAATTTCACCTTAAGAACTCCCCTTAAGGCTCACAGTGGTGACTCTGCTCCATCACACCACCATGTTGATTAAGAGAAACGTTCAGAAGGAGAAAGGAGTGAGACCATGTACCTACCTGAGCTACCCTACCGTAATGGTCTCCCTGTGAGTCCCAGTACGAGTATGAGTGCAGGCGAGCACGTATCTGAGTATTGAACTGCTGGTGTAGATTTGAGATGCCTCTGTTCACCTCGGCGTTCAGGAGTGTGCACTTAACACCATCAATAATGTAAGCAAATCTGCTTTTATTTAATATATCACTGCGCTGTTTCATTTATCCAGCTACAGGCTACAGAGCAGCGTGTTACAACAGACGCATGGTCGATTGTACCAAAACTAGCCATTTAATGTAAAGACGTGATGTCAATAACACATCCATAACATCTATAGATTCACTTGGTGTAGACAGAGTAGTTAAGTGTCATACACGTTACCTGATAAATGCATTATTTCCGCAAAATATGACGTTTGTCATTAATTTACGATTTTACGAATACATCGTTGCTAGGCAACAGGGTGAGACTGATGCTAAACTTATGGTAATTTAGGTACAGTAGCTTTCCATTGAAACAAACAAACAAAAAAAAACAGACACTGAAATTACACCTAGCATTAAAAAAGCTAATTCATTTTTCCATGAGTTCTGGCATATTTTGACTTGCTATTGGGAAATATATACAACTGGGAAATAACGATAGAGTGACACAAATGAAAATAAATTAAAATGTCAGTAACGCTAATATATTTTTCAAAAATGTTGGTAACTTAGTAGGTGAATGATTTGTACGAATAGAATCGCACTGTATTTACACACCTATTGCAAAAAAACATGCAAATTCAATTTCCATGTATTCTGCCATATTTAAGATGAAACTGTTGCTAAGTCACCCAGAAATAAAGAGAAAATGACATCAAGTTAAAGACAAAAATGTTAGAAAAACAAACATTTTCCTCAGAAATGCCAGTAAACTATTGATAAAATAATTTGTATGAATAAATATGCACTCTAGTTACACTTAGCATCAAGCGCTAACCAAAGGTCTGTGGGCTTCACAATGTTACACATTTTACAACTTGAGAATTTGTGGTTATCAAAAGCTAAAAATTTGTGATTTTTAACATAGACAATAAACAACAAATTTGTCAGTCAGGAAAGATATGTTAAGCAGCTGGAAAATAAAGGTAGAGTGAAATTACAATTAGCACCAACCGCTAATCAGAATTCCATGGCTTCCGCCATATTGAAAATCAATATTGTGTCACAATTTAAAAATGTAAGGTTATTCTAAAACTTTAAATAAAACACACTGAAGAACATTTTCGGTAAACAACAGTGAAATATGTGGAGGCAGAATAAACAAGAAAAGCTAAAAAAAAAAAAAATGCTGAATGAAATTGATTTCATTTCAAAGTGATTTATTTGACATTCATGTCAGTTGCTTAGCAATTTGATGGAATAAAGATCCATTGAAAAATAAGACCAAAAAAATTTAGATAAGTCAACATTTTTCTCAGAGGTTTTGATAAATTAAAAATAACCTTTGACTAGCATTACAGTTTATAGCAAAATTCTCTGGATTATGACATTATTTAACACCAACACCATCTCATAACCTTAGAATATGTGACTATAAGAAAATTCAGATTTCTGAATTCACTTGAACATTTTCTTTTAAACAAGCTACTATTGCTATAAATATTATATTGCTATTGTGAATAAAGTTAGCATGACATCAATGAGAAACATCAGGGATATAAACATTTTCATCTGAATTGTTGGGAAATTACAAAATAATAGAATTTGTATAAAATTGCAATGTAATGACTCTTAGCATTCATTTCATACCTATAAAACCTGAAATAGGTGAATAAACTACTTTAATACATCAACCTACAGTACAGTGAAAATGACAAAGCGCTCAGCTAGCTAGCATTCAAAAGTTGATATGTGTGGTAGTACATTTACTCTAATATACCCATGTTATACAGAATGTCTAATTTGTGCTTAAAAGTTCCTTTCCTTAGTGTTGAATCATTCAGAACATATAATGTTTACTTTGACTTCATGCTAACTAGCCATGAGGTAGCAAAATAAGCCGTGTTAAGACGTTTTTCATTCATTTAGGAATACTGGGCTAATGTTGAAGCATTCTCTTATATTTATCTTAATTTTCTGTTAGAGAAAAAAAAATGAATAAGTGTCTAATAAATGTGGATATGATCAAAAATAAGAAAACATTTGTTCATACATTGATACTTGCATGAGACCCTTTGTGACTTACAAAATCAACTAAATAACTATATAACTACAGTTACATATCAACTACAGTATATAAAGCAGATTACTGACTACTGATGTGTGATTTTGACTGAAATTATGGGAAACACAAACACTTCAGCAAACTGTACTGTGAAGAATGAACCTGGAAATACTGTTATTACTGAGGTGATACTCAGGCTCAGGAAATCCTTTGTCCCCA
Organism: Clarias fuscus; assembly: GCA_030347435.1. Lineage (NCBI taxonomy): Eukaryota > Metazoa > Chordata > Actinopteri > Siluriformes > Clariidae > Clarias > Clarias fuscus. Next base: position 2,595,775 of record CM059210.1, on the reverse strand, counting down.
GAGCCATTTGGCTTTTCAGCACCTCCATACAGAGGTATGCAAGTGTGGACTGGGAGATTGAGGATGTTCTGCTACATAGATCATGGTGCTACCCACATACAGTAACTTGCTCATCTTTGAGCTTCAGGGTTTGCTCATTTACTCTTAGCATTACATACAGTATTATGCTATTATGCGTAGACCCACTGACCCACTATTTGCACTGTTGTCACTTAAATGTCATAAATACAATTGCACATCAAGGTTGTATCATTGTATCATTTCACTTGTTAGTATTATTATTCCTTTATTCCATATTTTATTACCTGTGACCCAGTCTTGTTAGTCTTTTGGCTGCTCCCACTGAGAGGTCGATGCAGAGGATCATACTTGGCACAGGTTTCACCCTTCCCTATTTTGCCTTTCCTAATGTAACCCTCCCATTTAATAGGGCCTTGGGACCAGCACTGCATAAAGTAAAGTGGCTGGGGTTGGGGCACTGGGTGGGAATTGAACCCGGGCCTTCCACATGGAAGACGAGAGACCTACCACTGAGCCACCAATTGTGAACCCTTGTGACTTAGATGCTTTTTTATATATTCTTTTATACAGCATATTTTTTGTAGTTTGACTCTCACATTACCGTGTGTCTACTGACTATATGTAAGTGTGCAATGACATCTACAAACCTGTCCTTGTGTCTCTGTTTTCATTGCTACAGTGTGTCTGGAATTTCCTCTAGGATTAATGAAGTATCTATCCATCCATCCATCCATCCATCCATCCATCCAAGTGAGGCAGAAGTGTCAGGAATGCCAGAAGCAGAAAATAGAAATTCAGACTAAGCGTCAAACACAACCTGGAATCCCACAGCTTCCAACGTATTACACACTGACCTACTGTAGCATCGCAACTTGAAAATATAATGTAGCGCTATCCTGATTACACAGTCCTGATTCGTGTAATTGTGAACACCAGACAAGGAAATCGTTTGAGCAAACGCTTGTGATAAACACTGTGTAACGCACCACAAATGAAACGTAACATATGCCGTGGTATAGACATGGTTTTTCCCCACTCGTCCTCCCAGTTTGTCCACCACAGAGTGAGCTTAAGTGAATTGCGAGTCTTCAATCTCCTTCCAATCACTTAAGAACCTCCGATGCGTTCATCCATCATCCGTGGCCTCAAAACCTCTCACACACACACACACACACACACACACACAGCATGCATCAGCATTCTAGGGCTCGGCTAAGACAATATATCCATGCATGTCACATAAGACCACATAATTTAAAAATAAATAAATAAATCCCTGACAAGGATGTGTGTATTTTGCTTCATCTGTTACTAAATTTATCTGCTGCTCTCTGATTGGTTAACTTGCGTCATGCGACGCAGGAAGTATGTAGTATTGGGTTAATGGTGAGAAACTGACTGCAAGAAGTTGATGCATTTTACAGAACTATTTAAAAAAAAAGAAAACTTTGTTGTTGTATTTAATTTATGTCTTCAGATTAATGATTTATGTTTTTTATCCTGTTGCACTTTGAGAGCAAGAATTTGTTAAATATTAAATTTTAAAGCATTTAAATGCATTATTATTATTATTATTATTATTATTATTATCAAAACTTATTATTATTATTATTATTATTATTACTAAAAATGGATTACGGATAGATGAATTATTGCTTGCACACACACACACACACACACACACACACACACACACACACACGCACACGCACACACAGAATTAGTCATATGGACACTTGGAGACAGATAGATAGCATATTACTATACTCCAGTTAGACAAAAAGGATTCCAGTGAGCCAAAGTAAGAGCTACTAATGAGGAAACACAGCAAGGGTTTGTGTTTATGAACAAAGAGACACATAAGAGATAGAAACATTTGGAAGTCCACAGATCACACACATCTTTGCTATTAGTCTCAACGTCCAACCTTCTGACAGCAGATGGCGATTGAAGGTTTAACTCCTCGCCAGGTATTATAGGGTTTAACGCCATAGTGAGCGTCGAGTGCTTCTGATTGGCCGTGTTAATCGGTTGAAGTGTCTGATTGGTCACGGTCAGAGTGATGCAGTGACAGAGGTCAGGGTCATATTCAAAAAGCAATCATGGACCCTGTGCCTCTCTCTTTCTCTTCTTCTTTAATGTATAATAATTCACTGTGTGCTGTTAATGATCTCTGACTTTTCCAAAATGTTATTCATTAAATGCTCTTTATTACAGTGTGTGTATGTAAGCTGTTTTGTGAATTCCAGTGTAAGATATGTTTATATTCATCTACAGGAGTTTTTATTATGATATGTGTGGGTTTTTTTTTTTTTCTTATATTGTTTTATTTTATTGTATTTTTTTGTATTACAGAGACCATAAAAGTGTCCCATGTTGTTTGTTTTGTATAATTTTGTGTATATGTGCGGGGAGTAAGCCTGCATGCCCATGACCCTGTCCATCAAGGGCAAAGGTCAGTAGAATTGTATTTATTATTTGAACTCTGGCCCCTGATGGTCATGGCTGGGTCCATCATGAGCTTTCTTTCTTTCTTTCTTTCTTTCTTTCTTTCTTTCTTTCTTTCTGTCATCCTTTGTTTCATCCATCTCACAATTCTCATCCTCCTGATGTCAGTCATATAGATGTACCCACTTAAGCATCTTTACGAATCTGTAGCTGCTACAATTTTAGTGGAGCTAAAACTACAGGTCACGATTTTATAGCTCTTAAAAATGCAATATGCACATATTCTTTATTTCTTTCATCCTCCATTGGTAAACTCATCATCTTCAGTTTAAGGGTCCTTCTACTATAATATCAACTTGTGAAATGGCCCAAAGTTTGGTAAAGGAAGCCTGTCATCAGGACTCAAGATATCAGTGTTATCAGTCGAACAAAGTAAAGTATAAAGGTGTATTAGGTAAGATTTGTCAAGATTGTGTCCTTCAAAATTAAAGTGGAGCTGAAAAAGATCTGACTCCGCGCTTAACAGATCTTTCCCGCCTTTGTACACAAAGCTCCGCCCACTGAACCCAAAGTGATCCATTGGAAGAGCATTCAGACTTTGAACTGCTTGAAAGCCAAGATCTATCATACAAAACTGAGCTTAATGATTTTAAAAGTATGGCCACGAGTGCCTTTGTTGTTCTTCTTTCTCTTTTGTTCTCTAATAATGCCTTAGTAGCTCTAAGCTCTAAGTATTAGCATGTTAGCAATTTTAACATTGCTAGCTTTAAAAGACAGACCACTAAGCTGCTTGAAAGCCAAGCTGTATCACCATAAATATACAACATTTGCCCTCAGCTTATTCATCAGAGTGTCATCATAGCACCAGTGATAAGTGACTCCATCTCGGAAAAAAAAACACGTCAGCATTGTTTATTCTGGTTTGACTGGGTTGAGACGTTGAGACAGTAATGAGGGTGGAGTTAAGGTGTGTTTAAATAAAAGAAATGACGAGAGACGAATCCAATTTTTTGGTTAAAACAATTTCAACAGTTTTAACCAAAATGTATTTTCGAAACTGGCTTTTTCTCAGCTATGTAATACTCCTAATGTATTTTCTCAGCTAATGTAATACCAAGGCTACATTACCAATACATTAACCATTATTGTTTATCATGTTCTACATATTGATGGATTAGCCAGGGTGCCTCATGCCTAAAGTCTCCTGGGATAGGCTCCAGGGCCTACCCCAAGGAACCTGTATACAGGATAAAGCGGTATTGACAGTGATGACGATGATGATGTTCTACATATTTTCCAGGTTATAACAACTAGAATGAAATAAAAAATAAAAAAAAAAGTCTGTTACACCTTAAATAGAAACCTCCATAATTCAACAACCAGTAAATCTATGAATAATGTAATCTTACTGTAAGTGTGAAGCTCTATGGCCTAAATACACTGCCTGGCTACTTGACTTGACTTGGCCAAAAAGAAAACAACAACATACAGTAAATATAATAGCTGCACTATATATCACCAAAAGTACACTGAAAAAAAGTATACTTTGGATAAACCTAAAAAAAATTGCTGCAGCTTGTTACAAGTAATTTTTTCACTTTTTCTCAAATCAATTGTTATAATTTTATTTAAGGTTTAATTTTGATTAAATATAAATATAGTTTCCCTAAAGCAAAAAAAAAAAAAAAAAAAAAAAAAAACCATCCATCCAAATCAAAAACAAAAGTTGTTACAATGCCTTAGGCCAGTTAAACTTTTTTTTTTCTACTTTGTAACAAATTGATTTTCACTTTAGAATTTTTATTTTTTAAGTACACTGAGAAAAAAGATACTTTGGATCAACTTACAAAAATTGCTGCAATGTGTTACAAGTAATCTTTTTTTTTTTTTTTACTTTTTCTCAAGACCTTAGGCCAGTAAATCTTATTTTTCTACTTTGTAACAACTTGATTATATCATTTTAGAAAAACCAAAAATTTAACCTTATATTTAAGTTTAGTTTTTACCTTGAAAGGAACAAATTACATTCATGTAGTATAAAGTAATAGGAGTAAATTATAGTAGTAATCTTTTTTTATTTTTCTCAAGTTAAAAGTACGATTATGTACAAATTTAATTTTATGAATTATATGTAAAGTTCAATATATAGACTTTTTCTGAAACAAAAAAAATGTACCTAAGCCAAAAAAGTTAATTTATGTAGATTGTAATCAAGTCCTCCTTTTTCTGACAACTAAAATCTTAATATGAATGCAACCAAAAACGTATTAAAAAAAAAAATGTTAACAGTGAATTTCTGGTTACACTTATTAAAATAATTTTGCTTTCGATGAAACAAATGAAATAGATTTCATTTGCATGTGAAGGCAGGCGAACGGATACATTTGGTAACACAATATATGTTTAATAGTGAAAGTAAGAACATTTCCGTACACACACATATATTGAGTTGAGAACTCACTGGATTGGCACTAAACAGCTACGTCCATAAGAAAACCACTCTTCAGTTTGAAAGAAAAAAATCTTCAGTTTGCTAGAGAGCACAAAGATTGGACTTTGGAACGATGGAAACAGGTCATGTGATCTGATGCGTCCCAATTGAGTCTATTCCAGAGCGATGGGCGTATGATCTGTGGTTACTTCAGTTGCTCAGGTCTAGACTCAGCAGCATTATGTGGCAATAAAATGAAGTCAGCTGACCACCTGAATGTACGGAATCACCAGTACATCACATACATGGAGTTTCCCTTCCCTGATAGGACGGGCTCAAAGTGTGAAAGGGTGGATCCTGGAGCATGAGGCATCAGTGTAAATACTAATAAAATACTGCTTTAGACAGTTAAGTAATGAGTGTCATTTTTGAGTTGTAGGATTACGTGCTAATGTAATGTGATAAGGTGTTAAAATTGAGGTAAAAAAAAAAGAAAGAAAGAAAAGAAAATATTTTAATTAAACCGCTCTTTGGAAAGCGGAAGCTGAAGTAGATGTTAATATAAATCCTAAACAAACGTGACCATGACCTTCAGCAGGTCAACTTGTTAACTTACACATTTTTTGCATAACTCATTATTATTAGGATCATTCCAGACAGAATTTTATTAATTTTATTAGCTTTAAGTAAATAATATTTAACAAATGCTAATCAATTAGCTTGAAAAGGTTTTAATGTTAGAGACAGATGGGGAGAGACCTGAGGAATGTCAGCTGTGCGAGGAATACAGTAGCTACAGTAGCTAGCATCCTAGCAGCTAGTTATTAGGATGATGAAGGAACATTGTTTTTATATAAAGATGGATTATACAGTGATGTTTAAGAAATCAACTTGCCAACTAGCATTTCACTCATCCGAGCCAGATACAGTGCATCCAAAGGTCACTTTTTCCACATTTCAACCTTATTCCAAAATGGATAAAGTTTTTGGCACCATGTGGTAAATTTTCTTTCCATACCTTTTAAGGTGAATGTTCCTTTATGCCCAGGTTTACTTTTGCTAGTAGATGATTCTAACATGACTCTTGGTTTACAACAAAAAATATTATTAATGGCAGCTTTGACTACAGAAAAAAAAGACTATTTTAAAAAGTTGGTTTGAAGCTGACACCCACTTGCCGTCTGTATGGCATTCCTATTTTTTTAGACATTTTCATTTTGGCATGTGCTACAGCCAGATTTCATCAAGCTACACTTCGAACAATTAATGCTTGGACTGTTGCTATAGACATTGGTAAAGAATCGACAACGTGATTAGTTTTTTGTAAATTGTAATTTTTTGATTATTTTTTTTTGTGTGTGTGCGTGCGTGTTTACGTTCTTTACTCTGTGATTCACTTATCATTATCCCCCCCCCCCCCCCCCCCCCACCCCCCACCTTTTATATATATATATATATATATTCCACTGATCATCCTTGAGATGTTTCTACAACTCGATTGGACTCCACCTCTGGTAAATTCTGCTGATTGGACATGATTTTAAAAGGGACACACCTGTCTACAGTATATCAGGTCCCACAGTTAACAGTGCATGTCAGAGCACAAACCAAGCCATGAAGTCCAAGGGATCTTCTGTAGACCCCCGGACACAGGATTGTATCGAGGCACACATCTGGGGAAGGGTACAGAAAAATTTCTGCAGAATTGAAGGTCACAATGAGAACCGTGGCCTCCATCATCCATAAATAGAAGAGGTTTGGAACCACCAGGACTCTTCCTGGGGGAGAAGGGCCTTAGTTAGGGAGGTGACCAAGAACTGGATGGTTAGTCTGAAAAGAGCTCCAGTTTTTCTCTGTGGAGAGGAGAAAAAAATATATATTTTTTTGTGTGTGTTTCTTTTTTTTTTTTTTTTTTTTTTTTTGCATTTTGTTCAAGATTTAGTGAAGACATGGGTCTCAAGAATGTTAGCAAGAAGAAAAGGGAGCCGCTTTCAGTTTGGTTTTTAAAGCAGCCGGTGCCGAGAGGAATCATAAATTAAGATGAAGTGAGCTTTAATGTCTATTTATCTCATATTGTACTTCAGTTACATGTCATTTCTAATTGTTTTGATTGTTTTTATATGCCAAAAATATGAAAAATTGGAAATTGGTAATATTGGTAATCGGTAAAAAAAAAATCGGGTGGTTGGTACGGATTATCTGCATTTTACATTAGTTCTTAATAATTACATTATTTCCTATTAAACCCGTATGCCGAGGTACTGCTGTGTAATAAAAGCAGTGGGTATGGCCTGTTCTACGGGCGTTTTAATCACAGTTGCTTGTCGCAAAATATCAGAAGATGTACCTACTGTACAGTGTGTTCAGCCGAACAGTTTAGTGAACATTGTCTGAAGAAGAGTTTTACTACGGAGTGTATGTAACCTGGTTAGTGATTTGGGACGGACCACGGCAGACGTGTTTTGGTAAAAAAAAAATAAAACCTCGGTGACAGGTTGATGATGCGCCTCGTAATTGATCAGGAGAATATGATTGCTGGTCGGCGCTCATTTCTCTGATGAGTCCCAGTAGACCTGTGTGTGTGTTTATTGTGTTTATTGTGTTTGGACGTTTGTGTAGATATTAAGGGTGTTTTATCGTGTTGTGTGTCTGGGTTTTTTCTCTTCGTAACCATGTTCACCATTGATTGGTCTGAACGCTTTCGTTCTTAATGACATCACACACACACACGCACACGCGCACGCGCACGCACACACACACACACACACACACACACGCACACGTATCATTCTGAAGTTTTTTGCAGCGTCGATTCCAGACTGAAATCATGTTCAGAAAATGAAACATGATCACCAGACGTATGATGGAAACGGGAAAAAAAGAAAAGGTAAAACATAAATGGTCTTTACCTGTAAAAGCTCTTTCTCTGAGAGGAGCTTGTACGCATCATGGAGATGATAGTGAAGGGTTTTACATCTAGGCGAGATTAATTTAATAGCAGAAAAAACCCATTGATAGATTTTTTAAAGGCTTCTATATATCCTTTATCTATTATCATCATTTCCCATGTTTTTATACGGTTTAAAGTAACTTTTGCTTAAAGAAGTCCAGTGTGAAGCAGAGATTATCAGCTCACAGATCAGGACTTATGCATATTTCATTCACTGAAAGCTTCTGCATTTCCTCCGTCATAGTCCACATGTCTTCTCCAGAGAGAACAGGCTGTACCTCAAGGCTGAAACGTCCTGCAGTCACCGTCTTCATATGTGAATTTGTAAATAGTTGTGAATATTTCTAGACTGGTGGAGCAAATCGAATCGTGTCAAAAACGAGTGAGTGAGCCTCGGGGGCCAGTCTGAGCCGAGCTGCTTTTGTTCTTTAGAGACAGAATTGAACTCTGTGACCTCGCGGTGTCTCAGTCCTGCAGGAGCATTTATAGAAATGAGAAATACCTCGAAACAATTCAGTTACGGCTCAATTTAGCACCGAGGACACAGGGGGAGAGAGAGAGAGAGAGAGAGAGAGAGAGAGGGAGAGAGAGAGAGATTAAAAGGAAGAGAAACAGGGAAGGAAGGAGCAAAAAAGAATGAAAGAAGAACTAAAAGGAGAGAGACAGACATAAAATGACACATAGATTCAGGAGAGACAGGAAGACAGAACGAGAGACAGAAAGACAGATATAAAATGTGACAAATAGTAACAAAAAGAGAAAGAGAGAGAGAGAGAGACAGATAAAGTGAAAGGCAGAGAAAGAGACAGAAAGACAAACAGAGGACATAATGAGAAAAAAAGAAAGGGGGACAGGAGGGAAAGGTGAAAGAGAAGTGAACATTGGTACTGTAATAAGATTAAGAAAATTCTTCCAGATTAAAGTAGTCATGTGGTTCGATCTTGTTTTTTTTTTTTTTTTATAGTGGGTGTATTTAATAACTCACACTCCATTTAGGAACCAAGTGGAAAGAATCTTTTCACCCGGATCTTTAACCTTTTTATTAATGTCATAAAAAAAAACCCCAATAAAACATGAATCCTATGACATGAAGGATCTTTATGGAAGACAGCAGCAGCCACCCATGTGTAGAGGCCCATTGTGTAGTTCTTCATGGAACATCACAGCTGCTGTGGACACCAAAAGATGCAGATCCTCTACAGAACCCTTCAGGAAGCACGCTTTTTAACCTAAGTGTGAAAATGTAAAACATCTCTCTCTCTCTCTCTCTCTCTCTCTCAGCCTGAGAGCGTACTGGAGACAGGTCTGTGGAAGGTTCTCCTCCCCTCCAGCGCTGTCAGAGACACGTCTGAACACTCACAGCCAAGTGAAGTGAAAAGAAGAAAGAGGGAGCTGCATTTGGGACACAGCCGATCATCGCTCTATCTTCCTCCATCCAAGTTTTATGAGCAGTTTTGCCCCGACAATCTGCACCTGGAGGGGAAAAGCACCCCGTCGTCTCTCTGTGTGCCTCCGTGTTTCCACTCCAAAGCAAAGGGTTGGAACAAAAAGCCTCTGGTCAGTGTTTAGACTTCAGGATTTATTTATTTCAGTGACACGAAGCACCGTATATAACAATAGTAAAAACCGTAGTATAATAATAATAATAATAATAATAATAATAATAATAATATTATTATTATTATTATTATTATTATTATTATTATTATTATTATTAATAATAATAATAATAATAATCTCTGTTTGTTCTCACACAGTAATACTAATGCAACAGAATAATAATGTATTATTATTATTATTATTATTATTATTATTATTAATACTTTATTATTATAATAATAAAGTTATTATTTTAAATGAAGTTCTCTTTCAAAAGAATACAGTTTTATTTTACCAAAAAACCTTTTTTAAATAATTTTTAACAAATAAAGTTAAAATTAATTTAATATTTTTTAATATTTTAAATTAAATTATTTAATATAAAATATTATTTAAATTAATGTCATAATTATATTTGTTTTTTTATGAACTTTAAAATAGATAAATAGAAACAGAAATGTAAAAAATAAAGCATAACTACATATTAAAGATATACAAATTAATAACAGTACAAAAACATAAATAATAAATTTGTAAATCAAAATTTTATGTTAAGTTGAATGTTTTGTTTTTACCTTTTATTTATTCACTTAGTTAGTTAGTTAGTTTGTTTGTTATTTTACATTTCCCGAAATTGTTCTATCTTTGCTGTGGTACATTATTTAATTAATTGCGTATTGGATGATTAATATTTAATTAGTCAAATTAATCATATAATTCATACATAATCAATCATCCAATTCATAAACTAAATCATGGATTGAATTTACATTTACAAATCTTTTCACATATTTGCTGTAGTATATTAAAGTGAAAAAAAAAAAAAAAAAAAAAAAAAAACACCTGCTAACTTATGACCCAGGACATTTACTCAAATGACCAGTTCCTCTTACACTACAGCAATCTGTTAACCCCTGAAACCTCCATATTGTTATTTATTAAATAGTGACACACACTGTATGTTAGAGCAGCTTAGGCACATCGCTAGAGTTTCTGTAACAGTCTCATATACCAGCTCCTCAACTGTGCCCGCACTTTCCAATAGCATTTTTAGAGGTTCCTATTTTTAGGGGCCCCAAAAACTCCTCCTGACCAATCAGAATGCAGGATTAAAGCAGCGCTCTGGTTAAAGCTGATATTAAAGCCACACTCTGATTTGAAGGTCTTGGGGCAAGGTCATCGGGGACCAATCAGGGCTGCATTAAGATGAGCATTTTTTTTCTTCGTTCATGTATCTGGTTCCCTCTACATCAGAAAACAAATAAACTGAAGCTCACACACACATAAACACACCACTTAAACACACACACACACACAGACACACACAGACACACACACACACATATGTGCACCATCAACCTCCCACACAGAATTGGTGGCTTGGTTGCCATGGAGACATCGTATTTCTCCCAGAATTGGTGGTATTGATCGGCCAACAGACGCGAACGACCCGGCAAGTGTAAGAAAGAAAAGGAACGTGTGTGTGTGAGTGTGTGTGTGTGTTATAAATCTTGCAGATCCATTCAGGGTATTTTCACACTTGAATTCTAGCATGCAGACATACATAATGTACACACATACACACACACACACACACGCCCACTCACACACACACACACACACGCACAAGCACACAAACGTTCCTTTTCTTGCGCCTTGCTGGCTTGTCATGTCAGATCTGTGTGGCGTGTTCTGAGACTGCTGTCATTCCTCTGGTCTTTACTGCTCCTGTCACACATTTGCCAGCTTTAATAATTTAACACACACACACACACACACAGAGAGAGAGACACAGAGAGTTGAAAGCCTCTAATGGGAAAGGTGTAAAGAATGATAAAAGTATTTCATTGTGTGGTTTTGAAATTGAGGGGGTTATTGAACACACACTTGTTTGTGCAGTGTAAAGAAAGTTAGCAGGGGAAAGAAAAGAAATGGACATTTTTATGAAGTCTGATAAAATTTCAAAAGGATAAAAATACAACAATGACAATTGTTAAAAGCGCTATAAAAATAAAACTGAATTGAATTGAATTGAATAAAAATATGAAACATTCGTCCTGATGCTAAACAAAACAGGTTTTGCTAGTTAGCTGTTGCTTAGCGGATTACTGATGTTAGCATAATATACAAAGTAGTTTACCAAGTAAATCTCTACATTAGCTACTACTTATTAACATTATTACGAAGGTTTCAGTCAGTACGTAGCTGATAGTACTGTGCATCCTGTTACATCTGGCATTGTCTGCTGAATTCCCTCACTAGGTTAGCTTTTACTCAGGCAGATCGCTAACGCGCTAATTAACATTTAATCGCTAAAATGGATCTGAATCTCTGGTTAGCTTTCACTCACTGCTTAATTTAGGTTTTAAAGTACAGTACTACCTTAGCATTTAAATGTAATTCATTCTGGAGATGAGGTCTTAGGGTGAAATTTTGTATAATATCATATATGAAATAATGATATTACAATTTCCAACATTATAATTCCATTTTTGCACATAAAAATAATCAAAACATGAAATAAATAGACATTAAATCTTACTATACCTTAATTTATGATTCCTCTTGGCACCGGCTGCTTTAAAAACCAAACTAAAAAGCAGCTCTTTTTTTTTTTTTTTTTTTTTTTTTTTTTTTTGCTACCATGCTTGCTAACATTCTTGGGGCTATGTCTTCATTAAATCTAGCACAAAAACATAAAAAAAAAATTTTAAAAAACATATATTTGCTTCGCATGGCTTTACATATAGATAAACAATTTTGAACGTCTTCCTACTGTATGCTGAGGCTAATTTCTTGCAAAATTTAAGCTCAAAATTTTAGAAAATTCATAAGTTCGCATGCCGAGGTACCTCTGTAACCTATTTTACATGCTATTTTTGGCTTTGCTTGCTAGTCATGTTTTGCTGAGTCAGCCTTCACACACTAAGCTACCGTAACTTTCTCTCAGTACTTACAGTGGATTTAGACTAAACCCTTAGCCTTCCGGTAGCTTTTATTAGCTTATTAGGTCATGCTCAATGAGTTGACGAATTAGCTTTTTGTTCAATTCCAAATTTAGCTTTTATTTACTTAGTTAGCTTTTTATGCTATAATTAACTCACTTCTTTTTCTCTTTCTTTCCTATGGTGGGTTAGGTTTTGATTAGCTTTTCCTTGCTACATTCCATGCTAAATTAGCCTTTTTCTTACTAGGCTTCACGCACTTGTGAATTTCACTTGACCTAGTTTCCTAGGAAACCCACCAAGCACGGGCAGAACATGCAAACTCCATGCACACAGAGACGGCAATCACCCCTGCAGGTGCAAGTCAAAAGTGCTAACAACTACACCACCGTGCCCTCACATGCTGTGGTTAAGTTCTTGCTAGCTAGAGTGTACACATTCACCATTGCTTCTTAAGTAAGCTTGTGATTGTTTGGTTAACTTCAACTGTTACTTTCCACTACATTCTGCTCACTAAGTTAGCTGTCACTCAGTGGGTTAGGCTCTCAGGCTAGGAAGGTTAGCATGAGGTTGTCGTACTGTGGATCTGTGTTCAGACAGTAGTCTGTAGATGTGTTCAGACATTAGTTGCCTTTTTTTGTTTATTAGCTTGCATATCATACTGTGTACGCTGAATTATTATTTAGCTTTAGCATGTTTATCATAGCTTTGTTTTCTGGTTGTGTTTCGTGGGCTAGAGGTAGCTTTCCCTCATTAGTTTCATTTTGCTTATACAGTAGGTGAGCATTCATACAGCCAGGTTCTGGAAAAAAGTAACGTTCTACTAGCAAAAGAAAACACAAGAAAGTGAAGTAAACTCATATCTAATTATTCAACATCCACACTTTCACCTCAAAACCTTCCCTTGTGGACAGAAGGAACGTTTTCAGGACAAAGTCAAGTGTCTTCCTCCATCAGTACACATCCCTTATCAGTCACTCTGTAGCGCTTTGTTTGGGACAAAGTGTGTATGTTCTCTCTCTCTCTCTCTCTCTCGACTACACAAGAAGCTGCTCAGTGCACTCACACGGTTCCTTCTATTGTGTGTGTGTGTGTGTTTGTGTGTGTTCGCACAGGTGTGCGTGTGCATGTTTTCTTCATTCTTTCTCCCTTATTTTTGTTCATTCTTTCTTCAGCTCAAGGTTGCAGGCTCTCCATTTGAACACGGTGCGTTTCAAGTCGCCGCGGCCGCCTTTAAAAACGAGCGGCCAACCTTGACACAAAATCAATAGGAGGCAAACTCTTTGAAGAATCACAAATGTAATAAGCGCCGGTGCTCTCCGGCTGGAGCCAGGTGCATGCTGGGATATGCCACAGAGACGCGCGTTCTGTGATTCATTTGGAAACACAAGTGGGTACAGCACAAACAGATACACACACACACACACATGTACAAAAGAAAGTTCACAAAGGAAAACTTTTATACATCTGTAAGGTAATTGGTTAGAATGTTTAGCTTTTTTTATTTGCTTGTTCATTCATTTGCTTCATTTGTTGATTTGTTTAGTTTTTAGTCATATTAATTGTTTGCTTTTGTATTCATTCATTTTTTTTTCATTTTATATTGAAACACAATAATAAATAAACATGTTAATTTGTTTTATTGGTTTATATTTTATTTAAATGTACTATTTATTTATTCATTCTTATTTAATCAACTTATTGATCACTAAGCATTAAATATTGATAACTGATTTTTAAAAAAAGCATATTTTTTTGTAATATACTGTCACATTTCCTTGTTGGCTTTTTGTTGCTTTACATTTCACACAAATTCTTTATGACTTTTAATAACTCTGTAAAAAGCTATTAGCATTCGTGGCATTTATTCGCTCATACCACGAGTCTGTAATAACAACTGAAAGAACTAGAAAAACTAGAAACGGATAAAAAGTGTGATGTGTTATTTACTAAGTCGAAAATTGTAATCTTGCACAATAACTGTGGCATAAGTGGTGTTAAACACTTCAAGGCATGCTGCTAGAGAAAACTAATCAACATCAAGGTTTCATCGCACCACTTTGTCGTTGATTCATTTTCCTTTTTTATTCTTCACGTGTCACTGCTCAGTGTGAGTCAGTGTGTAACCTGGTGATTTGTGCCCACGTCCTGGACGGATTCTTCATCTCACGCCGCTGTGTCTGGGTCTCTGCAGAACACAAAGCGCTCGCTGGAACTGAACCACGCGCGGATGATCACGGACATTTGTTTTTGTTTAGCGTGATTTTCCATCGCCGTCTCTTTCAGGAGTCTTCCATCACTTAGGTTTTCCCCAGAGTTCCACATGTGTGGAGTAAATAACGATCAAACCTTTTAACTTGTGCAAACAGAGGACACGGCGCAAACTGGTCTGAAATAAACCAGAGAAAGAGAGAGAGAGAGAGAGAGAGAGAATATCAGTTAATTCTGGCATGAACAAAATACATTTTTGAAAAATTAAATCTTCATAATTATTTGTGAGAATAATTACCATGGCTCTAAATAAAGCAGTTCAAGAATGATCACTGTGGTTCTAGAATGCAGTAATACAGTAATACAGCTCTTGTTGCACACACCAAGTATTGCTCATGTTCAGGGGTTAGAGAGATATTCAGGATTCAGTCTTTTGTTAGCTACAACGTTAGATTCACAGCTCACCTTGGGCATAAATCAAACAACATGGAGGACGTGGTGTTTAAGTGAATGGTTGTGAATGTGGGTTTTGGCAGGCAGCTGCTGTCTCCTCAGTACTGCTCTCCCTACTCTCACCCACGCTGCTTTGAATTTTACAGCAGTTCTAGAATGATTAGTGTAGATCTAAACTTATCATCACTGCTCTAAATCACACATAGTCAGTGTGGGTCAGTGTGTAGTCAGTGTGGGTCTGGAATTACTTGGATTCCTTGGTTTTAGAGTTCTTGGCATGGTTCTTAGCACTCTCACCTTGCACCCCATCCAGGGTCGAGGGTTCGATTCCTGCCTTGGGTGTGTGTGCATGGAGTTTGCATGTTCTCCCTGTGCTTGATGGGTTTCTTCCAGGTGCTTAGGTTTTCTCACACAGTCCAAAGACAAGCAGATTATGGCTGGCTGAAACTTCCAAATTGTGTGAGAGTGAGTGCTTGTGTGCCCTCCAGGCTTCCCATGATCAAGTACAGAATAAGCAGTATAGAGAGTGAGTATTATCTAGTTTATTGTATTGGAACAAGGCTTCAAAACTTTTTAAACACAACAAAACCAACTGTTCTTGTTTGAAAGAATTTCATCAAAGAAATAGAGAGCTGGGGAGTATCTTTTTCAGATTTTTATTATGTGACCATTGGAACAAACAACCTTGGGAGCATAGGGATGACCACAGTAAATAAAAATTAATAAAACATTAATACATTAATAAAAATGTTAGGACGGGCCTCCGAGTGGCGCAGTGGTTAAAGCGCTCGCCCTATCATCCGGAGATCGCCAGTTCGAATCCCGGGTGATGCTGTAACCTCTCGCAGCCGGAGGTCTAGAGAGAGCTGATTGGCCGAGCTCTCTCAGAGGGGAGGGATGAGAGGTACTTAGTGCTCCTACATTAATCACGGCTCTACAGCCAGTCAGGGGCGTCTGTGAGCTCGCGCAACGGAGGGAGCGGATAGCGCTGTCCTCCGAGTGTGTTACTCCGCCCCCAACGGTGCGCGAGCGAGCAGTTCGAAAAGATGCGGTCGGCTGGCGTCACGTGGTTCGGAGGAAACACGTGATAGTCTTCGGCCCTCCCGGCTGAATGGTAGTAGTAGCCTTAATGTGGGAGCCCCCTAGTGACGGGGAGGAATTGGACACGACTAAATTAGGGAGAAAATCGGGGAAAAATCCAAAAAAAAATAAAAAAAATGTTAGGACGGCAAATCCAAACCGCCTTTAATTTTTTTTTTTTAACTTTAAAAAAAGTTTCCCAGAAGTGAAAGCTTGAACTAGGTTTTCATAGCCTAGTCTATTAACATGCGCATGACCGCTGCACTGCAACATTTCCTCAGAAACTATTACTACTATGGCTTACTACCACTCTAATCCATTGTACAAGCTAGATTTATATTTACTTTTAAGCATTTGGCAGATGTCATTACATTTTTAGCCCGTTATACATCTGAGAAGTTGAGGGTTTAGGACCTTGCACAAGGGCCCAACATTGGCAACTTAGTGGTAATGGGGTTTGAACCTGGAACCTTCTAGACCATTGTCCAATGCCTTAGCCACTCAGCTCCCCTTGCCCTAGATGTTTGGCTAACTGTTGTGTAAAATTATTAGCATAATATTTTTATTCATAAAATAAGTCTAACAGTTAATCATTTGTTAATTTCTAGTTGACCAATGGATGTAAAGCACTTTATGAACAGTTATGAACAGTTTTCTCTCACTCTAAAACATGACATCTTAGCAAGTGAAAATATCTTGGGTCTGAAAAAATTTACTTAAAACCTACACTGCTTGGGCAATGAAAGAGTCGCACACTCTAGGCTTTCATTCAATGATCTTTCCCAAAATCCTGGAATATGGCTATGCCACCATGGATTCAAAATGGAGCCAAATGAGGTTGGCTGCCATCACAACTGCTCTGACCCCATTTTCTTTGGTTTGTCTTTTAAACTAACTTTCAGTAATTTTAAATGTACAGTACTATAGAGATACTCTTATTTCTGTTGGTTTACAATGTACTCACAATTTTATCCCCGGATACAAGCTTACAACAAAGGACAAAGGACGCGACCCAAAGTGCCGGCCCCGGGTGGGAACGAGTCAGCGTCAGGAACAGACTGAGAGCTTGTGCACACCACACACCTTTGCCTAGCATCCTGTTTTCCAACTTTCAATCACTGAAAACAAGCTCGATGACCTTAGGACCAGGGTAAAGTTCCAGAGGAACATTTGGGACTGCAGTCTCCTCTGCTTCACAAAGACATGGCTGAACCCAGTGGTGCCAGACCACGCCATCCAGCCGAGTTCTTCTCGGTTCTTGCATGGAGAGAACGTGGAACCCTGAAAGTCAAGCAGAGGCGAAACACCAAACACAACATCAGAACAACAGCACCAACCTCAAATGCTCAGTGCCACCTTTTATCAGCACATCACCTGCCCCACCAGGGGTGAAAAGACACTGGACCACTGCTACACAACAATCAAAGATCAAAGACGAGATTGTGCCGCCGTTTGGGAAATCCGAGAAGGCTACCATCTTCCTCATGCCAAAATATTAACAAAAGCTGAAGCAGGAACTTTCGGCTCAGAGGAAGGTCGCACGCTGGATGGACCAATCGATGGCCACTCTACGGGATGCACTTGCAAACTTGGACCTGTTCTGGCACAGCTCTGATTACATCAACGTGTTCACGGAAGCAGTTGCGGGATTCAGAAAGTTTTCCAATCAGAAGCCCTGGGTGGATAAGACCATCCGCAACACTCTGAGATCTCACACTGCCGCATTGTATCATAATGCAGGACTTGACAAGGTTCGTCATTAGAAAAAGCGATGAAAGAGGCAAAGTGGCGGTACAGGAGGAAACTGGAGTCACAGCTCCAACAAAGCCTGTGGCAGGGACTAAAGACAAAAACAGAATATAAAGCACCAACATCCGGTATGCCGAACGCTGATGTATCTCTGGCAGAAGACACCTTCTATGCTCGCTTCGAGGCTGCAGCTAACTATGCTAATGCTAAAGCTATTGCTAACAGCAAAGCTAAAGATAATGCTAATGCTAACGTCTGCAGTCAGTAAGAGAATGACAACACGGGAAACACATTCATCATCTCCAAGACTGAGAGAAGATCCTTCAGGAAAGTGAACACCAGGAAAGCAGCAGGATCAGACAGCATCCTTAGAGACGGCGCTGACCAGGTAGCACCTGTGTTCACAGTAATATTCAACCTCTCCTTATCCCAATCGGTAATCCCCAGCTGTAAAGAGTCAATCGTTGACCCCATCCCAAAGAAATTCCATTCTGCTTCCCTCTGTGATTATCGCCCTGTAGCCCTGACTTCAGTAGTGATGAAATGCTTGGAACGGCTGGTCAGAAACATTATTACTTGACTACCTGACACAATGGATCCACTACAGTTTGCATCCAGTCCGAACCTTTCAACAAATGATGCCATTTCCCACCAACTCACTCACCTGGACACTAGGAAGGAGAATTATGTTAAAATGCTCTTTGTCGACTACAGTTCATCATTTATCATTTTAATTCCCTCCACACTCACCGCTAAGCTGGAGCACCTGGGACTCCCATCTGTGTGTCAGTGGATTTCCAATTTCCTACATGGCAGACCATAGGCAGTAAGGATTGGCAGACATGTCTCAGCCTCCCTCCCCCTTAGCACTCGAGCCCCCCTGTGTTGTGTTCTGAGCCCCTGCTGTACTCACTATACATCTACTGTATGATTGCATGGCCACTACCAACTCCAACACCATCATTAAGTTTGCTGATGACACTGCCAGGGTGGTCCTAACCTCTCTGACAATGATGAGATGGCCTACCTGGAGGAGGTTAGAAATCTGGAGAACTGGTGCCAGAGGAACAACTTCCTTCTTAATGTCAGCAAGACAAAGGAGCTGATAGTGGACTTCAGTTCTAAGCAGGAGAGGAACTACTACTACTAGGCCCCCGTGATCAACGAGAGCCCAGCGGAGAGAGTCGACAGCTTCAGGACCTGTCATGGTCCTGTCACAACAACACCGTAGTGAAAAAGGGCTGGCAGCATCTTAAGAGACTTTCGACTGGTGAACTTTTACTCCTGCACTATAGAGAGCATCCTGACAGGAAACATCACGACCTGGTTCCGGAGCAACCCCATGCAGGACAGACGAGCTCTTCAGAGAGTGGCGCTGTCAGCTGAACGCATATTAGGCACCAATCTCCCTGATCTTCAATCAATCTACAACAAGCAGTACTGGACCAAGGCTAGGAAGATCAAGAAGGACCTCAGCCATTCCAACAAAGGACAGTTTTCTCACTGACAGGAAAGCGCCTCTACTCCCTCAAGGCCAACACAGATAGACTGAGGAGAAGCTTCTTTATGCAGGCTATATGGACTCTCAATCACATCACACAGGACTGAACACTCTGCTGCTACGCATGTACCACTCAGCACATTAATGCTCACCACATGGGTACCACATTTGCCCATGCTCATGACTGGTCTTTTCAATTAACATCTCAATTCTATTATTTTATATTTTTATTACTTTTACATAATGTACATTTTACATTTTATATATATATATATATATATATATATATATATATATATATATATATATATATATTCTTATTTCTTACTTAGAATGCTATATTTTATTTTTTAAGGTCGTAGGCAGTTGTTAAAACTTTTCACTGTATATCATATATGTATGTGACAAATAAAATTTTTATTTTAATTTGAACCTAGTAAATTCAGGTTGTCAGCTTCAATTTATTGCCATCTAACATTGCTGAGCCTAGACCTGAGCAACTGAAGCAACCCCAAATCATAACACTGCCTCCAGAGGCTTGTACAGCGGGCACTGTCCTTAAACAAATAGCACTACACCTCTGGTTAGAGTTCTTAATAGGGTTGTTGCTAGGCAACTGGGAATGTTGACAATGATTGACACATTACAACTGAGCTAGCAGAAAAGTCATTTTGTTAGGCCATATTGAGAAATCCTAACATTGTATTATCTAAGGTTCTAGGTTGTAAAATGCATTTCATTAATGATTGACAAAAGGTGACTGAAAATGTTGGGACAGTCCCCAGTACCTGTTCGCTGTTTCGTCACTGACAAAATGTCTAAGGTAGACGTGAAGAAAAGAAAAAGCTTTATACTGTAATTTTGAGACGTTTTGTTTCAGGTCCACTATAATTTCCTGATGTGTCTGCGGCTCGTTCGGTTCCATCCTGCTGGAAGTCCGTCATACTGAACGCTAAGCCAGAAGCCTGTTTTTTTTTTTTTTTTTTTTTTTTCGTCCAGCCTGGTGTTAACGGCCATTTTGAGCCTGATGCCTCTGACATGTTGATCATAAACGAGAAAAAGAAAATTGATTTCCGCGGCAGAAAACACTGTCCAATTTTCCCCCTCCCGATCCTGTAATTTTACGTCCACAACAAAATAAAAGGGTAATTTTTTTTTTCTCTTGGTGATATAAGGGAAGAAAAAAACAGAAGTGGAAAAAAAAGAGAAAGTTTGTTGAAGGACAGCGAGGATAACAGTAATAATGGAGGTGAGGATGATGACGACGATGATGATGATGATGATGATGCTGATGCTGATGATGATGGTGATGATGAGGGTCTGCGGTGAACAAAAGGCCACTTTGACAGCCCGGGTAATGTGTGTGTGTGAGATGTTGAAGGGTGACATGGCTAAAGCTTTGGTGAGGACAGAACAGCATGCAATTTGGACAGTTTACCCTTCATTGTACAAATCCGTGGATGATTGCGAACGCTTGTAAAGGGTTTAGTGTCACTCGATAGCGGCCCCTCCTCAGCACTCACGCTCAGAGGTGGCCATTTTCTCACGGCAAGGGAAAACCTTTCCATTTAGAAAGCAACAGAAGGAGCAGACTGAGGATGGAGGAGAGAAAGGAGCTGAAGCAATGTGCCAGTCCGGTTCATGCTGGCATGATATTAGATTTTAAATTATTCAATAGTTTAAGGCTGGCCCTGGAATTAGGGACTACAGAAGTCTAATTCATGCATGTCCACAATCTGGGAGCAATATTGGTTCATTTATGTATTTCATTGCTTTCACAATATTGATATCCACCACATCTTTGTCAGTTTGTCCTGCTTGAACCTCATGAGACCCTAATGTTCTCATATATAAGAGCCGAAGCCCTGATGGTGAAGCTTCTATACCTGATCAACTGGCAGGATCATGTCCAGAGGAACCCACTTATCCAATGAAGCATCAGTACTATCTGAGCAAGAGATCTAGAGGAACATTTTTTTTCATTCGTCAAAGGGGAATATGTACCAGAGAATCACTGCTACATATTTTAGTTCAATGCAATTCAATTCCTTTTTATATATATATATATATAGTGCATTTAAACTATCCAATCCATCGCAGGGCCCCATGCCCTAATTCTCCTGGGTTAGGCGCAAACTTTTGGCAATCAGAAAGGTTGAAGGGATCTGATTAAAGGATATTAAACAAGGTAGACGTGTTTATACTGTAATCACATCAGACAAAATCTTGCCATTCCACCGGAAAGTCCAATTCATCTCATTGTCTTTTCTCCCATGGTTATGCCTGTATTTGGACATATTCATATTTTCACCTTTGCAGTTTTTGACTGTGTTTTGATTACATTCAGTGTTTTTTCTTTCTTTCTCTTTTATTATTTTTTTTTAAATAAAGCACCAGTGCAGGGATTAATGATTCCATTCTTCTGCAGGTTATGAGAGAATGTGAATAAGTACATCTAACGGTAGACGTAAAGGTTAATGCGTCATTACGGAAAATAACTCCGGGTCAGAACGATGGAGGGCGGGTCAAGGGTTAGGTCAGCATGTAGCTGTCATGCGGTCATCTGTCTATTAGTGTGATTTATATCGAGTATGATCATGAAGATGGTATTAATCGCTCTGAGAAAAAAATAAATAAATAAACCACTCACCTAATTTAAACCCTAGACATAAGATCTTGTTTGGCGGTGTTTCGCAAAATTTGTTGTACCTGTACATGTTTATGATATTTGTCTAAAAGAGTATGGATTAAAATGATTTACAAAGGCATAAATGTAAGAATAAGAGAAAGGACTGAATAGAGAGAGTGTGAGAAAGAGAGAGAGAGAGAGAGAGAGAGAGGGTGGAGATGACAAAAAGAGCAGGAAATCAAGTGAAAATGTAAAAGAAATAAAGATGTTTAAGATAGATGGAAAGAAAAAAGAAAGGTACAATGTCGTTCTAGTCGAGAGGAGCGTTTTGCACTCTGGTCTTTCTTTCTTGTTAGGGTGGAGAGACCAAATGCTGAGGTGAATTGTGAAGGGTGGAGACACACACGCACAAGGGGGCAATGGGGGGGGGGGGGGGTCGCGACCTTGACTATCGATCCGAGCCTTCATAATTTCCCGGGCTTGCTGAGACAACCCCGCCCCTCCCCCCTGGCCTCCCTCTTCTACCTCCTCTCTACCTGCAGAAGTACATTAGGACAGAAATCCATAAGGCAGCGCTGTTCATCCAAGCACGGGAAGAAACTGAATTAAATGTTAGAAAACAATCTGGGCGCGCCGAGCCGCCGATTCATCACGATCCCCGCGCGCATCGGCCGGGTGGGAGGGCCTCGGAGCAGGAGATGGACTCGTCCGTGCTCATCTGTCAGGAAGGAGGTTCTTAAGAAGCTGATGTAGAATTTTAGCCAAGGTCATTTGAGACGTGATTGAGATGTGGAGCAGAAATTAGACGTTGTATCGGTATGCCACGTGTTTCCAAGAGGGGAAGTAATTTAACTAACGAAATCATTCATTTTTATGAGACTGTAAGTCAGTGATTATTTCTTTTGCTTTGAATAAATAATCGCATAGGGATATTTATCACATCCAAGTCCATCTCAATCCAGCCCAGATATTATGACTCTCAAACTCACCTGAACACCACTGGGTCTTCTTGACCTTGTCTCAAATGGATATTCCTGATGACTCTTGGTCGATAGAATTGACTACGCCAAGAAATGTCGAGATGTACTCACAAGGTCTCTGCTACAGACCATGCCAGACTCATGCTATCAAGAATGGGCACAACACTGTCACAATTTACATTTACATTTACATTTACATTTAGGCATTTGGCAGACGCTCTTATCCAGAGCGACTTACAAAAACCGCACATATTGTTACAAAGTACAAACTACTTCACATCACAACATGTTATGACTAATTATATGTAATATGTAACAGATTCGCTTCACCCAGTGTATGAAACGTTTTTACAAATGCTCCAGAAGTGACAGCTCAAAGACCTGCATGTCAAGACTTTTCAGCATTTCAGAATTCAGCATTGATTTGGATTCTACGATCCATTATGAATATGTACGAAGCTGCCATGAAGGCTACAACGCACCTACGGACTGCTACGATCCAGATCTCACTGGTTCAGGATCAACTTGGGAATGTGGACCAGCTCTGCTGTATAACACACCTGTATTTACTGGGTTGTTCTACTGAGGTTTCCATGTCCTACTGTAATTCTTTGATTTTTTTTTTGGTTTGCTGTACAATTATAATTTTTTTTTTGTTTGTTTGTTTCAGTTAACCTTTGCATTTTTTTTTTTAACACTTTAATTATTGTCCTTCCATTTTATCTAGATGAGTTTCACATGTTATGAGTCAGATCATATTGATCATGATGAACAGCTGGCTAATAAGTAGCAAGAGCCTTGAAACATCTGTCCACTCGGTGGCCATCCAGACAATTATTTACATCATCAATCAGGTTGCATCTGGACTCTGTGGAGACTCATAGACCCGAAATTGTATTTATTTATTTATTTATTTATTTATTTATTTATTTTTACTGATGATAGCATTTTGCATAAATATCTGTAATATGATCAAGATGGTGGAAATAATGTTGTAACTGTTGTTACTGTTGAATATACACACATCCATTACTAACTGAGCAATGCACTATAACGCTACATGTGATTCATTGGTTTTATGCTAACATTAACTCCTGAACTGGCGAGCCAGCACAGCATAACCCTCAATAATAACTCAATCATCATTTTTCTAATAAGATGTAGAAGAAAGGAAGGAGGTCAGCGATATTACACGGTGAAAGGAAGTGCTGCGTCTAGGGGTTTGATGAATGTGATTGGGGTCAGAGGTTATTCTCCATCAACGTATCACACAATGTGATACTTGTCTAAAATTTGGCAATAGGGGGAAAAAAATGAGGCGATGCAATGTTTTGTGAAAGTTACAATTATGGTAGTGACCATAGCAACCTGTTAATGAAATACTGTATTTTTTTTTTTTTAATTGTTGGTGTTAATCAATATAATGTTGATTATAATATTAACATAAGACAATATAAATATTATTATGATCTAAACGTAAAAAAAATAAGGTTCTTTTGAGCAAAAAGTGATCTTCAAAGCCGTGTTTTATCCAGACATGATGCTGTTACAATTCTACAGAAAAAAATTATTAGTCTTTCTATGAACATGAGCCGATCGACTAATGAACGTAGTAATTCTCTTTCACCACAGGTCTACCATTAGACAATCTTCATCATAACGTTTAGAGCTATGCTGTTAAATTTGATTGATCAATTCGATTTATTGAATTGATGTGTCGGAATCTAATACAATTTATTACATTTTTTTTTTAATATACCTCAGCTTTTGCAGAAAATATAAACTACTTGTATTCTCTCATTGAATATTCATTTCATAAGCATATTGTTTTGCAATACCGCCAGAGGAATGAGAGAAAAAAAAAAAAAGTAACGTGATGTTTAATCTTAAACCTTAATTATAAACTTGAGACAAATCAGACAATAAACGTTAGTGCCACTTGATGGAATCACGATGCCCAATCAGGCCGGTCGGCCTGTAAGTCACAGTTCTAGTATCGTCTGATTTGGAGATCCCGTTATCAAGCAGTCTGGTTTAGGATTTTGATCGAGATTTCATTAAGTAATAATCTTCAAAGCCTGCTGAAGGAGCAGAGTAAAGCCAGCTTTAAAATCAAATCAAATCAAATCAAATCAAATAAATCCTGAGGTCTATGAAAAAAAAAAAAAAAACATCACAAATTGAAGTAGTGCTTTATTTTTGCCAAAACAATACCAAGTGCCATCAGCAAAGCACCACAAATTGAGCGCAGGAAATATATGGCAAGGCTGTTTAGGAGTGTGTGAACATAATGAACGAGCTTAGTACCGAACCCTGCAGGAGCACCTTGTGTTAGAGCGATTTGTAAAGCCCTGGACACTTATTTCCTCGCTCCAAACACCTCATTAACCTTGACAAAGGGCTCTGAAATCAGGTGCTGGACGGTGTCTCAGGCAGCTTATTAGAAGGACTGCCTCACTTCACTGTATTTCCATGCCTTCCCACTGGCGTACAAGCTGAAAGTTTTGATCGTCACTCTTTTGTAAGTTTGCTCCTCGCTCTTTTCTCAGATTGGTCTCATTTTCCACCACATTTAAAGAGGGCTGCAATTGGGAACCTGCCGAGATGAGGGCATTGGATGAAATGATTTTTTTTCTTCTCTCTCTCTCTCTCTCTCTCTCTTTTTCTCTCTCTCTTTCTCTCGCTGTCTCTAACAAGCCTATGAAGAGGACACTAGAAATCATCTCCAGCAATTTTGGTAATGGCTTTTGAGACAGCCACCTGCTTTGTCGTATAATGATGACAAATGATGGCTTGAAAAGGCTTTGGAGACAAGAGACTTGAGAGGTAAAGATGTGAACAGAGAGAAAGCAACAGAGCAAGAAAGAAAGAGAGAGAGAGAGAGAGAGAGAGAGAGACGCTCACATAAATTGCCCATCGAGTATTTTCCCGGTCGACTGTACATAATTGGCGTTTATTAGACTTGTTAGCTTGGGGTAACTTTCTAGCCACAGAGAGATTTTTCCAGATCTCTTGATTGCTCTCTCGCTTCTCTCCTCAACAGGTGAAGCGAAAACTAGTTCAGGTGAAACTAATCGTCTGATCGGTCCATGGGGTTTAACCAACCGACAGAGGCTTTTCGCTTACACGGCGGCGGAGAAGACAGTGAAGGAGAGACGGCCTTCAGACGGCTCATTTAAAACAAATTCAACCGCATCGGACGTCTGCTCGGAGTCAGTTTATCCGTCCAGTTCTCCCGGATGACAGAGTGCATCATAGCTATTACAGCCACGAATGACATTTTCCAAGCCGTGACATTTCAATGAAGTGCATGGGAGGTCAGAGACTTCGTCTTCGCTAAACGCTCGGCTTTAAGGTTAATTGGCATAAACCTATAGGCAAAGAAATATAAGGCTATTTCAGTTCTCGAAGCGTTGTAGTTCAATGAAATCATTTTTTAAAAAATGATCTGGATACAAATCCCGGAGAACTTTACATCTTACGAGCGCTTTGTTCATCTCTGATGTATCGCAGATTGTCTGGAACGTTTAGCGTCTAAAGTTTTAAGTCCACACAAGCGGCTTGCTCTTCAGCATGGACAGGCGTTAAGATCACAACATTTTATCGCGACATTTCGTCTCGGATAAAAATCGATATTTGGAAATGCAGAAAGCTTGTCTGCCGTCCTGAGACTCCCACGGGCTTTAGGTGTGACTTTCTGTCCGTGTGTTTTGCCATGTGTTCATGGTTACGCTTTAAACATCTCACCAAGGATGCAACACACAGCCGGGGAGACCAGGGACGGTGAAAGTGCGGTCTCGTGGTCTCGGCCTGTCCGACATCTTGTTCTGCTTCAAACAGCCGCATGTCTTTTTATGAATCAATACCTGATATTTAAAATTCAGCACTCTCTCTGTCATGTTCTCCCTCTCTTTCTCTCTCACCTATGCTTTTGACACTACAAACTCACCAGCACGAGCAGACATGACCCATCACACACATCAACAGGAAAATCTATATGTCACAAAGCATAAAAAAAAAAAAAAACCCTCAGACTCCACTTCATTATTAATTGATGCCTCTTCTAGGAAGTACTCAAGGCTGTTTCTGGGAGTCGCGTCTTTTGATAAGCGGCAAAGTTTCCGGTAAAAATCTCACAGCCTCTCTCTCTCTCTCTCTCTCTCTCTTTTTCTTTGTGCTTAATCCCCGATGAAGCGACTAGCTCCGTCTGGCCGTAATGACTGGAAGAGGGCTGGAAGTGAACAGGACAGAACAGACCCATGGGGGTGTTTCTCTGTACAGATCTCATGTTTGAACGGTGCGATACCCTAACATGTGACCTTTTAACTAACGTTAATGGCTACTCCTCTAATGCCTTCGCTTTTCTCTTTTGCGCTCATCAGCCCTTTTTTCCTCTAATCTAGCACTTACTGGAAGTTACGGGGGGCCAAATCCCAGGACATCGCAGGCCAAATTTCACAGCAGCCTCGGTGCATTTACGCGGCCATCTGAGCAGATTTACCACTGGGAAAAAAACAACGAAAAATCTCTCTCTCTCTCTCTCCCTCTCTCACATCACTGGAGGCCGGATAAAGCAAAAAACTCATTCTCGACGTTCGCCGTACTGCATTGTTTAAAATTTCGCATTCTGATTTACTTTTCCACAATCGCAGTTCTAATACATTATCGTTTCTATAGCAACAGTCCATTTACGCAGTTCGTCTGAAATGAACTTATTGTACAAACTTGAATTGTAACTATGATCAGATGAACAGATCACACCACCCGACAGTACGTTATTTATTATTGTTTTCTATATGACAAACGGTGTATTTGTCGCTCACGTCTCCACATCCTATTACAGTTCCTCAGCTCGGCAGAACACATTTTTGTCTTCAGGACCATGTCGGCTTTTTCATGTCCTGACTTTCATGTATCTCAGGAGGGCCTTTACTGAGTTGCTGTGAGTGTGCATATGTGTGTGTGTGTGTGTGTGTGTGCGTGTGTGTGCGTGTGTGTAGATGGTGGTGATGTCATGGGCTTGTGTGTGAAGTGCAAACGGAAGCGTAATGAGAGGGAATGAGAGATCATGTTTATCACCTTGAGTGATAGCAAACCTGATAAAAGATGAGCGGTCATCCTTTAAGACGGGTTTCCGTCTGCCCGCGCCCCGACGAATAAAATCGAGTCAGGCTCTCTGGCTAATGTGCACCGCAGGTCTCCTGTAAAGTGCGGAAAAATTTATTAGAATCGCTAAAGGAGACCCGGGAAAAAAAAAAAAAATGCTCAAGATCGCATTTCTGGATTGGAGCCGTCTTTTCATTTCCTTTGTGCGTTTTCTTGTCCGGGTGTGTGTGTGTTGTTGTTTTTTTTACGCGGGACATGACAAACGTTTTTGACACGGGAGCGTCCGTTACGTCTTGGGGTCAGGCGGTGATTGTATTTTCATACAGTCAGGATGGTGATGAATTTGTGTTTGAGATGCAGTCAGATACAGAAGAGCAGAGAGGAAAACAAATGGAACGGTGCGAAGGGACCTGCACGCTTCAGGGCTTTGTCCGATTTCAGGGCTTCTCATATCCTCATCTGTCACGCCGGACGAGTCGATGTGAGAGACAGCGAGCGAGAGAGAGCAGCTGCTCTGATAGATTAGCCTGTCTCAGAATGGACTGCTT
Organism: Clarias fuscus; assembly: GCA_030347435.1. Taxonomy (NCBI): domain Eukaryota; kingdom Metazoa; phylum Chordata; class Actinopteri; order Siluriformes; family Clariidae; genus Clarias; species Clarias fuscus. Next base: position 2,567,124 of record CM059210.1, on the reverse strand, counting down.
CTCAGCCTTGTAAATATGTGACAAATGACGGCGCAAAAAAGTATCGATTCCAATCTCATCGAAGCAGCGCGTGGCTAGGCTGAAGCTCTGCGCGCGTGTGTGTGTGTGTGTGTGTGTGTGTGTGAAAGAGAGAAAGAGTATGGTAGTGGAAGCCTTCGAAATGTTTCAATTAAAATGGAGTAATATACATATTTTCCGTATTGTCATTGGCATACTGCACTAACACATGCACATTCAGCACTGTTCGGGCCACAGTGGGACTTTCCTTCAGTTTTGGAAGCTCAATATCTTCTATGTTGAAAATTCTGCATTATCCGTCCATCCATCAAGCAGACACCACTAAGCAATGGTTGGCCGCAGCCAACTATGACTTTAAGACAGAGGTCATTGTCACAAATACACTTAACCACAGGCAACTTGGAAACTCCAATCTGGCTACAGAGCATGTCTTTGAGCCCTGAGTATCAGGAAGAAGCCCGCAAGCACATGAAGAACATGCAAACTCCATGCATAAAGACATGGGGTGGAGATGTTCAAACAACAAAACCACCAGGATTCTGCGTTATTCGGTAATTAGGTCTGATATTGATTATCTTTTGTCATTTCAGTGGTTCAGGTTAAACACAAGCTCATGGAGCCAGCAAAGGTGCGTATCTAAAGTGTCTTATAGTTGCGTTGGAGCGCACCTGAAGAGTTGATACTTAAAAGTCTCTGCTCTAGGAGCTAACAGGGGAAGCTTCATGATTCCATTGTACCAAATACAGCCTGGGATTCCACAGATTGATTCCCAGGGCCATACATCACCAGCGTTAAACAGCTCCATGGTCCCATATTCCCATGGGTCAACAGCTTCATGATCCTACATTCTCAATATTCAACAGCTCCAGGTTCCTACAGCCCCAGGGTTCCACAGGTTGTAGGTCGTACATTCCCATGTTTCAACAGCTCAGTTTCCTACATTCTCAACAGTTCCTGGGTCCCACATTTCCAGAGTTCAATAGCTCCAGAGTCCTACTGTACATGATCAGAGATTGAATAGCTCAAGGGTCTTACACTCCGAAAGTTCGACAGCTCCAGAATCCTACTGTACACCCGCAGGGTTCAGCAGTTTCAGGATCCAACGTTCCCAGGGTTGAAAAGCTCCATGTTCCTGCACAGCCAGAGTTCAATTGCTCCAGAATCCTACATTCCCAGAATTCATCAGCTTCCATGTCCAACAATCCTCCATGATCCTTCATTACCAGGGTATAACAGCAGCTGCAGGTTCTTACATTGCCAGGGTTAAGCAGCTCCTGGGTCCTACATTCCCAGGAAACAACAGCTCCATGGTTCTACATTTCCAGGCCTATAACACCTCAAGGGTCTTACATTCCCATAGTTAGTTACTCCTTTATTTGTCACATATACACTGTAAACCCTAATGCTCAAAGTAATTAAACATGTTGAGTACTGTTAATTTAAATAATTACAATTAGTTCAAATTAATAGACCTTGAAGAGTATTTAAATCTTTTTGGTATTTATGAGTTTGTACAAATGACACTTTTCAAGTTAGCTGAACAGATTTTATATTTTAAGTAAGTGTAAGTACTTCAGTAACTGTAACTGTCACCTTAAAGTTCCGCCAACCTAAAATCTTTCAGACTAGTGATTTTGTGTCTGACGTCATCAGGGCGATAGGGTGCTGGGGGCTCAGTGGGAGGTGTTTCTCCTGCCATACGAAAGACCCACGTTCGATTCCCAACAACTGGATGAAGTGTCTGTCCCAAACCCAGATAAAATGGGATGGTTGCGTCAGGATGGGCATCTGGTGCAAAACCTGTTCCAAGCTTGTGTGTGGACCGGATCGTCTGCTGTGGCGACCCAAAGACCAACAACCATTTATTTGAATGAGTACCACAAACTCAAAAACTGATAGTTCTGTTTACTTAAAATTGGAAACTCATTATTTTTAAAAAAAATTATGTAACTGATTACCTCAAATTCTTTGAGTTTTGCCAACTTATTTGGGTTTACAGTGTAGATTTCTGCACAGTGAAATTCTTTCTTCACATATCCCAGTGTAACTGGGGTCAGAGCGCAGGGTCAGCCACGATACAGCAGATAGGGTTAAGGCCCTTGAGTAAGGGCCCAACAACGGCAACCTGTTTGAGCTGGGGCTTAAACGGCTGACCTTCCGATCAGTAACTTCAGTGCCTTAAGATGCTGAGCTACCATTTAAACGGTTAAACAGATCCAGGGTCCTACAGTTCCATGGTTTGAATAGCTTCAGGGTTCTACATTCTCAGCGTTCAACAGCTCCATGGTCCTTCATTCCCATACTTCAACAGTTTCATGATCCTTTATTCACAGAGTTCAAAGAGTTTTTTATTTATTTATTTATTTTTATCAAAAAGTGCATCTTGCATCTTGACATGCTATTAAAATTTCACTAAGTATCAGATCCTGAACGTGAGCCATCTGTCAAACTGCTGTGAATTCACAAATACATGGGTAATCATACAGCATGATCTGTGATCTTACCAAATCATTGTTTTGTTTTTGTTGTTGTTTGTTTGTTTGTTTTTTGTTGTGCCTTTTGTAGCAGGACCAGATTTTGCCACAGCTCTGCCAAAAGTGCTTTGTTGTTATGCTGCAACTAACAACGATGGAGCATGTGGGGACCTCAGGAAACCAAACATTTTTCATTCTTGCTTATACAGTAGCAGCTATCGTGAAAGTGTGACCTGGACTTACAGCACAGCTTTACCTTCAACTGTAATAAAGCACTGACACTGGAGACTCCTTCTTCTCACAGAAACTTTTTTCTATGCAGATGAACACGTATTAGACGGACGACATTGACGCAAACCTGCACTACTGTCAGAGTTGCTGCCGGAGAGAAAAACCAAACATTTTTCTGACCAATCAGGATCCAGAATTCAATACATTTGTTCTGGTGTAAAGATAAAGAAAGGATGGATGCCGGACACATTTGTTTTATTGAGTTTCTGGGTGGTGGCACGGTGGCTTAACGGTTGGGTCCGGGTTTGATGCCTGACTCTATGTGCATAAGTTTGCATGTTCTCCCCGTGCTTGGTGGGTTTTCTCCAGATACGCTGGTTTCCTTCCACTCTCAAAGACATGCCGATCAGGATAATTGGCATGATTGGCACCCTGTCCCGGGTGTACCACACCTCTTACCCTCCTAAGTCTCCTAAGATAGTGAGAGTTAAAGGGTTAAGCACTGTCTCCAGCAGGTCTGGGAGGAAGTTTTGGTATTATTATAAATCCTTCTTTTCTTCAGCCCTTTCTGATCATAATGACTTTGGACACCGAGGTGCTTCTCCTTCAATAGGTGCTGATCGGGCGCTCCCAAATTACGCAAAATGGAAGTGACAGCCGGCAGAGGAGCAGCTTTTATCCGATGATCTGAGACCCGGGATGTGCTTTTGGTGACAGGACACCGTTGTCAAGTCGGTGGTTAATGGGGAAAAAAAAGAAAAAAAAAAAAAAAAAAACACGCTGCGGGTCTACGCGAGGTGGAGCGAGGACCTGACCGTCTGCTGCGCGCCTGTGAGCAGGTGTTTCTGGGAGATTTCCAGAATCTTGTGCTTCATGGGCACAGCAGGTCTCCTATAGAGAGACACAAAGAGGATTCTCTGTGCACGGAGACACCTGCCGCGCTCTGATTGTCTTTTTCTGTCACACACTCACACACATACACAGAAAGTTATCTGTGGTCGAGTCCATCTCACAAGCTCTCCTCGCTCAGTCAGGAAGGATTAGCGCGAGTTCCTCGGCCAGATGGTTGACACGTGGCTCAAAATTCAGACGTCAGGCTCCGGGAGATTCTCTCTACAACTTAACACACTTTACATACAACTTACATACGAAGCTCTAACCGCCGCTTGAATTAAAGACGTAATTTAGTAACCCTGTAAAAGATAAATGAAAATGTAAATGAACTAGAGAGCTCTGAGTCTGTTCATGCTTTATTCATCCTATTATCTTTCTGCATCCGTGTGTGTGATTGTGTGTGTGATTGTGTGTGTGTGTGTGTGTGTGTGTGTGTGTGTGTGTGTGTGTGTGTGTGTGTGTGTGTGTGTGTGTGTGTGTGTGTGTGTGAGTATGCTAGGGCAGGTGGCCATGCTGGGGTCACATCCTCTTTTCCGCACATGCAGAGAGGCCTCCTTGTCAGTGTGTGTGTGTATGTGTGTGTGTGTGTGTGGGTGTGTGTGTGTGTGTGTTTTCCTCAACGCTCTTTTACAAAAGCCCTGATTAGCTTATTCACTGCATGCCAGCAGCCCATTGCCCAAAGCGTGCCAAAATGAAAATGAGAGTCGTCATCTGTGAACTAGTGTGTGTGTGTGTGTGTGTGTGTGTGTGTGTGTGATTTACGTATGTAATCTCTCTTATAGTCCTCCATTAATTGTCATCAATATACAAAATCATTTGGTCATTTATTTGTGCTTCAAAAACATTTATTGGTTTTAAAAACAGACAGCAAATGAAGGTATAATATTGTCGCATGGTTAAAATTTTAACACCTAAAATAAATCACATATTAGTAAAGTAAGAAATCATAAAGACATATTTTACATCATCAGATTATTAGAAAATAATCGTAAGATTGTAGAACATATTTCTGGATATTTTAAATGATGTTAGTTATCTTAGTAGTGGTGAGCACTGTCACCTTGTACCTCCAGGGTCGAAGGTTCGATTCTTGCCTCGGGTTCTGTGTACATGGAGTTTGCATGTCCTCCCCGTGCATGGTGGGTTTCGTCCTGGTTTCCTTAGACAGTCCAAAGACATGCAGGTTAGGATAATTGATATCTCCATCTTTCCTGTAGTGTGTGTGGATGGATAGATGGATGGACATCTTCAACATCTCTCTGAGCAGTGCTGTCGTTCCCATGTACTTCAAGGCCACCACCATTGTCCCCGGACCAAAGAAGTCTTCTGTGTCCTGTCTCAATGACTACCTTCCTGTTGCACTTACTCCCATCATCATGAAGTGCTTTGAGCGGCTTGTCATGGGACACATAAAGACCCTGCCAACCACCTCACTGGGCCCACTGCAGTTTGAACATTGTCCTGACCGTTCAACGGACAATGCCATCTCCACGACAGTCCATCTTTCCCTCACACACTTGGACAATAAGGACACATACGTACGAATGCTGTCCATTTTGATTTCGGCTCAGCATTTAACACTATTGTCCCCCAACACCTGATCGGGAAGCTGAGCCTGTTGGGCCTGAACACCACCCTCTGTACCTGGATCCTGTACTTTCTGAACCATAAAGCGTCAGTCAGTAAAGATCGGGAACTACACCTCCAGCACCACCACACTGAGTACTGGGGCCCCACAAGGCTGTGTGCTCGGTCCCCTGCTGTTCACACTGCTGTAGCGACACACAGTTCAAATCACATCATCAAGTTTGCTGATGACACGACCGTGGTGGGTCTCATTAGCAAGAATCAGCATATAGAGAGGAAGTGCAGAGGCTAACGGACTGGTGTAACAACAACAACCTGTCTCTGTACGTTTACCTGTCAACCTGTCTTACTTTGTAAAGATAAAGGAGATGGTTGTTGACTTTAGGAGGACACGAAGCGACCATTCTCCATTGAGCAATAATGGTTCTTCTGTGGAGATCGTCAACACCTCTACATTCCTGGGTGTCCATTTGGAGAAGAACCTCACCTGGTCCATCAACACCAGCTCTCTACACAAGAAAGCCCAACAGAGTCTCTTCTTCCTGAGAAGGCTGAGGAAGACCCGGCTTCCACCACCAGTCCTGACCACCTTCTATAGAGGGACTATCGAGAGCATGCTAAGCGACTGCATCACTGTCTGGTTTGGGAATTGTGCCATATCGGACCACAAGACCTTACAGTGGATAGTGAGGACAGCAGAGAAGATCATCAAGGTCTCTCTTCCCTCTATTGAGGACATCTACACCACACGCTGCATCCGCAAAACCACCAGCATTGTGGCTGATCGGACACACCCCTCTCACACACTCTTCACCCTCCTGCCATCTGGAAAAAGGAACAGACGCATTCGGGCCTCACCTCCAAATCCATTAGATCTCTAAGTTAGCTAGCTAGTTTTTTGTTCATTTATATTGTTAATGTATGTTAGGCTTCTTAGTTAGCTAGTTAGCTTTTCTGTTAATTTATGTGGTAAAATTATGTTGTATGTAGCACCTTGGTCCTGGAGGAACGTTGTTTCGTTTCACTGTGTACTAACTGTATATGGTTGAAGTGACAATAAAGCCTACTTGACTTGACTTGACTTGACTTGACTTGGATGGGTGGATGGATGGATTGATCGGTAGATCTATATGGAATGGTAGAGTGATATGATGTCTTACTGCATAAAACAGATAAAAAGGTTCAATTAAATAAATGAAATGTTAATTAATATTCCAGTTATTATATAACAATATATAGATGAGAAAGGTGTTTGAGACATTTTGGCACTTACTGTACTTCCTGTGCTGTATTTCTGTCATCATGAAGACATCTGTTCCTACAGTAGGAGATAAACTTGTCTCCGTTCGTCTCTCTGTTCTGTCCTTATTACCCTTGTCCATCCTTTCTTCCATCAGTCTGACTCTCCTCCTGCCTTTCTTTCCCTTATCTCTTTCTCTGTGTCCTCGTTTTTGACTCGTTTTCATTCATATCAGAACCGTGACCTTTCCTAAGTCAAACCAACACTCTGAGTCTGTGTGTGGATCCGTGTGTGTGGGAGAGAGAGAGAGAGAGAGAGATTGGTAAGACAGAGAAAATACAAATACATGCCATATTAATACACAATATTTATATTCATTTATGATAGCTTTTTTTTAAAGTTGCTTTTGTTCTCTTTCTTTTCTCTCACCTGTAACACTGGAAGGAAAAAAAAAACACTAACTATGATGTTAGCAACTGTTTTCTTCTCTAATAAATGAAGACGTTTAGAAACTTCTTCTTTCCTTAATTCAAGTCATTCAGTTTTACTGAATCACTTTAGGCCACTGCCATCAACCAAATCTGGTCCCTGAAATAAATAGATTTTAAAAAAATTCTACAATATCTTTCACAATGTATGACCCTTTTCGTGTTCCACATCAGATTTTCTTTTTCTTGTTTAATTGCCTTTTCATTATTTCTGTACTCAGTGTCAGATACTGATTTTTTATATACTGAGTTTCCATATTTGGTCATACTGTAGTTTCCTGATTTGTCTTTCAGTAAGATTCACATTGTAAGAACTAAACCAGTGGGAGAATTTGGTTAAACAATATTTTTATGCTGAACAACTTGACCAAGCACCCAATTGTTGACCCTTTTCAAATATTCAGCTCTTTGTTTTCTGTTCTTGTTAAATCTCACTGTTATTCTGTTGATTAGCTCCACCCAGTTCAGCATGTATATTTCATTATTTGGTCAGTACTTCTTCATGTGTTTGTTTTTAGTTTCATTTAGACTCATCTAGCGGGTGAGAAAGATTGTGTTGAAAATGAATGAGTGGAAAAGTTTGTAAATATTTATATAGTATTTATTACAGTTTTTTACAATCGCTA
>CM059210.1:2457066-2554566 GCA_030347435.1 Clarias fuscus | reverse complement strand
ACTTCTGTCAGAAATCATTCCACAGCAGTGGGTAATGCTAAATGCTTATTCTCTCCATGAGGAGCATCTACAGTATCTGAGAAGCACCAGCTACAGTATGATATTGCTAGTTCCTGGTAGCCAGGCAAAAAAATCAACCATAATTACTAGAAACTACCATAATTACTGGATTACAATTGATTACTGTAAATACACTGATAAACATCTACAGTAAATTTAGTCTAATGGCTCAAACCCTGGTAGATAAATTCTGATTATAGTACATGCTAAAGGACCGAAAGCTAATTTGTAGTGTATGCTAGCATTCTGTGCTGGATTCAGGCTGCTTCTTTTGTTTCCTGTCTCTGTCTGACCTCGATTAAACATCATCACCTGTCCCCGGTTCCTAGCCAAATCTCTAGAGGCTCTAAAGGGAATGCTGCAGTTAGCCTGTGTCTGTGTGTCTGTGTGCGGCTGAGAACCGAGTCCTCATCGTCCCCTTCTTCGATCGATCCAGGTCCGTGTAGCGTGTATTAGCACATGGATGTCAAGGGACGTGTGAGAAGCTGGACATATTTAAGGAACAAATATGTTGCTCCCCGGTGTTCTGTGTTGAAAGAGGATAGTGTGTGTGTGTGTGTGTGTGTGTCATCTTCACCCATGTTTAGTCTCTTTCTAACTGATGGTTTTAAACACTTGAAGTACTTTGCATTAAAAAATAATGAGAAATATAAACGCTACAACAATGCTAACTCCATTACGCTGGTGATTATTTGAATCATTTCATCTCTTTGAGTCGATTCTTTAAGCAGAAAGCAATCTCACATTTTTTTAGCCTTTCTTTCTTCTTTTTTTGTGGCATGACCTTCTCACTCTCCTAATGTGAATATGGAGCTAAATATAATAATAATGGGAGAAACTTCTAGCTCACAAGCAGACTCGAGGCTGCTAAAGCTGCTTGAACCAAGTACTAAGTGATGGGTGTGAATAATTATGAAAATGGGATAGTTCATTCTTTGTGGAGTAATGTGTATAGAAGTTGAAAAAAAAAAGAAGAGAGAATCCCTCTTAAGCTCTTGTGGTGTTATGATCCCTCACCTGGCGCAGTCGTTAAATGTTAAGTGTACGATCCACCATTTTTGCATGAATCGTTCATTTAGTGTACTGTATACTCCCAGTCTTTTCCGAATCTTCTTAAATTGTGAAAGTCACCCTCAGCCATAATTAAATGTATCTGAAAACCTTTTGTCAGCACTGTATAACCAACAATGTCAAAAATGATTTCAATAAATAAATAAATAAATAAATAAATAAATAGTTTATTGATCATTAAAAAAAAAAAAAGATTACATTTTTTTAATGAATATTTTTGACAATGGACAATGCTCAGAACTCATGATTTTTCTTTTTTCTTTTACCAGAGCTTTGGATCTTGCATGAATTTTTCTGCACATTACATTTTTCTGCACACAAAGTAACACAATGACATCTTGGGGCTGAAATGAAAAAGAAAAATAGCATTTTTCGAGCAATGTGAAAATACTTGCGCAAATAGTTACAGGACTAGATTTTTAATTTTTTTTTACTTCACTGGATAACAACAAACGAGTTATAAAGGCCATATGATTAAACAATATCACACTCAAGGTCATGCTGTTGTGCTGACTATCAGCATGGCTACGATGCGGACATACTGTCGGCACGAGGGCGCAGCCCGAGCACTGAAGATATAACAGCCATGCTGATATTCAGTATAAGAGCACAACCTTGAGTTAAATATTGCTTTAAATAAGATTTACTTGTTTACTTTAAACGTTATATTTCCACTGATTCCACTTTAGAAGACCAGCAAACTAACGTTTTCAAACAGTATTAAATAGAAAGCTAGCGTGCTGTGTGACAGCATGGCGGCTTATTGGTTAGCACTGTCACCTTGAACTTCCAGGGTCTGGGTTCAATTCCTGCCTCAGGGTCTGTGTGTGTGAGAGTTTGCATGCTCTCCCCATATTTGGTGGGTTTCCTCAGGGTACTCTGGTTTGTTCCCACAGTCCAAAGACATGCAGATTGGGCTAATTGGCATTCCCAAGATTGCCCGTAGTGTGTGAATGAGCATGTGAATGATGACCAGAGGTCCAACCACAGTTGTAGAAATAGGAATTAATACAATGGGTAATCAGCAGTGGCCTCCAAGGTCCATAGTTGGACTACACATGTTCCTAGATGGAACCTTTGTTGGGTGTACAATCTTTTTGTGTAGTGGCCTTGATCAGGGGTTAAAGAATGAATGGAAATTCTGCCTTATGTTAGGAGCTGGTTAGCATAGTAGTCATAAATTAAAGAACATGGAAATTACCATCCATTATCACACTCATGGAAAGCCTCAAGTCCAGTCAGATTACACTGATTGGAACTAAATGTGGTGCAATTTTCATAATAAAAGTAGATTTTTTTCCATATTTTGCTTCTTCTGACAGGATTCTTATGTCTAAAATAGTAAAGTGCACAGGCAGCACACACAGTGCACATCATGGCACAGAGGCACAGCCCTCCATACTGCCCAGGACCATGGAGCAAACATCTCCACTGCTGGCACTCAGACATAGGGAGAACACAAGGACAGCAGATCTCGGTCACTCATGCTTGAGCATGGAGAGGAGCTCCAACAAAAGTGGCAATACATTCTGGATGGTCTGCTTCCAATTTGCATCCGATCAAACAAGCCCTGTCCCGTAGTTTATGCCACTGTCCTGGCATGTGTCTAACTTCATTTACAGATACAGTATGCCTGATAAATTGATACTAAATAAAAAAATATATATTTCCTGTTCATTTGCCTTTAATACCCTGGTGTTCCACAAGAAAATCTCTCTCTCATTGGAGGGACGGCGCTCTTCGTCAGCGACCAATCACATGGGCCATTGCCCCTGCACCACTGTGAAAGAGGTGTCCAGAAACGTTTCGTCCAATTGTCCCGCTACGTCATTGGCTGACAGGCCCATCCATCAGGTGAGCACTCGGGGAAACTGGATAGCTCATTTGAACCTCCTTCGCGTCACCAATAGCTTATGAGCGAGGTTTAGCACATGACAAACGTGATGGAGGTAATTGAGGTTGGTGAGGTTGATCAGGTGGAACGTTGGCGAGTCGAGCTTAAAGTTGGACTTGAGTTAAGTGGCCACAAACGAGATGTTTCTCTCCAAAAATGTAAAAATTCAACAATCTAACATAACTAAGCTTTATTTGGTGGCAAAAGAGAGCTCTTACATCCATAAAAAATGCCAGCCAAAAAAAAAAAAACCATTGTACTGTCTTTCTCTCTGAGGGGAAACATGCTCTTCCCTGCTGTATGGATTTATTTATTATTTTTTTCCCCAAGCTGAAGGGGAAGTGAACAACAGCTAAATTTAAACAGAAATAATTGAATTGGGGAAGGGAGTGCAGAAAACATACAAAGGGGAGGGTGATCGGAAGAAAGTAATGATTTCTCTCCGAATCGCTGAATCAGTAAAACGTGCTGTAAACCGACGTCCAGTGCGAGACCATAACATGATTTAACTCAGATGTATTTGATGGCAAGCGAATGCAAAGTGCATATTCCTGTGGTCTTCCAAAGGATCTGTCTCAATCTGACTTGTGTGTCATCGTTCATAAAGGATAAAGAGCCTCTCGACTGTCCTCGTGCTACTAAACGACAGTTATGAACTCACATGTCCTAATGTACCTCATACAAAACGTTACATGATTTGTTCTGATTTGTTTGCACACAACAGATCGCTTGAATTGTGTGAAGTTGCTCAAAACGGTTGCTATAGGGTGGGATAAAACATACACACACACACACACACACACTACTGAACAATGCGTCACCGGACATTATCACTTCAGACTGATCAACTCAGTGATTCGATTCAGTCTCACTTATTACTGATATCATTTGCTTGCGCAATTACCATCTACTGAATGAGAAAGGAGTGAATCGCAGTTATGACGAAAATGATTCACTGCATCAATGATTTGTCAAAAGAGGAAGAACTGAATCTCTGTCATGACAAAATGATTTGTTTACTAAAATCATGGATTACTTAATAAGAAAGGAGTACATGTCTGACACGACAGGCGGAATTTGCTGACGGTCATGACGGAAATGATTTGCTGACTTGGATGATTTACTGAATGCAAAAAGAGTCAATCTCAGGTATGCCTAAAAAAAAATTCAAATTCTAATTTTATTTGTCACATACAGAGTCATATACAGTACGATATACCGTGAAATGCTCAAACAGCCGCTCGTGACCTTGACAGCAAGATCATCAATGAGAAATAAATTATGGAATAGAATAAAAATAAAATGTAGAAAAACTTAGCAGTAGAAAAAAAAAAAATAGAATCAAATATATATTTTTTTTAAACTAGCTGGACAAAATATAGACAATATGGCTGTACAAATATGGAGAATATGGAAACTCAAAAGTGTGGAAGTTGACATAGAATTTAAATAGAAAATGTCAGGGGAGTGTGCAAGTCTGCATGCATGTGAAGATGTCATGACCATAAATGCGCAATGTGCAAAATAAAGTGAAATAAAAAGTCTGCGTGCTAATGTCCATACATGGTTCATAAATGTCTTGGGTGTGAGCAAATCGACGGATTCACTTTATCAATGATTTACTAAATGAGAAAGGAGCGACTCTGTGTCACGATGAAATAATTTACTGACTTCAATAATGATTTACTGAATAAGTCAGAACGGAATCTCAGATTTGACCGGAATAATTTGCTGACTCCATATGATTCTCTGAAACAAATAATGATTTGATGAATAAGAAGGGAGTGAATCTTGGTCATGGTCAAAATGATTCACTGACGCAATTATTTACGATGGAAATAATTTGCTGACTCAAATATTGATTTACTAAATAAGAAAGGATTCCATGGGAATCTCGGTCATGACCACAATGATTTGCAGAATCAATTAGCCTTGACTGAAATAATTAGCTGACTGAACGGATGCTTGCTGAGTGAAAAAGACGTGAATCTCAGTCAAAACCAAAATCATTTACTGAATTAAATAACCATTTAGTGAATAAGAAAGGGGCAAATCTTGCTCATGACCAAAATGACTCACTAACTCGATTCTAGAGTTACTGCCTGCAAGAGGACTGAATCTATAGTCAGGCCAGAAAGAAATCCAAGAGTCAAACCTTGTTTTGCCAAGCAAGAATGGAGTGAATCCTGATTTGTATGATTTTTATATGTTGCTGCCAACACTAGTTTTTTTTTTTTTTTGTGTGTGTGTGTGTGTGTGTGTTTCAGTATTTGTAATTTCTTATGCTTATTTCTGGCCTGACCTCAGACAAAACATCAGTTTTCCTGCAGTGGATCAATACAGTGGTGTCTTATTAAAACTGCAGTTAAACTTCTTGGAGTTGGAGTTAGACTGGAGTTGAACTTGGAGTTAGACTGCAAAACACATAATCTATGTCTCCATGTTCAGTGTAGACAGGTGTACATTTGAGATATTTTACAGATTTATAATGCATTCCAGGGTTAAAGGTCACATTGGGGGAAAATGAAAGGAACACAAACACATTTGTCCAAACACAGGAAAAAATTCAACCAGCTATGCTAAGAAATCTGCCAAATATTAGTGCTGTCAATCGATTTAACATTGCATTTAGTTCATCTCAGTCACAATCTAGACTTATTGCACTTCAATCACACATTTTGTTCAAAGGATCTGACTGCCTGCATTCTGTCTGAGAGAAAACCATCCATGGGAATTCTCAACATGAAGTAAAAAAGAAATATGTAGAAATTACAGAAATTTACAGTAAAACAAATTGTCTTGCATAATATTCACAGTTTTAAATATTTATATCTTTATATATATATATATATATATATATATATATATATATATATATATATCTGCCAAAAGTATAAAAAAAAACTGTAAGAAGACTGCTGAAGGAGTGTATCCTCCATCCATCCAGCCCTGAAACTTAATCATGCTGATGGCAATCAACCGCGAAAGGTTTTATACTTCCACCACCATGCTTCTCTGCCAGGGCCGTGTTACAGGGTTGGAGTTCAGCCTCTTCAGCTCTCTTCACTTCTCTCCAGTGAGATCTAATTTCCTTCTACTTCTTCCACCTGAGTATGTGGATCTCTCCATCTCCTTCAGACTTCACCTTGGCCTTCTCTTACTGTAGATGCTTCTTTCTCTGTTGTTACTTTCTGTTGATGTTGCACCAAAGGCATTGGAGAACCCTCTATTGTTCCACTCTATTCTAATATGTGGAACGAATGCCAAATAAACTATTTGATCTATTATCTAATGCCGATATTTGGAGCAATGTTTCTGATATTCAGTACGCGGATGCTGAAGGAGGAAAAATACATACTCTGGTTTACTGTAGACCGTGTAGACTGTACATTCACACATGTTTGCTTTTAAATAGGCAAACTTTTATGCAAATTGTCATCAAATACATTGAAGAAAGAGTCAGATATCTGGTGGACAAGTGTAACACATGGATGCATGGAAGAGCAGCGAGCCAGAGAACAAACTGGAAATAGAATGTAGGTCACGACGTAGACGATGCTCAGTAAACTGCGCGGAGCTGTCAAGGTGATTCAGTGTTCAGTAACCTGTCAATTCTCTCATCTCGACGCCTCGCTAGGTGGAGTCACTGCTTCAAAGCATCTCACACACATGCACACACACACACAGTCTCCATGTGGACCCTACACAGTTCAGCGCTGGCACAGATGCGAGGATTATGGGCTTTCCCCAGGATCATACTTACTGTAGTAAAGGATTCACTCTTGAATTTGCTTATTCGCGGAAGCTGATGTTTCTATCCTGGGTCTGGTCCCGAGACCTGCTTCCTTCTCCTCCTGAAAACTCTGGTCTGGGGTTCCTGAAGTCTCTGTCGTAACCTGAAAGTTTTACATTTCGTACCGGCATCGCTAACCATTAAAAACTTATACGGCACGTGTCTGTGCCGGCAACACAGCACTGGTCAACGAGTGATTTAAAAAATATATATAGTTATGCTGATGATACTAATTATACTGAAGTCCTGCCAGTGTGTTGACAGGGGAGGCTTCAGACATCAAACTGTGCATTTGACTTTCCAGATATGTCAGACAGAATCAAAGTTATTATTACTTTTAAAATGGCTACATTTTACAGCTAACAGAATATGGGAATGAATTTGCAAACATCTCAAGCTCAAGAAATGTTTTTTATTTTTTTTTATTATTATAATTATATTACACAATATTATATTTTCTGGTCACAGAAACATACCATACAGAACAACCGTAAAAACATGTGATTGTATGTATCTAAAACACATCCGACCGTTTGTTTAGCTTCGTACTGAAATTGAGCGCGGCGTCTGTTTTAAAGGCACGCATCAGTGAAGAAAAAAAAGACGAAGAAAGTAAGAAATAAATAAATAAGAATATGAGCCGCGCTTTGTGAAAGGCCTGACGCTCAGACAAAGCAATTCATTAAGTCCGTGTGCTGTCAATAGCCTGTTCATCTGCGCTATCACAATCTCTCTAATGGAATTGGCCAGCGTCAGCTTGCCGCCTGCGCGCCTGCATTAACACAATGGAGTGTGCAGATATATTTCCCTCACTGGCTCCTCTCTCTGTCCCGGCACTATAAATTATCAAATTCAGAGCAGGAAAGGTCAGAGCCGTGCTACTGTGTGTGCGCCAGATTTCATGTTCGGCTCATCGATCTCGTTTAGAAGAGTTTATGAGGACAGAACCTGTTTGTTTAATTGAAATGCTCAGCGGTTCTTTGTGTGTGTGTGTGTGTGTGTGAGCATTTGTGTGTGTGTGTGTGTGTTTTTGTATGTGAACATATACAGTACAGAGGAATCATTAGATACAGCAGCATAAAAAAAAAATTCAACCAGCTATGCTAAGAAACTTGCCAAATATTAGTGCTGTCAATCGATTTAACATTGTATTTAGTTAATCTCAGTCGCAGCCTGTCATAGTCTGTGATTAATCATGATTACGTTAAAATACTCAGATCCGATTCTAATGTTGGTAGAAAGAAAATCTGGTTAGAGGAAAAATTATATGATTATAATATATGATTATAATATCTCAAACATTAACATTAATCAAATATTAAATGAAAATCTCTCGAATGGGATGGCACTAACTGGGTAGGTTGGGGTCTGGCAACCGACCAATGGCTGGGGGCTCTAACATGGATCCTCTGATCCAAAAATCAAGAATATAAAGCCTTAACTGCCTGAGCCTTATAGGAATCGTATTCTTCTAAAAATAGTTCCCCTTGAAGGTAGCTCAAGCACACAACTTTGGTTTTATCCAAACTTCCATCTAGAAGTTTTTTTTTTTTTTTTTTTTTTTTTTTTTACAAATAAAGTTATCCCAGTCTTATTATCATAATATTATCATGTACCCCAGAGTCCAAACCCTGCAGATTAGGCTAATTGGCACTGACATCTGAAGATTCCTTCCATACATGTTATAGAAACATATTTCTCACTCACTCACTTACGCATCACTCACTCATCGTCTTTACCGCTTTATCCTGTATTCACCAAAGTACCCGAAGGAAACCCACCAAACACAGCGAGAACACGCACACAGAGCCGGGAACCTGGCCAGGAATCGAACCCGGACCCTGGAGGTGCAAAGCGACAGTGTTAACCGCTACGCCAACATATTTCTCATTAAAGAAAAATGAACACCAAGGATTCTGTGAATCTCTATGTCTAATGCGAAACACCTTCTTTCAGCTGTTGCTGTTACCACAGAAACCCTAACCTGCGCTGCTGTCAGAACCGCTGTTCCAGGGAACCAATCAACGTCTAGTCAGAATTCTGTTCTGGTGCGATGTTAGCTCACTAGTTCTGCCAGAAAAGCGACAGGAAATGGAAAATCGTTTGCGCTTCCTTCGCTGTGTCATGTACTGATTAAACAAGGAAGTTTCAGAGATAGTTGATGACATAATGGTAGGATGTTATTAGGGTAAGCTTCTTTGTACTCCTTCTCAAGCGTGTAATAGGTATAGATTTTTAATCTTGCTCATTTTGTTATTGTACGTTTCATAGTTTATTGTTTTGTTGTATTACTTATTATACACTGTGTTAGATGTTCGGGATACCGTGTGACAAAAAAGTATTTGGAATAAATCGTTTAATTTGCTTGTGAGGAGGAAACGGAAATCCTGTTAGCATTGCTTCCTGCTAGCATTACTCAGCATTTTGCTAGTACAGAAAACGCTAGCAGGTGTGGGGGAGGGGGAGCTGATACACGACATAATACGTTCAGCTGTTGATCTTCTGCATGTGACATCATGACGTCTGTCCCCCATGGCCCCACCCACTTCTGGACAGGATAAGGGATGGTACTTACCGGATACCTGTGACAAAACCCACAAACACCATGTCTAATAACACTCATCTTGAACAACACTTTATCTCCTTATTAATCGCGTCTAAATTGTTCTGAATTGCTGTTGAACCGTCCGTGTTGTGCTTCAAGTTACAAAGATAACTAGCTTCTGACACAAGGCTGAATCCCAAGTCTTTTCTCTTTAGTTCCTGATCAAGGGTATTACTTAGTGTGTGGAACAAGGAATTCTATACCCTACATAGTGCGCTAGCTTTACATTTAACACTAGAACAGTTAGTTATTATGAAGACTGAAATTTCAGTATTAGTTAACATTGCCCATGTCACATAATTTTATGAAGTGTAAAGCACAGTGCATCGTCTTATTTGCAACAAAAGCACTGAATGACCTACCACTAACACTAATGCTGGAAAATGCCACCAAATCCAGGAGGAACCATATATTTGTACACTGTCTGAGGTAATCAGGTTATGATAACAAATCAAAAAAAAACTTTGGTTTATCACTTCATCCTTTTTCATACACGTCTGGGTTTTTTTTTCTTTTAATAAGTTAAGAAGTTCATCATGATATACTGTATGTGAGAATAATCAGCACAACAGAAGCTATCAGTTGCTAGGCTAATCTCTTATCTGTTTGACAAAGTATCAGGTAATCATTACGGAATCTATCTGTTAATGTTTTGTCTCTGAAATACACCTTGAACGCAATTATCTATGAAAACACATAAGGTCGGTTAACAGTGCTTCTGCCATACCCTCTTGTGGCTGATGTCCTGGTAGTCACATGACTGCAAAAGTACTTTAGTTGAAAATGATTTACGAAGAACAATCTTCAAATGTTCAATCTCAGAATATCTTTGCTGCATTATAGCAATTATAACGATTCATGACTGATTTTAGTGATTAGCTTTTCTTTGTAACCTGCCTCATAAAGTGAATCAAATTAAGCGAGTGATTCATTTGAATCAATACTCAGCCGATGGACTTAAAGCAATACTGCAGATAATAAATTATTCTGAATGTATTTTATTGTCTAAATCAACCAGAAAATAAATAATAAAAAGTAGATTTCTTCATGCTGGTGATTCGCCTGATTCACCTTAAAGAGTCATTCTAGGTGACAGAATCGTTCACAAATCATTCCAGCCCTAATATCTGGTGTGTCTATTCGCACTAAGGGAAGACTCAGGTGCTTTTCTCCATTAAGCAGCACTAAGATGAAGCATGAAACCCTGTCCGGACTCAGCCTCCATATTTTTCCGTCACTCAGACCTTGGCCCGTGTCAGAGACACCTCCCGCCCCCACCCCGACCAACCAAAAAAAAAAAAAGAAAAAAACCCAGAAAAGCCCACAGAGCCTCTGAAGTGCTGCTCCTCCATTAGATTACCCCGCAGAGGGGGTGGAGGGGCGGGAGTATGATTAAGTTCCAGTAAACTCGATTGCTGAAGGCTACATGTAAGATAATGGTCCGGTCCTCTGAGGAAGCCAGTTAAAGCTAGCATCAATCTAGCGCTAATCTAAACCTTTGCGCTCGTCCTCGTCCTCACTGCCCTCCGTGGGTCATACGCAATCATACCAGCATCGATCTATCGAGGGATAAAAAAATAAAAAAAACTGGTTTGAAATTAGCGCTGGATGGCCTTCATTGTAGGATCTAAGAATTAATCTGATTACGGCATGCTGTTTATGCACAATTATGTCACAATTCATCTTCGATAACATGATCACCGACTGTAACGTGATAGCGCAAAATATAGCGGCTGATGAACAAAGCGTAATTCTTAATTTGGCAGCCTTGTTAATTCTCCAGCAGAGAAGAAGAACAGGCATCTCGAGAGTGCGTCGTTCCTACGATCGTCTTGTGTTTCCAACGGCGAGGTTGTAGTTGTTCATTGTGAAATCATTGCTAAGTAGTATTTGCAAACCAAACTGCTTCAGAGAAAAATTATGAACAAACCGATGTTAAACCCAGTTACAGTAATGCTAACTCAGCTACCTGAAGGCTAATTGTTTCATATAACCTATAGCCTTTTCCAATATCGAATTACTTTCATCAATTAAACATGTCAATATTTGGAATCTATCTAAGGATACAGATGTTTTCCAAAAACGTCACATATTGATTTTTAACCTAAACGTCTCTACTGCATACACCTGAATTCTACATCGTATTTAGCTGCATATGACTATGACTAGTTAGGTCAATTACTAATCACATGAGTAGCACAGAAGACCACAAATCACACTCAATGTACCACATTTACCAAATGTACCTACTTTAAATTTATCAAAACTAACCTCTTACACCAGAATTCATTTGAAAAGTGTGAAATTAGCTAGCTTTATATGTATCTAGCCATTAACAAGAAAATTCTGAAACGTGAAGGTTACTGGATTTAACTCTTTAGTGTATGAATTTAACCATATATTTATGAATATATTTAAGGAATAAATTATGAGGTGGATTATAAAAAAAATAAAAAAAAAAATCTGGGTATGATACGTGAAGACATTTTAAGGATTGCTTAGTGCTTACGTTGCCCTTTTGCATCAGTCTTTTCCTTTTCTTTTTCTTTTTTTCACGCGTCCATCTTTGCGTTTGCAGGATTATTGATTTGCGCGAGCATGTAATGATGTTCCTCACCTCGCCGTTTTAGCGATTTCTTCTTTTAAGCGAAGCGAGCGTCGTCACACTCACAGCATAAAGAGAGGCTAGCACCTCGCAGCTGGACGACTAGCCCTGCTAATTACCTCTTCACTCTGTGTGTGTGTGTGTGTGTGTGTGTGTGAGAGAGAGAGAGAGAGAGAGAGAGAGAGAGAGAGAGAGAGAGAGAAGAGCAGGAGGGTTAAATGACTGTCGATTACCGGCTCCTCTCGGTCTCTTTCACAGCCTACTTATTTTAAAGTCATGAACCAAATACAAGGCTACGCTCATGACCTTGTAGTGTGTGTGTGTGTGTTTGCATGAGTGTGTCTGTGTATGTAAGGGTGTGTGTGTTCTTTAGATTTGAAAGCTCATATTTTCCATAAACACAATGATATATAATTCTGTGAATTAAACTTCCTTTTTTTTTACTTCTAGTAAAACAGCCTGAAGAGTTTGATGAAAAACCATTTGTAGGAAGCTTTTGAGTCAGTGACCTCAGAGGTCATAGGTGACTGACCTTGCCGGGAGGGTAGAGAGCCATTTTCCTGGCAATAAATGCACAAGATCTGCTCAGAGGCCATGTTGGGTTGGCTGATCTAAAATCGCAGTTAGCGTGTTTTGAACTGGATTGTGCTGATGTCAGCTCCTTAGGAGTTCATGTGATTTGATTTGGGAAAATAATGAAGCCAAAAGAAAATGACTTTTGTTTTTATTTTAATTGTTTACTGGATTAGTTTAGTTAATGGAAGGATGAGAGCAAGATGAGTGGCTCAGGTGGTGCGGTAGCTGATTTACTGGTCACGGGTTCAAGCCCCACCACCACCAGTTTACTACTATTGGGCCCCTGGGCTAGGCCCTTAACCCTATGCCAGTATATAGAGTAATCTGATTAGATGAAAGGCATTCCATGAGTGGTGATATAGAGCATAACCATACTGGGATGTTAGGATATTTTAAAGTGAAATAAGTGGAAATATAAAGTAAATCTGGTGAGTTTCTCAGGACTGTCCACCACCTCCATGGCTTATTCTCCTCACCTTTTGCCTACAGGGTACCAGTAAGAATTTAAAACTACAGTACATTCACTCCTGTTAATTACACTAACTGATCATAATCTGTTGATAATAAATGTGGTTTGTAGAAATGTTGTACAGTATAAAAGCCATATCACACTCAAGGTCGTGCTGTTGTACTGAATATCAGCACGGCTTTACCCTCAGGCTGCACCCTTGTGCCTACAACTGCATCACAGCCACACTGTAAATCATTATACATACAGTTACAGTTACAGTGAAACCTCAGATTGCGAGTAACTCGGTTTATGAGTGTTCCGCAAGATGAGCAAAGATTTTTAACACATTTTGACTTGAAAAACGAGCATGTCTTGGTTTACAAGTGGTAAGTTTTTTGACACCGACACACACACACCGACACACACACACTCTCTCTCGCCTTTACACCCCCCCCCCTCCCCGGCATCACACAGACACACACTTTGCTCTACACAGAAACTCTGCTCTGTCACAATTCTTTTCAAAGGTAAGATGCTGGTTCATTTGTTTTGTTTTTTGTTTTACTTTACAGCAGTGATTCCGTTAGTCTGCGTTAGTCTCTCATTAGAGAGATGTTTTTTTTCCTGTTAAAACAGTGTTTCCGTTGTGTGTGTGTTTGTTGTGAAACTTAAAAAGCGAGGTGGGGGGAGGGAGGAGGAGTTTTACTGTGTAAGACAAGGCGAGGGAAGGGGCTAATTCCACATGCACACACAAACACACAAATACACTGCGCCTGCGCGCACAAACGGAAACACTTATATGTTGGGATTTATTTACATTTTTTAAAGGTAAAGTGCAGGTTAATTTGTTTTATTTTTACTTTATATATTTATTAATTATTTTTCTGTATTAGTTTTTTTTGGGCTGTGGAACGAATTATTTGAGTTTTCATTATTTCTTATGGGAAGATTTGATTTGGTTTACGAGTGTTTTGGAATACGAGCCCACTTCCGAATGAATTATGCTTGTAATCCAAAGTTCCACTGTATATGTGTCCAGCTGATTTTTTCACAGCATGACGCAAAACTGGCTCAACAGAGTTCAATGATACATATTCACATTTCATATAAACTTAAATAATTCTTTTTATTATGTAAAGCTGCTTTGCGTTAAAAGCGCTATACAGTACAAATAAAATTGAATTGAATTGAATTGAATTAATGAAACTTTGCCAGTCCTTCCGAATTCGCCTGAAGTCAAAACTGCGCCATAAATTAAATGAGAATGTTAAGTAGAGTGGATGTCATGAGCAGTTTTGTGCCAGGTTACCCCACAGCAGTTTGAAGTGGGCGTGGCTATATGCATCACTAAACAGAGCCAATCAACACGATGGTTTACCGTAAATACACAGAGTATGCGAAACACACAGAAATGGCTGAAATGCCCCTACAAAGTGCCCAAATTCTCACCAAACACAAACTAACGCACGACACAGCACGGCTTACTCCAAAAAAAGGTATCAAAGTTAAAACTGTTTTAATTTTAACATGAGATGATTTAAATAATAATAATAAGATGCAGCGTGGAGCGATTCAATCCTGAGGACAACGCTTAGAAAGTCCTCTTTTCACACAGGCTATGAAGGGATCTGACAGATAAGATTCACAGCGTATTACATGGAGTTTTTACTGCTGCTCATTTCATAAGCCCTATTCAGATGGGATTAGGGTGTGGGGTACTGAGACACAGGAATCTGTAGACACTCGCCGCGCCCCCAGCACTAGGTTTAAGTAATCGTTGTTACCCGTAGAATGACATTATTGTCTGTTCTATGACTTTACATAGTGCTGTAATAGCATCGCAGTATTACTGAGTGATTAGTAGCAAATACTATGTTACTGTGTTACTATGATACTGTGTGATTAAACACTCCTGCGAACCTCAAGGAAAGAACGATTCACTGCTAGTCTGTACAGAACTACATAGACGCTAGGAAAGTATTTAAAAAAAAAGTATAATCAGTGCTGGTTATTTTAGAATAAATAAAATAAAGTACCCATTATTGATGGTTAAAGAGTTTAAAATTAATCTGCTGATCTTTAATGTAATCAGTGATATTATTATTATTATTATTATTATTATTATTATTATTATTATTATTATTTCAGGTTGAAGTCCATGTCCATGTCTGTCTGTCTCTCTGTACAGCAGAACTCTCTGTCTCACTTATTAACACACAGAAATCACATTCTGTAAGGTTGAGTATCTGACGCCTTGTTTACACTAAGTTGTACTTCTTTGGTGCTCAGACAAATACACTCCCTGTTCGGTAATCGGTGAGAGAATCACAGATGAGAAATGGAACAAGTAGATCAGATAAAGATGAAGTTTTGTCTTAAAACGACTCCGGCGTGTTAAAATTCACTTATACCACGTCAGCGCTGTTATTTCAGCCAAAGTGAAAATATGAACTAATCCCAGGCAAAATATTCTCTTTATCTTTTCTCATTAATATCTATCGGTGCAGGTGTTTGTTTACATTGAGACAGTAGCGCATTAGTAGATCATTTTAAAGTAGATTATTAAATCCCACACATAACTGTTCATAACATCACTTTTACTCAACATTGTGATTTCACTGATGGTGAAGGTTGAACTTCAGGCAGAGATCTGAGGACTGCAGGAGATTCAGTAAATTCTGTCCAGACAGTTTTTGTGTGATGCTGCGACAAAATCTGGCTGGACAGACATACAGACATACAGACATACAGTAATTTATAGTCAATGTAGTGTACAGACAAAACCTTTCTTTTATTTATATGAATGTGTGTGTGTGTGTGTGTGTGTGTGTGTGTGTGTGTGTGTGATAGTATCCAGTGGAAAAGTGGTATTTAGTAAAGTGTGAGAACAGTCCTGGTCTGAGGCCTGAGGTGCTTTAACACACAGCTGCAGGTAAGAGTTTGAGCGACAATTACAAAATACTCGAGTGTGTGTCTGTGTGTGTGTCTGTGTGTGTGAGAGAGAGAGAGAGAGAGAGAGAGAGAGAGAGAGGTGGGGGTGGGTAGCGCCCTGCTGCAGCCTTTAAATGCTGTTGACCCTCAGCTATGACCTCAAGCTTAAGCCCCGCCTCCTCCAGGTTTCATCCTCTACACTTCTCTTTCCTTTCTCTCATTCTCACTCTGTTATATTCATTTTACCCCCCCCCCCCCGCCCCCGCCTCTCTCTCTCTCTCTCTCTCTCTCTCTCTCTCTCTCTCTCTCTCTCTCTCTCTCTCTCGTCTGTCGCTCTATTGATTGGTCTCTCACTCATCTTCTATTCTTCTCTTCATCTCTCTCTATCTAAGAGAGAGAAAAAAGGCTGACCATGGACCTCCAGAAGCATACAGAGCAGTGTGTGTGTGTGTGTGTGTGTGTAATGTATATTAGAAGCTTTTTAAACTGAATGTGGAGTAAATGAGGGACAGTCAGTCGAAAACACATCGTCATGCTGTTAGAGGAAAATAATCAGCGACAGGGTGGTTTGATAAAGCAGAGCTCCTGAGACCCACCTGAGGCTGATTTCTTGAAAAGTGTCATTTCTGCAAACTCATAAATACCCAAAAGTTCTGAATACTCAAAAAGATCGTACTCAATGTGTTTAATTACTTTGAGCTTTAGGGTGTACAGCGCATTAAACTCTCCATATAAAACCATTCAGAATAACATTGTCTCATCCAATTAGCCTCCTTAATTGTAAAAAATCTCTTGAACTAAATGTTTTTTTTTTTTTTTTTTTTTTAATAGCATCATTTTAAGTTTGACTTTAAGCTAACTCATCTAGAGAAATTTAGATGAGCAAAAAGGATGAGGAACAAGAAAAATAATAATAGGTTCACAATCACTCAGTTCCATTTGATTTATGTGGCATTTTAAACAATAGAGCGAGCAACCTTACATAAATAAACCTTAAGAAGAATCAGACTCAGAAAGGGAACCTCATTTTGGGGGATGTACACATTGCTCCCATAATTCAATTAGAGTTTTAAAAAAAAAGGCCATCAAGTGTGTATGCATTTTTTGGGTTCCTCAGTATATATAAATCTCTACATCCTAAAAGTATGGATTCCCTAGGAAGGGGGGTGGGGGGTAACTAGGCATTAAAAATGGGTAATAAAGTCCATATTTCTAAAGTCCTCCAGTGTGCGAGGCTTTGTCCTGTATACCTCCTTCTATCACATGAGTGAGATCTGGACTTCCTGGAGGCCATTCATGAGGACCGTGTTGTCCCAGCCAACATCCTGGAGGACACACTGGAGGACTTGGGGGCACGGATTCATGAGGTTCTCAATCTCCTAAATAACTTCCCTCCGAAGACTACATGATAAAGTACGTGTAAAATCTATACTAGTTACTTTTCACCCAGCCTGTAGTAGTGAAGTAAAAGTAGAATTTTGATCAATTTTATAGCATTTTTCTTAAGGTGGAAATGTATTTTTAAGACATCCGTGCTCTACAGCAGTTATTTCCACATGCCTAAGACTTTTGCACAGTACTAGATGATGTACCGATGTGGTATAAGTGGTATATACGTTGTTCTGTTCATCCCCTGGTCTCCATCACGCCGCTCCATCACTCAGTGTCTTCTATCGCTGTATAATTCATGCCACTGAAATTCCCATCAGCTCTCTTCTGGTATAAAATGAAGAGGAAGAAAAAAAAAGAAGCGCAGAGCGTTCTGAAGGAAGACAGTCCTAAAAGTGGGAAAGCACTCGTTCTGTCTTCCTGGTTTGATCTCATCCGGTTGCTCTTTTTTTGTGTCAGGACATTGATTGGACGGACGCGGCTCCTTTTGAAATCGTGGCTTTATTGACCCGAGCGCCGAGCTCTTTCATGTCTCTCAGCGGCCGGCTGACCTTTGGCTGACGCATACGTCCGCGCGGCACCATTTTCGGACGCTGCTGTCTTGTTTTTCGGAACTCCGGGACAAAAGATGAGAGCTCGGGGAACCTGAGGCATCGATTGCAGAAAGGCCAGGTGAAGCTCCTGTGGCGTGAGGGCTAAAACCGTCCACATGTTCACCTGCACATTTCATACTTTACAACAAAACAGCGGGGGTTTTATATTATTTCAGGTTGTTTACTCAGTCGTTGGTGAGTTCATCACGCACATTTAAGACGCAAGTATATGATGTAGTGACAACTGATTACACACACACACACACACACACACTCTTCTTGTTTCATGCAATCTAGAGTTTGTTTCACTCGAAAAGGAAGAAAAAAATATTTCAAAAAAGTCTCATTCCAAAGAATGTGTAAATATTTAAAATATATCAAATCAAATCAATCAAAATCAATTGAATTAATAATACATCAATTACATCAATTTCTTTAATTAAATAAATTCTAAACTAAGTCTAGTCTAGTGTAATGACTCACTAATTACACTGGCGTAAGTCATGCTGTTAAAGTCAGTAGAATAAAGTCATCAAGGTCAAAGTGGAGTGATGAATCTGAGCCAGCCTGAACTTGATGATTTTTTTCTATAGCAGCACAGTCTATAGTGATTTACGCCCCTTACGCCACAGGGGTTTGCAATCAATTAAACATTTTAATTGGCTAAAGAATGACATCATACTTTGTATCCATTTCTGGCTACATTCAAAGCTACTTTCTGTTCTTACTTACATTATACTGCGTTTACCACTTACAGCTTTTCCTCTGAATGTAAAGCCCTGACATTGGAGACTCCTTCCCTTCATGTTAAAGAAATATTTAAAATCACCACATCATTATATATTTTCATATATATATATATATTTTTTTATATCCATTTCCTAAACCACTAACACGCACTTGTATCTTTTAACTCTGTAGCGCGGAGCCATTTTGTAGCACCTCTAAACGATCGCTTTGTTCCCCTGGATACGTTGTGCAACACGTGCCTCGATGCATGCGCTGACGTATGTATTCAGAGCTCGGCGTGTGGCCCAGAGCTGAGCCTGTGTTTGTATAGAGCGCATTAAGCTAATCGATAGCCTGTGCCATATTCCACGCCGCAGTCGGAGCATGTGGGAGCAGCTGTGTGCCGGAGCCTCATTACGGAGGCCGAGGCGCACCGGATGTCCCCCTGCAAGCAGCGGCTCTGGACGCAGAGAACTCATCGATGACCTCCCGTCATTCTCCGATGCCTTGGCATCACTTCTATCGATTGCCCGGCTCAGTTTATCATTTTCTGAAACAGACTGCAGGACGTGGACTTCCTCTGGAGCGCCATGCCGGGGCTAAGCCTTCATAAGTCCTCTAATGAACCCCTCGCTTCAAATGGGCCAGGTTTTAAGAGTACAAGCTGCGAGAGAGAGAGAGAGAGAGAGAGAGAGAGAGAGAGAGAGATGTGAGTTATTGAAGTTTACAGATGATGTAATGCAATGATTAAATGCATCAAATGGAAACCTTAAAAATGTAACATGATTTTTTTTTGTAGAGGAATCTGGACACAGATTAAGCAGAATGAAGTTTATACATAATATAATGCATAGCGCATAAACCTCAGAGCGGTTTAGCCAATAAACATATATATGACTCAGGACCGTGCATTATTAGAGTGTTGGATCTTTTTTTCAGCACAACCTTGGGCAAAATGATGAACTGAGTTTCATATTGTTTTAACCAACTACACAAACAAGACTGAGTAAAACAAATCTAAATGGGTCATATGGGCAAAGAAGTAGCACAGATACACAAGATCACATGCTTTCATGGTTGTTTTCAGTTGTTTCTGTGACCAAAAAAGTAATAATAATAATAATAATAATAATAATAATAATGCTAGTTTTGAGACTTCTTCACATATTCCAGTAGTGGTAAAATTTACCCTTTATAAAAGTAAAGTATCTACCGTATCTGAAAACTCAAATATACAGTTTGATGTCTAAAGCCTCCCTGTTAACACACACCGGCAAGGCTTCCAAATAAGCACATACAATTGATATATATATATATATATATATAAACTGTACTCCAGTTTATTCCCACAATCCAAAGGTATGCAGATGAGGCTAATTGGGGTCTCCAAAAATTGCTTGTAGTGTGTGAATGAGTGTGTGTTCTTGTGTGCCTTGTAATGAACTGGCATCCCACCCAGGATGGGATAATCGCTATAGCTAATGAGTGAGTGAGTGTGAGGTAATGATAATAAAAAAGATATTAAAGATCGATAGCGACATAATATGAGCAGAGCAGCGATGAATGGGACCAAGCACTTTTTGGCCCTATTGCTATCAACACTTGTTTCCAAGAAGATAGCAAATTAAATGGCGAAACATCAAGCTGTTGCTAAGATATTATCTGACATACTGTGGGCTGATTTAGCTCTTCTATTGGTGAAAACGTGACGCACCTTGCCATTGTTAATATTGCTTTACCAGAGAGCTGCTGCTCAGGTTCTGGTTATAGAGAAAACCTGGAGCGTTATATCTGGGGCATGCTGCAAGTGAATGCCACTCTCCTGGTTTTACTGGAGTTCCGCTGACAAACGTTGGAGGGTGTGGTCACTGTGGGCGGAGTCAAGCTAAACTGTGGTTCTGATTATCCAAGACAGTCTGTCATATCCATCATATGTTGAAATTTATTAATGATGTACACCCCATGTGTGCCATCAATGAGGGAATGGGCGTGGTCTAAGGCAGAGATCTCAGGTGAAGTTTCTGCAATGTAAACTATACAGTCACATGTATCAGTGTGTGTGTTTGTGTTTGAGAGAAAGAGAACAAGAAAGATAGGACGTTCCTCTAAATGTTCTTCTAATGGTTTCTAGTGATGATTTGACCTATTTTTTTCCCACAATGATCCTTGGACCCTGTTACTCCTGTTTAATTACAGGTGAGGCAAAAAGCAGCAGAATTAGTAGGGGACTGTCTCTCTCTCTTTCTCTCTCTCTCTCTCTCTCTCTCTCTCACTCACACACACACACACACACACACACACACACACTCCATCATACATCATCATACATCACCCTGACCTTACAGAGCAGAGCGTCAGCCGAGGACGGCGCAGCCTTTCTTGAGTTTATCCTGGACATGCTGTAAATCCATGATTCACTCCAAACTCCATAACACACACACACACACACACACACACACACACACACACACACACACACACACACACACACACACACCAATTTATATCGATATAGAAATACACTTTAGTTTGATTTATGTAGCAAATCAGTGCTTAAGCTTATGAATTGTTAAAGATGCTAAGAGGCTATAAGGGTTTATAAATGTGCCGATGGGGAGACGTTTCAGCATCCAAAACATTTATCTCTCTTGTTCTCTCAATGATGATTTAACATAGAGACTGTTTTCATAATCCTAGGTTTTGGATTACTGGATTATAGAATGCAGTCCAGCATTATTTGTGGCTTTTCTTCTTTTTTGATTATAGGTGATTATGTACATTATTACAAAACCAAAACAAAGTCACATCTAGACCCCTAAAGAACCATGACGTTCTATGTAAACCCCTACACTAAAGCCTTCCAAGTCAAACCCTGTAATAAACGAAAAAGACCCTCAATCAAATTTTTATATTTATTTAGCACAAATTTTAACTGCTTAAGGTTCCCACTAAGGTTCTCTTCAAAACCTACAACAAATGATTTGCTGATCAGAAGAAGCCGTGCAGGTAGACTCCTCAGTTCTAGCACTAGTGTTAATTAATGATGAGCGTTTAATCAGAGCAGGGAGAATATTCATCATGGAGCTGCTGAGAATCCACACTCTCGTAAACGTTCTCTGTGTGATTGAAACATTCCCCGTTTGACTTCAGAGACTCATGGAGTGGCAGCATCATTAGCGTTAGCGCTCATTGTGCTAATTGAGAGTTGTTTACGGCCAGGAAGCTCCACGCTGCTGACTAAACAACAAGTCTGTACTGAGAGAACTGAGTGAAATGAATGAAACGAGAACACGGAGGGAGAGGAATCTGACCGCACGTACGGGAAGTTTTCTAAATGATTGTGTTGAATAAGATCCAGACAAACACCTAGCATTAGATTAATGATTATGTAAAGAGTTGGGAACCTGGTGGAGCTAGCAGCAGCACACTCGCTTGCCATGGCGTTGGTATAAAAACAAGAACAACTCATGAAGAAATTATAATTAGGTTGTTTCTGTTACTAAAATCCAAACATGTACAAAGACACGGAAGAAAATTTGGTTGTAAAATCTAAAACCTCTCAGGATCTCCAGTGGTGTTATGCAGAAGCAGAGGTTATCTCCTCCAGATATAACCATGTTAGGAAGCTTTCACCTGACCGAAGGAGGAATTTTTTGTTTGGTTTATCCTTCTGGAGAACCTTTTTGAAGAACCTTCGGCTGTCTAGTATGCTTTGGAGAAGCTCATAAAACTCTACAGCAACTTAGTTTCCTATTCAGAAAGAAAGAGTTCATAAAATCAAGTAGGACCCATTTCGGAATATCCAAATATCTCATAGTAAAACCCTTTCTGCACATTACTGTAGATCAGAGATTTTCCTTATTAAAGGCATTTCCATGTGGAACCTTTTCAGGAAATGAAAAACCCAAACTGTCCAAGGAGAAACATTTAGAAGAATCCTTTAACAAGTGTTGTTTCCCCTGCAAGAGTCTCAATGCTACACACATAACATACATAGGTTCAGTGGAAAGTTTAACTTACTTAGAAAGAGTCCCAACTAGAACCTCTTTAGCAAACTGGTAACCCTGAATTATCCAGGTATTGGAAACCTTAACTCGTTGCCTTCAAATAGGCCCTTAACTCTTTAAAACAAACTCTTATGGAATAAGTGATGTGTTTAAGCTGAACAATTCTTGTAGTTAATGCTCCCTATAAAAGTTCTATGTAGGATCCTACTGCGAGTTCCTGCTAGAACCGATTTAGGACATGAATTAGGTCACGGGTTAGGACACTGCGTTACTGTTTGGAAGGTGTGCGGTCCAGGCCCCAGCTCTCCCAGGTAGTCGTTGTTGAGTCCTTGAGCAAGACCCTTATCCCTACTGTTGTCACAGGTGCTGTTTGCGGAACGAAGGAAAGGCATAGTAGCAGAGGTGATGGCAGTTAAAGTCTTTAATCAACACAAAACAGGGAACAATAGGAACAGAACATGAACTTACACCAGGGATAAACTAAACATGACAGACTAGACATTACACAGGCAAAGAGACATATGGAGCTAGGAAACAAAGGAACTGACAAACTAAACCAGGAGCTACACAGACTAGGAGTTAGATACAGACTAAGAGACAGACAAAGTCTAGGGGACAGACAAGGGCCAGGAGAACAGAGCCAGGAGAACACAGAGAACTTGGAGAAAACATGGAGCTAAGAGAACATAGAGCCAGGGGAACACAGATCTAGAAGAACACAGAGCTAAACAACAAACCAGAACAAACAGTAACCCAAAATGAACAGATGCAAGACAAGGACAAACTGAACACAAGAACATTTATAACCAAACTAATGAGCAACCTCGGTTCAGGTGAGCACCACATCACCTGACCAAGGTGCACTCTGGGGAGTTGAGTCCACCAAAAACAACAAATAAAAACAAAAGGAAACAAAATGGAGTCTGTGGGCGCTTTGGCGCCCTCTAGTGGTATCCCCTGACAACTGTATGTGGTCCAGGGGCGCGGTATCATGGATAACGCTCTGACCACAGCTACACTGAGATATGCTACCGAGCAAAAACTATTTTTAAAAAATCCTAAGGTTGAAACTTCATCCTTAGACAGTGTGTTACTCTATAAGTACTACTGTACCTGTTTTGGAGGCTATTAACCAGGGGTAGTTGCTAGACTTACAGCTCAATAAGATCATAAATATTACTTATAAAACTTACTTTAGTCTCATCATGGTATTGTGCATCAAACCTGATTGGTAGCTGAGGTATTGTTCATTGCCTATGACACACACACACACACACACACACACACACACACACACACACACACACACACACACACACACACACACACTTTGAGATGTTACTAGGGCACAGCACATCAATACTGGGGCACATTTCCCAGTAAAAGCGATCTAGCAATGCCCAATCTAAGTTATCCAATGAACCCTTAAGGAACTGTTTAGTTTTGTACCAAGTAGAAAAAGTTACATGTTAAACATCTGGCAGGTTCTAGATATAAAGGTAGTGAAGTTTGTACTGCAGACTTGCCTAATTAATATAGACACATAGATACATGATCCAAGTGTTCCACAATTAAGAGTGTTTATTTTCACTGAAGACAAATATACTTTGACTAAGATTATTTTTCCCCCACACAGGGAAAACAATTCAAACATTTTTTTAAGATCTCTGCAAAGAAAATTCTTTGAACAGTTGAAGGTTCTTTTGAGGTTTATTAAGAGTACTGTTTTCTTAGCAGGTCACCTAGCTTTTGGACTACTTTGGTCCAATTTTTTTTTCTTTTGTCTCTGAAATGTTTATATACATAAAGAATGGGAGAAAGAAATGGAATTAAGGTCATCAGAAAAAAGCTAGAGGTCAATAACATGTGTATTATTGAACCTGTAAGGTTCCACTATGATACGGCAAATATTTGCGCTGAACACTTAGAACAATGATGTCCAATCGATGGGATATGTATTAGGAAACAGTGTTCTAACACACACACACACACACACACACACACACACACACACATTAAATCAAATATGCATGCGTCCAAAGTGTTGGATATTCAGATGATCCATGCTTCATGTTAGCATGAATCCAATCCAAGCATCAGCTGCCACAATTCAATAATTATTATTGATTTGCTTACCAGCTGTCAATCTCAGGTCTGAGAGAGAGAGAGAGAGAGAGAGAGAGAGAGAGAGAGAGGGAGAATTAGATAGAGGTGTGATGGACAGAGAGAGGATTGGATGGTCCCTTTTTCCAACACGGAAGCCTCATCTCTAAAATGAGGCGAGATGAGATGGCGCAGGCGGATAAGGGTAATTGATGATTGTTTCAGCATTGAGAGGATGGGAGGAAAAAAAGACATCGGAGAGAAGGAAGAAGAGAAAAAATGCTGGGGGGGGGGAGGAGGAGGAGGAGGAAGAGAGGGTCAGAAAACGAGAGAGGAATGAAAGAAAAGCTTTGCGGCCGGCGTCCTCCTCCGCCGAGTCCGGCTATAGGCTTTACATCTGGGCTCGGCTTCAAAGTCCAGAAAAACAAATATGCAGGACCTTTAGATTAAAATGTCAGCGTGCAGCAGGCATTGATTTCCTCCTGAGCTCAGAGTGAGGAGACGTGCAGCGCCCGGCGCCGTATAGAGCCGGCTTTAATGGCGTCGTTATAAAAATCCGAGATCCGAGAAGATGAAATTCTCAAAGCATTCGGCGATCCTGTGAATTAAACGCAAGCTACTTTGGGGAAAAAGTCAACATGTGGAGAAAAAAGAGAAGATAAAGAGACGCAACCTTCACTTATCAGCAACGCTTTTAGAACGCTTAAATATCTGAAGGACCATTTTTTCCCCTGAAAAGGTGAAGTCTAAAATCTTCCACTGTGTTTTATTAGTTTGGGAGAAACTCACAAAATGAAAACGTGAAAGTGATTGTTTGTTTGTTTGTTTCGAAAGAATTCCTGGTAGAACCCATTCAGGAAACAAATGACCCTTGATAATCGTACAAATTACCATGATTAGAGCATTTGCAAGTTAACAAAAAGAACAAATAATATATAACTTATTACTAAATTTTAAACTTTATACATTTATTTGGTTGTTCCTCTAGGACACGCCTTAAAGGTGTCACATAGAACCAAACAACAGATTGTTTCCTGATCAGAAAGTCTTCCAACTACAGTAGACCGTTTTTAATCCATCTGGAGGAACTCTTGACGATACTACGGAAGTCTCTACATGTGGGTTTTCTATTCTGCCTAAGTTCTAAGTAACACCTGTTTAAGAAGCTAATAACCATTAACAGAACCATATAGGAGACCTTTATACTGTATGTTCTGCGTACTGAGCTACAACAAAGCATTTTGATGTCAGGAAAAAAAATTTGAACCTTACTGAGAGCTTTTTTTTATGTTTAAATGGGTTGTTTTAGCTGTGTGGACCTCCTTAAAAAAATAATCTGCATCAGTGTTTCGCTTTGAGAGAACTTCCGAAACATCATTTAGCCTAAAACATTCCATTCTTCCATGTCACCACAGTGGACCAATCTGTTCCTCACACAACCTGGCACAATCTGCCCTCCCAGTTATCCAGACTTGGGACTAGTGAATTTGCATCCAGTGAGTGGGGACTGGGAATCAAACCTGGGTCTTCCACATGGCAGGCAAGAAACTAGCACTAACCCACCAAATAGTAGAAGCCTAATGTAAGGTGTCATTTAAACAGTAGAGTGTAAAATACAGAACTAATATAATATCATGCTTATACGATCCTTACGGGTTCTTTCACTTTTAAAATGTATGTACAGTATAGAACCACAGAATCGTTATCAGAAACCACTTCGAAATAACAACAGCAAAAGCCATAACTGTCAAAACAATCATTTGACCAACATGTTCTACATTGTATAAATTGTCTGTGGTTGTTTCTTAAGTTTCAATGCATCCTTAGACCTTTAAAGAGGCCTTAAGGAACTAAGTATAAAAATAAAAGTCAATAAGATTATGAAAAGGCAAATAATTACGGATAAGTTGCAGTATCATGAACAGATCCATTAGTGCATACAGTCTCAGGTCAAAGAGTGATCTATCATTCTTTGATTAATAGGTATTTACAGTAATAGTTAAAATGTAGTGACTGTTATTTGAAGAAAGAAAGACAGTGAAGGGGGAGGGGATCTGCGGTGGAAATCTCAGTGTGAAGCAGGATGTCATGAGACTCTGCAGATTGGTGAGATTGCTCCTCTCGGCTCTCCGTCCTGAGCTAATGGAGAGCCTCTCTTTCTGTGCACAAATCCAATTAAAGCAGGAGATTTGGTGTTGATAAATGCCTTCCATCTACACGGCACAGCACAGATCCTTCATTTCTAAATATATGTTACCACTCGTTCCATCGAGAGGAGAACCCAGGCTCTCTGAAGACAAAAAAAAGCAGCTTGGTGTGATTGAGTGGTTGAGAGGAACGTGTCAGGTTGTGTTATGTCATTAGGTGGGAACTGTTTGGAAGAGGAACTTTATCCCAAAAGTGAGAACCTGTTTCGTTTTCTTGGGGTTTAGAATGAAGAATTTTGTGAAGAGTTTGCACTTCAACTTCAGCATGCTTTATCCTGGTTAAATCCAGAGACTATCCCCAAATGCTTTTGGGGATTTGGAACGAAACCAGAGAACACAGAGAAAACCTAACTGATCACAGGGAGAAGATAAGGAACTCAGGCACTAAGACACTTGAGCTCAGGATGGAACCAGAGAGCCTGAAACTACCATTGCTGTGTACTCTAATACAAACAGGCTACGCTAGAATGTTATTGTTTTGGGGTTTCTTTGTTGTTGTTGTTGTAGTTTGTGAACTTATAAAGATTGACCAGTGTTGTATTAAAAAATAAATATAATAAATATCCTACAAGAGTATTAAAAAGGAACATTTCAATTACAGGGCTGAAGCAGGAAGGAGGGTGGGAAAGCACACATCCATCATGAGGCATGGTTGCAAGGACCCTGAATCATGGAGCAGTCCCTGGACTCGACTGGAAGAAGAAGAAGAAAGAACTTCATTGCCAAGTAAGCTTCCAGAGACAACAATGCACATAACGGGGAAAAAAGTTGACAACAAATGTATAGGATGTGGGGTTTTATCAAATAAGTCAAATAAATATCAGTAGTATATAGCACCTATTGCAGATCTTAATATTGCATACAGTATATTCTATTTCACAGTGAAGATAACATTTTAACTGTTCATGGGGTAAATTGCCTGTGGGGAAAAAAAAACCAGCTCTGTAGCGCCGACCAGATGGCAAAAGTTTAAAGAAAAGGTGGCTTGAATGTGAGGGGTCCAAAGTGATTTTCTGAGCCCTTTTCTTCACTCTGGATATATGCTGTACAGTTCTTGCAGGGTGGACAGGGGAGCGCCAATAATCCTTTCAGCAGTCTGAACCATCCTTTGTAGTCTTCTGGTGTCTGATTTTGTAGCTGAGCCAAACCAGACAGTTATTGAAGTGAACAGGACAGATTCAATGACAGCTGAGTACAACTGAATAAGCAGCTCCTGTGGCAGGTTGAACTTCTTCAGCTGGTGGGAAATACAACCTCTGCTGGGCCATTTTTATGATTGTCCCACCTTAAGTCCTGAGATATAATGGTGAATCGAAATGACTCCACTGCCGCTACAGTGCTGCTCCTGATGGTGAGTGGGTGCAGTGTGGGCTGTTTTAAGCATGTTCGGTTGCAGGTTGTTGTGATTGTACCAGACAGCCACCTGCTCAACACTGCTTCTATATGCAGACTTGTCACCGTCCTGGATGAGGCGGATGATTGTAGTGTCGCCTGAAAATTTTGGGAGCTTGACAGAGGGGTCTGTAAAGGTGCAGTCGTTTTTGTAGAGAGAGAAGAGCAGTGGGCAGAGGACACATCCCTGAGGGGTGCCAGTGTTGGTGGTGCAGCTGTTGGTCAGGAATTTGTCCAGTCTCACAAGGTTTTGTCTGTCTGTCAGAAAGCTGGTGATCCACTGACAGATAGAGCTAGGAACAGAGATCTGGATTAGTTTGGTCTGGAGCAGTGCTGGGATGATCATATTAAAAGCTTGTGTGAAATTCACAAACAAGACCCTCACATAAGTCCCTGGTTTGTCCAGATGTTGCTGGATGAAATGCAGCCCCATGTTAACTGCATCATCCACAAACCTGTTTGCTCTATAAGCAGACTGCAATACGGATCCAGTGATGTCCTTGAGATAAGCCAACAGAAGTCTTTCAAATGACTTTATAAGCACATGTATTAGGGCAACTGGTCTGTAGTCATACATTTTTGTGATTTTAGGGGTGGTTTTTTTGGAATGGGGATGGTTGTGGAGCGTTTGAAGCAAGAAGAAACTTCATGCAGCTCCAGTGATCTGTTGAAAATATGTGTGAAGTTGGGGGCCAGCTGGTCAGCACAGGATTTCAGACAGGCTGGTGTAATGCCATCTGGGCCCGGAATTTTCCTTCTCCTTTGTTTCTGGAGGATCTGACGAACATCCTTTTCACGGACCTGAAGTGCACCTGAGGTGTTAATGGTGGTGTAAAGCGTGGTGCAGGAGTTTCAAATCTACAGTAGTAGTTTTAGGTAGTAATTGTTTTCAGGCCTTTCCACACTGAAGCAGGGTCATTTGCAGAAAACTGGTCCTCCAGCTCCTCTTAGCCACTCAGATCTTCGTTGTTAGTGTGTCCCTGGTTATACAAGACCTGATGAAGCCGTCTGAGTTTTGCTGTAAACCATGATTTGTCATTGTTGTATGTTAAATAAGTCCTGTAAGGGCTGCACATATCCTCATAGAAATATATGATGTTACAGAATCAGTGAGCTCATCCAGATTGGTGGCAGCAGCTTTAAAAACACTCCAATCAGTGCAGTCAAAACAGGCCTGTAGTTCCTGCTCTGCTTCACTGGCCCATCTCTTTACAGTCCTTACTAAAGACTTAGCAGATTTAAGTTTCTGCCTGTAGGTCGGGTTAAGATGAACCAGGCAGTGGTGAGAAAGTCCTAAAGCTGCTCTGGGCACGGAGCTACATGCATCTTTTATTGTAGTGTAGTGGATCCAAAATATTTGTGCCTCTGATGGGGCATGTGATGTGCTGTTTGAATTTAGGCAGTTCAAGTTTGAGTTTTGCTTTGTTTTAATCACCAAGAATAATTATAACAGAGATGAGTTGGTGTGATCTGATCAGCCAGCTGTTGCAGCACACTCACCAGAATGAACCAGGTATACTACTGTGGCAAATAGAAAGGCTAACTGTTGATAAAGAATGCTTCTAGACCGAACCAGTTATAATGATGACTGCCAGTCACGAGTCGTGAACCTCAGGGTATCCCTGAATGTGTTCTGGCTCTCGCAGGAATGCATACTCAAAACAAAAGTGCCCTGAACCTCAGTGTGGATGATGTTCATCACTGCCTGAAACACAAGTTTTTCCTTGCCACCGTCGCCCTCGGCTTGCTCATCGGGGACAATCTTGTCATTTTGATTCATATACATTGCATAAAAACTTACTTTTTTTTATTGTGTAAAGCTGCTTTGCGACAATGTCAATTGTTAAAAGCGCTATATAAATAAAATTGACTTGACTTGACTGCCTTGAAAGTAATTCTGCACTATCTAGGAACCATGTGAGATCATACCATGAAAGGAAAACAATGCACCCAGCATTTCAGATTCTTTTTTATAGGTCCTCTATGAAAGGGTTCTTGCTAAAACCCCTTTCTGAAGGATGCATGCATTTATTCAAAGGACTAAGGCCAAGAGCTGTTATATATCCATTGTTAAACTTCAACAACTTATCACAGCAGTCATTTTGCTTCTCTTGTTTTGGATTATACCAGATTATATCACAGCACTACTTAGCAGTTCTCAGATCTGCTAAATTTAGTTTCTATAATGGCAGTTCTGCAAATTACAGGTTTACATTACTGCACTTGTTGTGATACATTATCAGTTCCGTAGTAACAGGTCATTTATACAATTGTTGCCATAGTAACAGGTCATTTGCATGCAATGTTTTTTTTTATAGTGGGAACAGTCATCATTGTTCCCATTGTAACAGGTAAGTTCATCATTTTCATAGTACCAGGTAATTTCAATCATGGTCTCCATAGTAACACATCATTCACATCATCATTTCCATAGCAAAGGGTCATTTGCATTCATGTTTCCAGAGTACCAGGTCATTAACATGGCAACGTGACATGGGATTTGCATGAAGGTTTTCATAGTAACAGGTAAACTGCATAATCTTTTCCATAGTAACGAGTTATTTACATCAGTTTTCATAGTAACAAGTCATTCACATCATCGTTTCCATAGTAACAGGTCAATGACATCATCATTACCATAGTAAAATATCATTCGCACTTACGGATCCATAGTAACAGGTCATTTGCTTTAACATTTCCCTGGTAACAGGTCATTTCCAGAGACTTGGCAGCAACAGATTGAAAAGTTTGTGGATGTAAAACGTCTGTGGATGCCGTTTATTAATAAAGACTCAAATTTGCCAAACTGCTGTGGTGTACGAAAAATAAAACACTTTTGGAATTGATGTTTTTGGTAAATTATCAACCTCGTTGTAATGAGGTTCGCATCACACCATGGAAGATATCAGATAATTTTAAAGGCTGTGCTGAACATCACCTACACCAAGGTTCAGAGCGCTTTTGTCGTGAGTGTATATTCCTGCGAGAGCAGGACACACTCAGGACACACTCGGGAACACCTTGAGGTTCATGACTCGTGGCTGGCGGTCATCAAAATAACCATAAATATCAGGGAAGAGACGAGAGGAGTCAAATCCGGGCATTTTATACGAGCTTCTGCGGTTGCTCCGCTGCTCTTGCAATCAGAAATCATCCACTATCTTTCCTCTACCCTTGGAAAGCCTCATCCATTTCTCCATCGGACACCGTCAAGGGCCGATCCCACTATCTGATGTCGAGGCCTCTGGTTATTAATAAACGTCAGGCAGAATTGATGTATTTTCCCTCTGGAAGGATCCACGGCTCAGGGGGAGATGTATCGTTATGCGTAGGAATGCTCAGAAACCTAAGGGGTCCTTAGGAAAAGCTTTCCATCATTGCTCCGGAGTCTTGTGCTGGAAATGCATATTTATTTTTCGTGAGCAAAAGAAGTTTTAAGAGCAATATGTAATAAAGCGCTCCTTTATTTTTTTAAAAATTTTTTATTTTTTTTCTCTTTTTTTTTTGGCACCATTCATCAAGAATCCAGGGGAATTAAAGTGCCTCCTGCTCATTCTGCTGAGCACCGAGTGGACTGTATCATCAGGAGAATGGTCAGAGGGTTAGGAGTGTACCGTCTTATGCAAAAGTTTTGGCACCCCTTGATAAATAACAGATTTTGGTGATTTTTTTTTTAATTGAAAAGATGTTAACACAGTCTCTCTTAGAAATAAAAAAAAATGCAGAATATTCTCAGCAAACATTGGTGCATAGTTACTTTTTAAGTCATAAATTAAACAAAGATGAAAAAAATAAAAACCTTATTGTGACCCTGTGCAAAAGTACTTAGTAACACCTCCTCTGGCAGATATCACAGCTTGCAAACGCTTTTTATAGCAGCTAAAAGTCTTTCAATTCTTGTACTTGGGATTTTCTCCCATTCTTCCTTGCAAAATACTTCTAGTTCTGTAATATTCTTTGGTTGTCTTTGCACAGCTCTTCTAAGATCTCCCCACACATTTTCAATGATGTTTAAATCAGGGGACTGTGATGGTCGTTCCAAAACCTTCAGCTTGCGTCTCTTGAGGTTTTCCATAGTGGATTTCGAGGTATGTTTAGGATCATTGTCCTGTTGTAGAAGTTGTCCTCTTTTCACCTTCAGCTTTTTTACAGATGGTGTGATGTTTGCATCCAGAATTTCCTGGTATTTAGTGGAATCCATTCTTCCCTCCACCCGTTTCCTGTGCCACTTGCTGCAACACAACCCCAAAGTATGATAGATCCACCTCCATGCTTAATAGTTGGCCAGGTCTTCTTTTCATGAAATGAGTTCTATTTTAACTTCATCAGTCCACAGCACTTGTTTCCAAAACGCATCAGGCTCCTGTAGATGTTCTGTTGCATACTTCTGACGTTGGATTTTATGATGGAGACGCAGGTAAGGTAAGGTTTTCTTCTGCTGACTCTTCCATGAAGGTCTTGTGGAACGCTGCACCACCACTTCTGAGTCTGCTGAATCTTCCTGCAGTTTTTTTTGCCGTCAAATAGGGGTTTTGATTTGTCTTTCTGACCAGCATCTTTCTGTAGCCTTCTCCTGCATCCTGGGAATTAATAACTTTCATTTTCAGAGTCTTACACAGCTGCTTAGAGGAACCCATAGTTGTTGTGTGTCCGCAAGTGTGTGCACAAGGTTGTAAAGCTTTGTAAAGCTTTGAATTTGGCATTTACTAATGACAGCTGTTGCCATGCATCAGATCTAACAAGCTGATTAAGGTCTGAAACCTTGTTAAAAGAATCTGAGACTCTGGAACTCTTAGAGTGCCCAAACTTTTGCACAGTGCCATACTGTAATAATGTTTTGCTTTGTTTTTATAAAAAAAAAAAAAAAAAACATAGAAATAACTATGCATCAATGGTTGCTGAAAATATTGTGCATTTTTTCCATTTCCAAGTGAGACTGTGTTAAAAATCTTTTCAGTTAAAAAAATCAACAAAATCTGTTATGCATCAAGGGGTGCCTTAAATTTTGCATACGACTGCATCTGACCTCAGACAGGAAACGTTAGTATGGCATTAAGGAAGGAAGCACAGAAGGGAGAAAACAACCCGTGTTGTGCTTTTACAGGAAAATAATCAACAACCTGATAGTCACACTGAGTACATGATTTACTTAATTAACAATGATGTTGTCGAAGATCCAGCATGCCATTAATGTTCTCACTTACATCACGTTATGGCAGCTACAAATGTCTGCTCCATCACTAAATATTATTTTCTCTTGAAAAACAAATGCTCAAAGGAACGACAAAACGTCTCTATCCTGAAGATGTCAGAAAAGTTACAGCTTTACGTCTGAAGGTTAGAAGACATTAACACTTGAAATGCCTTACATTAATGTTACAGAAGCTTCTTTTTACTTTGAGGAAACATGTACATTTTTAATTACATTACTACAGCATGTGATATATCTGGACCAAGATAACTAAAGATTCTTAGCTAACTTTAGAGTTAATTTGGGTGATTTGGATTTTTACTTGATTTTTATTCTTTCTTCACCCTGTTTCTTTATATTTACTGGTGATGGATAAATCTGCCTTGGAAATTTACAATAATTAGTATGATCAAGCTGGAGTGTACGGAAGAGTAATTTATATTTGTGTTAGTGTTCATATTCAATTTCATACGAAATATAATTTCCTACAAAGACTGGGTGCATGTGAGAAGAGATGGAGAAGTTTCTGGTCATAATTTGTTGGGTAAAAAAAAAAAAAACGCACACACAAAAGCGATGAAGACGATGTGCGATGAAGAGGTAGGTAGATGGAGACCTTCTTTCCACAGTGAGTCAATAATCAATGGATCATTAACAGGAGAGTGCATTTTCATTTTCAGGGGTTTAGTGGACCCTATCCCATTCTTCACCAGATCATAACTCTTTTACACCCAACACCTTTCTCGTTATAGATCGAAGTCGGACTGGAATTTGCCGAGATCATTCTGGGCACGCTGATATTCATCTCCTGTCTGGACGCTTGGGTGACTCTTTTTAAGAAGCTCTGGTGTTGGGCTCGTAATAATACCGGGCTCTTTTTCATCAGACCAAGAGCTTCTTGTCATGAATGGCATTTTTTGAAAACGATGGCCATGAGGATTATTTGGAAAATGGAGTCATTTGTGGAGATCCCATTTTCCACTTCTGTCTGGATGTTGGATCTGGGAAAGCTGATTAAATCAATTATTAATTTTCCCCATTAAAGCCTACTTGTGTCCTGAAGGAAAGGAGCGTGGAGTGTTTCAGGCTTAAATCCACATGAATCCCAAACCATTCTAGAGGAATTATTCATTTATATATATATATATATATATATATATATATATATATATATATATAGATAGATAGATAGATAGATAGATAGATAGATAGATATATATAGATATATAAATATAAATGTATCTTCTATAACGCTTATGATGTATACTCTCAGGAGACTTTGGGCACTAAGCGGGTGGGTGCCAATGCATCTCACTGTACACACGCACACTGTACGGTATATATACTGTAATGTAAACTACAGTAGCATGTGTTATTCCCTCCGTTCACAAAGATGCTCATAAAAATTGTGTTCTTTTCTATTTTTCAGGTCAACAAGCTGTATTGTTGTGACTTTTTTTTTTTTAGACTTTTAGCGTCATTTATTGTGTAATCGTTCTTTGTGCTGTAGAGTGTTTCCTGTGGCGGACCATCTCGTTATCATAATCTCTCGCTGATTATTGATTTTTGATTACAGATGCATTGGCTTCTGCAGATGCGGGGAGGTTGGACGTGGGGCCTGAGGCCTGGGCTGC
Source organism: Clarias fuscus (assembly GCA_030347435.1). NCBI lineage: Eukaryota > Metazoa > Chordata > Actinopteri > Siluriformes > Clariidae > Clarias > Clarias fuscus. Next base: position 2,519,335 of record CM059210.1, on the reverse strand, counting down.
ATATTGATGAGTGTCACTCGGTTCTCTATCTCGTGAGTGGTGGTACACGGTGGCCGGCAAACTCAAAAAGAGGCAACAAAATAAAAACATGGAGGGAGCAAAACTAAAATCATGACAACCAAATGTGAAACCACAGAAACATTTGAACATGAACAGACAGGAAGTGGCTGTCCTTAGTGAACATCACACATCACACACACACACACACACACACACACACATATATATATATATATATATATATATATATACATACAGATATTAATAGGCAGGTTTTTACACTTCCGATGGGTACATGGAATATCTCAATCTACATGAAAAACTTTAGCTCATTCAGTTTTTTTTACATAAAAAATATGAAATAACACATTGGAATTATGTCCTTCAATGGATAGTTTTTCTTTATTTAGGTGCATATACGTACATTACAATATGCATTGGTCATTGCTCTGCACATCGTTTTGAAGCTTATTACCTGGAACTCAAGTACAATGTAAGTTGTTGGGGTCAAATCTAATAACCCTTGTTCCATGCAAAAATTAATTTAAAAATCCAGTTTACCCTCATATTAAGCTTCTGCTGTCCGACCAAGATCAATCCAATTAGAATTTTTTTTTAATTTAACTATTTTATTTTACCAGAACTGGCCATATGACTACTTCTGGTTACTAAATACAATTGAAAAATACTACAGTGGAACCTTAGATTACGAGCATAATTTGTTCCAGAAGCAGGCTCGTATTCCAAAACACTTGTAAACCAAACAGAATTTTCCCATAAGAAATAATGAAAACTCAAATTATTCGTTCTACAGACATAAAAGTTCTACATACATAGTTCTACATAAAATAATTAATACAATACATAAAGTAAAAATAAAACAAATTAACCTGCACTTAATATTAAAAAAAAAGTGAAAATAAATCCAGTAAGATAAGTGTTTCCATTTGTGGGCGTGCAGGCGCCGAGTAATTGTATGTGTGTGTGTGTGTGTGTGTGTGTGTGTGTGTGTGTGTGTGTGTGTGTGTGTGTGTGTGGAATTAGCCCCTCGCCTCGTCTTAAACAGTAAGACGCAGCAGGGGAGACGATTACCCATAATTCCCGCAGCGCAAGAGAGAAAAAAATCATTGGCTCAGTTGTGATCACTTGCCGCTCGGTGTCAAAATAAGAGTCGCATGTCTGATACATGATACTCGCCGCTCATAAACTAATACTTGCTCGGTTTCGGATTAAACATTTATTAAAAATCTTTGCTCGGTTTGCGGAACACTCGTAAATCACGTTACTCGCAATCCAAGGTTCCACTGTAATTGGATTTAGCTCAGTGAGACTGCAGAAGCTTCAGATGAGTTTCAGCTAAACTTTGAAATGCATTTTTTAACTGAATGACTATGACCTCAATTACTTACATTATATTTACATTCCCGGTGACGAACTTCACACTTAATGTGCAGAGCAGAAAAATTTGTAACAACCAAGACTTATAGTAATGTACTTATAGGCATTTCAATTTTGATTTAAGACAGACAGAAGAAAACAGAACTCTCCCTTTAAGTGAAAAGAATCATGTGCGTGATTGCTTTTATTTTGTTCTGAGAACATACAGGGAAAAAAAATGTTCTGATGAACCCAGTTCTCATGAGGATTCATCCCAGGAAAGCAAGACCGAGACTTACTGTAGCGCTGCAGCAGAGGAGAAGTTCAGTGTCCCCAGCCTCAGAAATCACCAATTCGCCACTCAGCACCTCAGATTAGAGCCTACAGGAAGGAGATCAAGGAGCACACACTGGGGCTGTGGATTCATGAGCAATATAGTGAGCATGTAGTCATAAAACAAAATAACTTGAATTGCAAAGACAGTATCACATAAAATATTAACAATGTTGCCAACACATGCGACAGACGTGTGCAGGTACATGCATTAACATTGTTTGAAATGTTTTCGACGGTGGTTTTGGATGAAACACTTCTACATAATGGAACTGGAAATGGCAAGGCTTCTGATTGGCCCCCTGTTGATCAACGAGGCTCCTAACAGCACTTAACAGGTGTGTTTTGCGTTTTTTCATGTGGACAAAGATATTTTTATCACATAGCTTGTGTGGACAGAATTATTAAAAAAAAAAAAAAAAAGTAGAAAAATTTTTTGGTTACATGTGGACTAGCTAGCAGATGTAAAAGATAACATTAGCTTGTATGTACTGATCCTGTGCTTTAATTTATTAAGGAGGCTGTCTCATTCAGTAGACTATAATAAAATCCGCACTATAATAAAGACTTTTTTTTGCCCAGCTAAACGGATCAGTCATCAGTTAGATCTATACAGAAATGAGTTCCCTAGTGTTCTGAGGCTTTGTTTTAACATGGAGGGGGAAAATATCATCCAAACACCCCAGCAGGTTTAGGATAGGATAAATAAGATTTTAAAAAAGTCACTATGCTTCCATTCCAGGCATGTGATGCAAAACCACAAATGCCAGGAGTCAGCAGTGCAAATTTTTTTTAGGTCCACTTATGCTGTGCTGCTGTGTTTTTGCTGACTTCAGCTCCTTTGAGTCGTAATTGAGTTTTCAGAAAAGGGGGGAGGTTAGAAGGTTCGACACCCAGCCACTCGATAGACAGTACATTTAGGGCAGCAACAAAAGAGGTATCTTTTACAAATCAGAGTTCCTGCTTACATGCATATATTGTAGGTTTACAGGAGTTTTGGAAATGATCATGAAGATGAAGCTTCGCAAAAAAAGCTGCTTTGATATAAGGGGCAATTAAATCAAAGCAGGAATTTTGAACACAGTTCTGAGAGTAAGAACTTTCTTGATTTCTCTGTATAATCTCCTGCTACACTAATGCACTTATTCCAGTGTTACATTAGTCCTTGGATACCATAGAGGTAGAACGTTTTCTCAGTACACCAGAGCCATGATTGGACTGCCTCTGAAATGCTGAGCCTACAAGGAACTCCTTTAACGGCCTTCTTTAAAACATTGAAACTTAAAGTCTTCTGTAAATGTCCATTACTTTTGTTTGACTTGAACATCCCTCCTATTGTTGTTACTGTATATATTAAACATAAAAAATATAGGGTATGTAGATTTGCTTAACCTTTGTATAAAGTTAGCCTTCCTAGTGGCAGAAAGCCTGGCAAATCTACTAAATGCTAGGCTAGTACAGGTTAGTACATGTAACCCGGTAAATTATCACATTTTTTATGCAGTGGAAGTGATGGCTAGGTTTGGATTGTTTCTTTAAGCAGAAGCAGACTATTGTACTGTATGCTAGGCTAGAAAAGATTAGCTCACTTTGCAACACATGCTAGGTTAGCACAAATTAGCTTACCTGGCTGAGCTTTTTAGATTAGCACAAACTGGCTAAAGTACTAAATGCTACGGTAGCTTGATAAAAGTGAGCTGATTGGATTCAACATCCTCAGACAAACTCCACTGCAGGAAATACTGGATTAGCAAAGGCTGGCCGTTGCTAGTTGCACAGATATCGCTAAGACATGCTAGTTTATTCACTTTCATGTCACTGCAAATAAAATTTCTTCTCAGAAACAAAGCTGGTAAAACTAAAGCCAGGAGCAGGTTTGAAGACTTTTAATACCACCGGGTTTCTGTTTGACTTGTTGACATTCTGTTAGCAGCAGCTGTGGTCTTTGACTAGTTTTTTCTTTGTGTGTGTGGTGTTAGCACTTGACCTTCTCTCGTACACTGTGGATTTAGACTCTGCTGTAATGAAAATTCAAGCCAGTAGCTTGATTAAACTTTCAAATGTAGTTTATGCATGTCAGAGACCAGAGTGTGTCTGTAGCTAATAAAAATACTCTTTCTCGCGGTACGTGCTAACAGGCAGCGGGGGTGTGTTTTCAAGCGCCTCGACGTCTTTCTGTAGTGAGTTTGCCTGCGGCGGTGCGAATCAGAAAGATCTCACGCTGACACCTGGAGCCATGTTGTCTTGTTTCTGAAGCTTCTCGAGGATTACAGGTTCGTCGAGACAAGGTGTTTTCAGGAACATGTCTATACGCTACAATCTTAGGCGCTTTCTAAACCGCTGACTCTGCCTCTGATGGGTTTAGGTGGGTTTGTATATATAGCGAAATACAGCGAATAGCCTAAGGCTAAAGCTCTGCTAACCCAACAGAAGGCTATTTCATCAGGGATCTCCTCACTGTGCAGCCCCCCTGCTGGACCACCTGGACCAGGCCAAGGGCAAAAACGAATAATCAACATCACAAGCATGTCTCCAGATCCCAGCCTGAGTAAATCAGGAGGTGAGCAGATTCCTCACACTTTAGAGCTGATTAATTCAGGTGTTCCCATCCATGTTCATCCTTATATGAGATGGAGAACAATTCTAAAGGTAAATTCATTCTACATCCTTCATTTAACATTTAATGGTTATTGACAGGTTGATTTTAATAATTGGTGTTAGAGTTTAGAATTTTTAGGGATCTTTTGGGACTTGACAATTCATTACTCGCTGCTCCACATCTCCGAGTGGTGAGTACAACTCCTCACACATGAACTTCTACACTAAGGCCATGTCCACACGTAGCCGGGTATTTTTTAAAAACGAAGATTTTTCTCTGCGGTTTTCGCCTTTCGTCCACACACAAACACCGTCTTGGTCATTGAAAACGGAGCTTTTGGAAAACTCCGTCCAAAGTGAAGATTTTCCAAAGCGCGCTCGCTCGCAGTCACTCACACATTACGTTAATGGGTAAACAGAGGTGCCTGAATGGACTACTAAGCTCACTGCTGCTACAAACTGTACAAAACTCTTACGATACACACAGACCCCGCAGACAGCGACGGTGATTTCGGACGAGACCCGGTCGGACTTCTACAAAGTGCAACAGGTACACGTTTTGTCTAGGCTTCGGATTGGCACCCTGTTGGTTAAGGAGGCTCCTTACAGCGCTTAACAGGGCGTTTTGCGTTTTCATGTGGATAAAGATTTGTGGACATACAACTGGTCTACAACTCAGGGCATGACTCTCATACACTCATTCACACCCTGTGGGTAATTTGGAAATATCAATATAATATAATATAACATAACATAACATAACATAACATAACAGAACATAATATGCATGTATTTGGACTGTGCAGGGGAACCAGAGTAGACCTCTGTCCTGCTCTCTTGTCTCTTGACTATATACAGTACAGACCAAAAGTTTGGACACACCTTCTCATTCATCGAGTTTTCTTTATTGTGTTCTTTATTGTGTTCTTTAGCCCAAACGCGTCTCTTCTGCTTGTTGCCTGTCCTTAGCAGTGGTTTCCTAGCAGATATTCTAGCATGAAGGCCTGATTCACACAGTCTCCTCTTAACAGTTGTTCTAGAGATGTGTCTGCTGCTAGAACTCTGTGTGGCATTGACCTGCTCTCTGATCTGAGCTGCTGTTAACCTGCGATTTCTGAGGCTGGTGACTCGGATGAACTTATCCTCCGCAGCAGAGGCGACTCTCGGTCTTCCTTTCCTGTGCCGGTCCGCATGTCAGCCAGTTTCTTTGTAGCACTTGATGGTTTTTGTGACTGCACTTGGGGACACTTTCAAAGTTTTCCCAATTTTTCGGACTGACTGACCTTCATTTCTTAAAGTAATGATGGCCGCTCGTTTTTCTTCACTTAGCTGCTTTTTGTCTTGCCATAATACAAATTCAAATTCTTTGAATGTGAAGGTGTGTCCAAACTTTTGGTCTGTATAACTACACAGTTTTGCTGGACAGAGTTTTGGGTAAAAGAGCTAATGTAAGCCGATATGCTACTGTATTCATTGGTAACCTCTGTAGTTTATATAATCATCAGCATCTGTACCACTTCAGTACCACTGACAGCTCCTTACCATAGAAGTCCATGACTGATGGAATCAGTGGAATCTGTGATGGCAGGAACAGACTGTAAACATCTTTTTTCTTAGCTTCAGCATTCTCCAAAAGTCCCTCAAACACATTTATTTCATTATTTCACAGCAGCAGAATTTGACTGTGATGCGATGATTTTAGGCCAAATTGTGTGTAAATGAACAGCATGGCCAAAAACAAAAAAAGAAAAAAGAGTGTTCTGTTTCAGAATTACCTGCATCAAGCGAAGACAGCAAATAAGGAGATTGAGCTGAAATGTTTGGAATTGGGTTAAGAACTGCCGAACACATTATTAACTTCACAAGAAATGTGGTCAGTAAACCACACTGAATGAGCGTGATGGAATATCACTTTTAAACGCTCGGTCACTTAAAAACTATGTTTAATAGTAAAAGTAGGAACATGTCCATACACACACAGTGTGATGAGAACTCACAGGATTGGGACTAAACAGCTGTGTATCCATATGTTAGTGAGACGCATCAGGAAAGAAAAGGCTTTAGTAGTTTGCTAGGGAGCATGGAGCGATGTAAAAAAAGTCTATTCCAGAGCGATGGGCGTGTCAGGGTGAGAAGGGAAGCGCATGAAGCGATGCACCCATCATGCATAGTGTCCACTGTACAAGCCTCTGGAGACAGTGTTATGATCTGGGGTCGCTTCAGGTCGAAACTCAGCAACGTTATGTGGAAATAAAATGAAGTCACATGACCACCTGAATGTACTGAATCACCAGCACATCACATCTATGGAGCTGTTCTTCCTTGATGGCACGCGCCATATTCCAAGACTCAGATTGTGAAAGGGGGTTGAGGGAGCACGAGGAAGCATGTGTATGTGTATGAATTGCTAATGCTAGTGGCTGGACATTATGGTCTTGGTCCAGTAACTAAAATTGTAAAATGCTTAAATTGGCCTTTTCTTTAATGTTCCTGTGGCCAATCAGAGTGCAGGACATTCCCACTGAGAACCAATCAAATGTTCCTAAACAATGTTCCTTCATGTTTATTGAAGAATTTACCTTTTGATATGTTCTTGCTATGATTCTAGATGATACGAGCAAACACATCTGAAGAACCGACAAGAAAACAAATACATAAACAACCAATCCTTGATTATCAATAAATGTGATGTCATAATAAATCTGTCGTGTCATTTAGGAGCGCTCGAGAAACTGTGTTTTATATCATATACACAGTGTGTGCATACAGTAAGTGTATGTGTTTACCAGCATCTGCATTTGTGTGTGTGTGTGTGTGTGTGTGTGTGTGTGTGTGTGTGTGTGTGTGTGTGTGTGTGTGTGTGTAAAAGAGCGAGAGCGAGAAAAGGTTGTTGGCATTCTTCTGCGTTATTGATTGTGCACTCTGTGTGTATGTTTGTGTGTGTGTGTGTGTGTGTGTGTGTGTGTGTGTGTGTGTGTGTGTGTGTGTGTGTGTGTGTGTTATCGATCGTAGTGTTGATGTGAGAAGTCCCTGCTGTGTGTGCACACAGTGGGTAGAGGGAGCTCTTCTCCTTCGAACAATGGTCTTGTGCGATAGAAAACATCTACACACACACACACACACACACACACACACACACACACACACACACACACACACACAAGCAAATAAACAAACAGTGTGTCTCTATGTGTGGATTTTTAGCATCACCTGCAGCATTGTTTCTCTGGAGACGTTGATAGGAAGGAAGGAAGGAAGGAATGGAGAGAGGGATGAGAGCGAGAGAGAGTGAGAGAGAGAGACAGAGAGAGAGAGAGAGAGAGAGAGAGGGATGAGAGCGAGAGAGAGTGAGAGAGAGAGACAGAGAGAGAGAGAGAGAGAGAGAGGGATGAGAGGGCATGGCCTGTTCCAGCCATCGAGACCATTTGGAGCGTTAACCCAACACCCCATACACCCCCCCCACCCCCCACCCAAAGAGAAAATGGAGAGAAAGAGGAGGAGAAGAGGAAGAGGGGGAGGAGGACGAGAAGCTTTGGTCAAAAGCGCACAAGACAGAGGGAACAATAGGATGGACATCATGATGATGGAAGGTGTGTGTGAGACGGCGTGTGAGACGGAGTTATTGTGCTGTCAGTTACACCGTCTTCATGAGCGCAGGTGGCAGAAACAAAGAGTGTGTGTGTGTGTGTGTGTGTGAGAGAGAGAGAGTGTGTGTGTGAGTGTGTGTACATTATAACATTGTTAAACAACAGCACTGGATTCTTAATGGTCAGAAACGCAGGTTCATTTGAATGATGTTGTGGTTTCCATAGTAACAGCTCATTCACAGGGATGTGCTCAGTGGGTCCTTCACAAGCACAGGTTACAGATAGGGTGATGTTTTCTGTGTGAATATATTGTATTTCAGGAAGGAGACGCCAGTGTCAGAGGTGAAGCTGTCACTTGAAGTTTTCTGACATCTTCAGGACAGAGGAGTTTATACTTACTTTGTGGTTTCTATGGTAACATGACAAGGTGAGGGAACGATTGTTTGTAGCTAGGTACGGCACGGCACCATACTTTCCTTTCCCATAACAACACAGAGAGTACCTTGACTATCAGCAGATCAGCCCTTAGTATTGACTTTATGAAGTTATGAGCTTTGGATTTTATGGAAGCATTTTGCAAAAATACATTAAAAGAATAATAACAAAAACAACAAAAACAACTGGACACAAGTGTAAAGTCTAGGTATATTAAAACTGTTGTTGTGATTGTTGGTGGTGGTTGATGTTGGTGGTTGATGTTATTGTTGTTGTTTGTGGTTTTTTGGTTGTTGTTGTTGTTGGTGGTGGTGGTGGTGGTTGTTGGTGATGGTGGTGGTGGTTGGTGGTGGTGGCTGGTATCAACCTGATACTGATCCTCTGCCTTGTTGTTGTTGTGGGTAGTGGTTGATGTTTGTGGTTATTGTGGTTGATGTTGTAGTTAGGGTTAGTGTTGGTGGGTGATGTTATTGTTGTTGTTTGTGGTTTTTTGGTTGTTGTTGTTGGTGGTGGTGGTGGTGGTTGGTGATGGTGGTGGTGGTTGGTGATGGTGGTTGTTGTTGGTGGTGGTGGTGGTTGGTGATGGTGGTGGTGGTTGGTGGTGGTGGTTGTTGGTGGTGGTGGTGGTGGTTGGTGATGGTGGTGGTGGTTGTTGTTGTTGGTGGTGGTGGTTGTTGGTGGTTGTTGTGATTATTGTTGGTAGTGGTGGTGGGATCAGCCAGATACTGATCCTCTGCCTTGTTGTTGTTGTGGGTATGGGTTGATGTTTGTGGTTATTGTGGTTGATGTTGTAGTTAGGGTTAGGGTTAGTGTTGGTGGTTGATGTTATTGTTGTTGTTTGTGGTTTTTTTGGTTGTTGTTGTTGGTGGTGGTGGTGGTTGTTGTGATTATTGTTGGTAGTGGTGGTGGGATCAGCCAGATACTGATCCTGTGACTTGGTAGTGTTGTTAGTGGTTGTTGCGGTTGATGCTGGTGGTTGTTGATGTGATTGCTGTGTGATGGTTACCATTATAAAAATCTACTCAAGTAAAAGTAAAAAGTATCTCATTAAAAAATTACTCAAAGTAAAAGTTACTGAGTTACGTTTTTTAACAGCGGGAGTGGAGGGAGGGAGGGGAGGGGGGGGGGGTTCTTCCCACCTGTGTGTGTGTGTGTGTGTGTGTGTGTGTGTGTGTGTGTGTGTGTGTGTGTGTGTGTGTGTAGTTTGCATGTTTTCCCCAGGTTTCTGCGAGGTTTCCCACAGTCTGTTGTGTTGCAAGAGAACCAGTTAGATTTCTGACTTGTTCTCACATACAGTATAGAGAACTCGATTTGTATGAACAATAAGCTGAATTAACTTCATTCAACAAACATTGTTTCTTAGATTATAGGGTAATAAAGGTAATGAATTATCACCTGATTTAAAAAATAAATAAATCACACTAGCAGTCTTCAACTTGTATAAAGAGTAAGAAGATTGCATTTAGACTCAGGTTTGTAGCACATGTACATGTTATTTTATTTTGTAAAATAATAATAATAATAATAATAATTAATTAATTAAGTAAGTAATTAAGTAATTAAGTAATTATTATTAACAATAAATATTATTAATGATAATAATAATAATAATTATTATTATTATTATTGTTGTTGTTGTTGTTGTTATAAATAATAATAATTCTGAACTGACTCTGAGTCATACTGCTTCATAATGAATCATTACCTGATTTGTGATCATACCATTATATGATTTACAGTACACAGGCTTTGTTGTCAAATAAGCAAAATTAACCAAAACTACCCGCATGAACTACAGTATTTACGTTATCAGAATGTTCATCAGTGTAAAATATTCAGTTTTAATAAATCCATGTGAATGAAACCCAGCAGTGTGTATCACCTCATTGTGTTTTTGTGGCTCGATCTCGAGCGATCTGCGGTTCTTCTCTCGATCTGCGGTTCTTCCTCTGTTGGTGTTCTTCCTGTATGCTGTGCTGAAGAGCCCACATGGGTTCTCTCTCAGTACTGAAAAAAAAAATGAAATAAAAAAAACAGTGAGAGAAATAAACCGAGGTTTAGAAAGGTGGATTTCTGAATGATGGTCTTTAAATGGTGCAGGACTTGGATGGGGGGTATTGATCCAGAGCTGGTCTCAGCTGGTTCCTGTGTGTGTGTGTGTGTGTGTGTGTGTGTGTGTGTGTGTGTGTGTGTGTGTGTGTGTGTGTGTGTGTGTGTGTGTGCGCGTGCGTGTGTGTGTGTGTGTGTGTGTGTGTGTGTGTGTGCGCATTATAACTAGAATAAAACCCCACTGAATAGCATGAGGCCAGTGCGGCTGTATGTTGCACGCGCTTTACATTCCATACGTGAAAATTGTATATACGTACAAATGCACACACACACACACACACACACACACACCTTACGAGCATGCAAAATGAGATGGGCAGGAGGGCCAATTAACACCATGACCCACGGGAGAGGTTAAAGGGATATCTGTGTGTGTGTGTGTGTGTGTGTGTGTGTGTGTGTGTGTGTGTGTGTGTGTGTGTGTGTGTGTGGTTGAGGGGGGTTGTCTTCAACATTGAGGAGAGACAGACGATGTGTGAGTGATTCTGTATACATCTTGTTGTTTTGCTCCTGATCTGGAATCTTGGATCTTGGATAATGAAATAATTATATAATTAATAATTGAATTTTTTATGATTGTTTTTTTTTTCTATTACACATATTTATGTTGATAATGTTTGTATTCTTATGTCTGTGTGTGTGTGTGTTTACATTTTTCTTTATGCTTCCTTGTTTATGTCTGTCCATATATAGCTTCTTTCCATCGTATAGCTCTGTGTGAACAATAATAATAATAATAATATTAAGTGAGGATGCTGCCCTCCTCCCCGGGCGTGGCGTGGCGCGGTGCTCTGATCCTCCCGTGTCGCTCCGTGTGTTTCTCGGGCTGGTAGACGGCCCGGCGGTTTGGTCTCCTCGTGTCCTGGAGGTGATTACGTTTTCAGGAAGCTCCGTCCAGAATCAATACGCTCAGGGTCAATTACAATATTTAAACCACGTGACTTCCAGCTCGGAATAAATCTCGCGTATCAGCCTCGCCACCTGCCTCGGCCCTTTCACCAACAACAACAACAGCAGAGCGCCGCTCATGCTCACGGCCCGGGCTCGGCCTTTTATTCCAACAAAATCACCTGAACCATCCTGAATAAATCTCCACATCATGCTGTCATTTCTCGATCATATTTCCCGTCTCATTATACTGTACATTTACACCTTTAACCTTTTTTAATCCAGATTTAATCAGTCTGCTGTAAAGAGTCTTTTTTTTTTTCTCTTCCTTTACATTGTTTATTGCGTCTTGTAATACAAGTGATCCCTGTTTCGTTTTCATTTTAAAAGCTTTAAGAAAATTCTAATTTTACTATCATTTGTGTTATATTATTATTTGGTTTTGTTTTCTCTTTAGCTAATGAAGGTGTTTTCTTTATTTTATTTTGTTCTACATTATTAAATAGAAATGTCATTTTACCATAATCACTTCACATTCGCCAGCTGCCACAGATGTAATGTACATAAGGATGAGCATGTGTGTGGATTGGGACACGCCCACAATGGACTGATGGTGGTGTCTACAGTATCTAGTTGGACGATATGGTCAATAGTGGTGGTGTCGCGGTTCGCAGTGTTGGGGGGACGTCTACTTTTTAAAAGTAACTAATTACGTTACAAAATCACTGTCTTCAAAAAGTAATCCGTCACATTACAGCGTTACCGTCTGATAACAGTAACTAGTTCGAGTACTTTTCCACTGCAGAAAATGAAAACTCCTTTGTGCTTCCTCGTGCATGTTGTTTTAGTCGAGACCTTTATAATTATTCTACCGTCATCACTCAGTGAAGTTTGGCCCGCAATCTGTTCACTACTAACACACCCCTATCTCACCTACGCGGTGTCGCGCGGTGGCCGTAAGTACGGCTCATCATGATTCACCGCGGGTTTCGGCGCTGTGATTACTGTGGGTTTCCATCTTTCCACGCGTCGGCCCTCGCATAGTCAAACCGCATAGGTGAGAGCAGGAATAACAGAGGGGGCGGGGCTTGTATACTATGATTCTCATTAGTAGGAGTAGTTTGTGGTGGCGATTCGGATCCGGTTGAAATCCTAAGAAATCATTTTGTTTTTCCAAGGACTCGAGAGTCACATCATTGCATCACTGTATACAGTATGTCCGTTCGCGTCTCTACTATTCCCAGCAATTCTAACAGCGACGCTAGTGTCAAAAAAATAAATAGGAATGCTAGCGGCAAGCACAACAACAACAACAACAACAGTGTCACTTTGCAGGCAATTCTCCTGGCTTTATCCTTACTAGAAAGCAGTTGAGCTGCCCATTGCAAACCCGGATCCTGGAGATGTGAAGCCACAGTGCCACTTGATTATCATTATTATTATTATTATTATTATTATTATTACTGTGTCTTATTATTCTTCTGATTATGAGTCATAGTAGTGATAGTAACCATATTAGTAGTTGTTCATACTGTACTCCTCTTATTCTTCTGCTGTTATGATGATGATTTGTACTAGTGTGGTATTTGTTCTTGCGTGTTTAGTTTCACTTTTCTTCTGATCATTGTTATTAGTAGTAGTAGTCGTGTTGTATTCTTATTAGCCTTATTTGAAGAAAATGCTAACATTGTGTGGATTTCTTTTTAACGACGTCGCGCTCTCGCTCGGTGATATTCTCATTCCCCGCAGGGGCTGTGCATGTTACCCACAATGCACTGTGAGCAGACATCAGGTTTTACATCTAAACAGTGAGTCCGACTGCAAAAATCTCCAGGCCTGGCGATGAGATGCAGGATTAGATACTCGCTGAACATGTGCTGAGAGAGGCTCAGTGGGTCGCGGTTAGAGCTGATCTCCGGTGTGAAGACGCTCCTCCTGTCTCACGCCCGAGAAACTCTGCCAGGCTTTACGTTAAAATGAGCGGTTCCTGTTCCACAGCACGTTCTCCTACATGACCTTCTCACCGTGTGTAATAATAGTCTATATAATAAAGAACTCTATAGATCCTGGACAACACGCTGCTGTGAACTTTCGAAGTGTTTCTCTGATCATAAGCCTCTCTTAATAATGGTAAAGCAGGAAACCTCTGTCTGTGTGTGCGTGTGTGTGTGTGTGTGTGTGTGTGTGTGTGTGTGTGTGTGTGTGTGTGTGTGTGTGTGTGTGTGTGTGTGTACGTGTGTGCCCTTTTGCTCCACAGTAGCTCGTGTCCATATTTAGCCGTGTCTGATTGTCTTCAGCGGGGGATTCGCTGCTTTCTGATGAAAGTTTGATCAAAGCTGCTCTTCCTGCACTTAGGGTCGAGGAGTGGGAAGGGAAACACACACACACACACACACACACACACACACACACACACACACACACACTATAAAAAAACTCAACATAAACATTTATATATTAATGTCTATATATATTTTTTTCTCATTTAAACACCTTTATTATCTCATTTTGATGACTGGATTATCTCGTTTCTCAAGATCTGTCTTGTTTTCATGCCTTTATTATTTCATTAACTCACATAAGAGATTTATTATTATTATTATTATTATTATTATTATTATTATATTTTTATTATTACTCATTATCTCATTATCATTATACCTTAATTCAGTTTTAAGGTTTAAAAATGAGATAATATATATTTTTTTAATGATATAATTATCTCATTCTCATTTCTTAAACATCTCCTTATCATTGCTTATTATTTTATCCTCTTGACTTAATTATCTTGCTTGCAATAATCAATCATCTTGTTCCCGTACTTCAAACCCTCATTCCAAAGATTCAACTAAATCAACCTCATGACTGAAAATTCATAGACATGATGCTTTTATTCTTAGTTTCATGACCTCGAGTATGACTTGTCGTGTTCTCATTGTTAATTATCCAACAGCAATTATTTTTCGTCTCTTTCCCATGCCATAATTATCTTGTTCCCATGCTTTAGTTATCTACATGGGGTGTCTACGAGTCTAACCCGGACTTGTGATGACATTTCTGGTAAATGGAGGTGTAAAAGCGATTGACATTTACAGAAAACATTGCAGAAGGACGATCTCAGCCGAGGCGGCTCGGAGCCCACTGCAGTTGCAGAACTTGCAGAGGAGACGCATCTGTCTGTGTGAACTGTACACGAAATCATTCACCAACACCACTTGCCCGTTACAAGGATTCGGCTGGGAGTCATTTCCACGTCCCTCATACAGTCCTGACCTCGCTCGAAGCCATTTCCACATGTTTGGACCATTAAAGGTGTTCCTGGGAGGCCGGTGTTTCAGACATGATTATGACTCCAGAAAACTGAGAAAACGTTCTACCTTGATGGTGTCCAAGCACTAGTGAGACACTGGACTAAGTGCATTAGTAAGTAACTGCCCTCATTATCTCATTTTTACTACTTAAGTCACTCCTTCTCGTGTGTTAATTATATTATTTCCAGAATATAATTACCCCTTTTCTGTATCTTAATGATCTAACTTATACAGCTTAATTATCGTGTCCCTCTGCCTTACAAAAGGAGCCACTATGACTTATTATCTCATTCCCGGAGCACAATTATCTCATTCATATACATTAATTAACTCCTTCCCGTCTCTTAATTATTTCATTTACACAATCTGATTCACATCTCTTAATAAGTCATGGTCCAACCTTGGTCTCAAGTAAATCATGCCAATGAGATAATTATATAGTTCCTGTGATATCTCATGCTCATTATTTTGTTATCTCATACCACCATGGGCACATCATTATCTCAGTCACCTGCCCTGATTAACTCTGTTTGTTTATCTCATTCTGAAATCATAGCTACATGTGTTGTTAATCTCATTCTTACATATACTGTAGATATATTGTGTTTCCATGCCTTGAGAAAAAAAAGTGGTCTCTGTGTAATTATTTTGTTTTCATTCATTTTATGTAGTAATGATCTGAACAGAAACACTCTATAAAAACTCCTTAAAGATGAATCTAAATCTAATTAGCACTTGTAAAAGAGCGTTAACAGGAACAGGAAATCGTGACCATATATGGAAAGTGAAACACGAAAAGGGTCAAAAGGATGTGAGATGCGATAAGGGTCAAACTGAGGGATCTGGTAATACAAAAAAAGAGCAAAAAAGTGTGTGTGTGTGTGTGTGTGTGTGTGTGTGTGTGTGTGTGTGTGTGTGTGTATTTAAGTAATACATGCCTGTTTGCCAAGAGTGTGTGAAGCGGATTTGCACGGTGCATGTGTGTGACTAATTCCCCCTAATCAGCCAGAGTGGCCACTCCTCCCCCTATTCACTGTTCAAGTGCGCTTGGTGTGTTAAATCACTTGTTTAAAAGGTCAAAGGTCATGACGTGTGAAAGAGAGGCTCAAACAGCAGCCGTTAATGAGAGGATCGATGACACACACACAGACACACACATGACGCAAAAAGAAACACTGAAATTAGTGTGAGCCTCTCAAGTGTGTATCTTCATGCAGAAAACGTGGACACACACACACACACACACACACACACACACATACACACACACACCCTTTAATAGACATTTAACATTTAACACAAGCAATAAACTAAGAGCTAATTGCAGGGAGGCTTAATTAAAAAAAATGTTGTCACAGGCCTGAGATAAATTAAGTAATTACCTAATGTTAATGAGAGAGACCTCTTTATGTGTGTGCGCGTGTGTGTGTGTGTGTGTAATTATGGATCCTTGCATTAACAAGCTATTTAACCTAAAGCTGATCCCTATTATTGACGAACACACGGTTGTGTCCCAAATCGTTCCCTTTTACACACATTTGCTGTAAGTGTTGTGTTGAAAAACAAGTAGTTGTTTATAAATATATATATATTTATTTATTTATTTTTTATAGCTGATTGATTGATAACTAAAATAAATATTTCGGTAACTGCTGTGTTTGTACAGAAGATAAAAAATTAAGCGTTTCTGAGTCCATGTAATTTTAAGAAAATAGTTATTTATATATTTATATTTTATATATATATATATTATATTTATATATTTTTTTATATTTTTTTATATCCTTTATCCCTCTTTTCCAGTCTTAATTTTTTCCACTGCTTCTGCTTTAAAAAAAAAAAAAAAAAAAAAAACACGGCTCCAGCAGGATGCTGAGTTTTCGATGGGAAATCGTAAAAATTGACAAACGTTGCAAAAGGACTAGATTAAATCCAGTGCCTTGAGCGCTATTTGACAGCATTTTCATTTCCTTTATCTGTTCTCCTGGAGCATCGTGTTCCTGAAGAAGATATCCCACCCAGCAGTGCATGATGATCTGCCCAAGCGTACGGGGCAGCACGGTCTGTCACAACTCGACATGTGACTCGTGTCATGAGACTTTCTTATAACCCCTAACGTACGCATCGATGCAGAGTCATACACTAGTTAAGAAGTCTGGATTCTGATTGGTCAGAAAGGGATTGATTTCATTTTCTGCCATTTTCTCGTCCACGGCCAAATCACAGGTTTGTATCAGGACTCTCATTTATTAGGGCTTTCTCTTATGGTTACTATGGTAACAGATCGTTTACTGTGACTTGAGAGGTTTTCTGTTAGGAGATGTTTATGTAACATTTATGGAATGAGTCTCCAGTGTCAGCGCTTCAGTGTAGAAGAGATTATACTTTGCCGTTTCTTGGTTAAGTAAGATTTTGCTGATTTTTTAAAATTATTATTATTATTTTGTTTTGTTTTTCCTTATGAAATTAAAGAGAGGGATGTTTGCAGATGTTACTATGAATGGAAAAATTTATGAATATGATTGACCTGCAATCAATCGATTTATTCCTCTGTAATTTTAGCTTAAGAGGAATAAAACATTGAAGGAAAAGCTTCCTTATTTTATTTTATTGTTGTTATTATTATTATTTTTCCATGATTGGGATAAATGTAGAGGCAATGATTTATCACACTGAAATTGATTGTTTCACTCTAAATATACACAAAATGCTTGGAAGCCTGAAACAATGGACCAGTGAATCATATTAATCAAAAGGCACTAAGCCTGATTCATAGAAGCATGAATTGAATAAAACATTTTCATAAACTGATATAATTCCACTTAAAACCGCATGGTGTTAGAGGAAACTGGTACCAGTGACACTGACAGTATTGTTGTTTTCCTTTAAGAGCAGGACACCCAATGTTTGACTCCATACATAACACTTTAAAGTTGATCAGAAGTATCTTATTAAAGTTACTGATATTACATTACTGTATGATTTTATACATGTCCATTCAGAATAATGGATAATATGCAGAAATCTAATAAGTATAGACTTGTGTGCATTCGATTCTAACCCGATACTCACACAACACTCCTCTCATTAGAGTCCTGAGGAAATCCAGAGCTCTCCACCACAGCAGCAGACACTAACCCACCTCTGTCCTGTTCCTCCAGGTCTAGTTTTATGAACGATTTTACAAACCAGCGCCATATTCTTCAATACAGTCTCTAAGACGCATCCTGAGCTGAGACTCTGACAACACCAGTGTGCAACACCACAAGACACAACACAGTGTCACAACACTTAAAGCGAAGATGAAAGACAAATAGAGAAGAAATTTCAACCATAACAGTACAGATACAGTATAACATTTTTGAAAAAGGGAAAAGAATGTTCTGAAACGGTACAACAAAATCTAATCACCTGACACAAATAAATCCAAATAATCCAGCCAAAATAGCCACAATTTTGTAATCCGAAAACCCAGTAACCACCAGCAGTCTAAAATAAATTCTAAAAATCCAAACAAAATTCAACAATCCAAAATAAAGAATAAGAAATGGATGCCCCCACCCCCCAAAAAATCCAGTAATGTAAAATAAAAACAAGTATTCAAAAACAAGATCCAATACATCATGCAATAACCCCAAAGCAAATCCAGTAAACCAAAACAAAATCAAATAATCAAAACACAAAATCTAATAATGCCAAACTAAATCCAATAATCCAAAAAAAAAAGAAACAATAATAATCTATTGATGCCAAACTAAATCAAATAATCCAAAACAGAACCCAATAATCCCAAATTAAATCCAAGTATCCCTAACAAAATCCAAGAATCCCAAGAAAAATCCAATAATCCCAAACAGAATCCAATAATAAAAAATAAAAAAAACAATAATAATCTAATAATGCCAAACTAAATAAAATAATCCCCCCATAAATGCGATAATCCAAAACAGTATCTGGTAATCCAAAATTAAATCCAATAATCCCAACAAAATCTTAATAATTCCATGAAGAATCAAATAATCCCATAAAAATCCAAAAATCCCCAAACAAACAGTAATCTAAAACAGAACGTAAAATCCAAGAATCCCAAGAAAAATCCAATAATCCCAAACAGAATCCAATAATTTAAAAAACCTTTAATAATCTAATAATGCCAAAATAAATCAAATAATCCCCCCCAAAACAGAACCCAATAATTCCAAATTAAATCCAAGTATCCCCAACAAAATCCAAGAATCCCAAGAAAAATCCAATAATCCCAAACAGAATCCAATAATTAAAAAAAATAAACAATAATAATCTAATAATGGCAAACTAAATAAAATAATCCCCCCATAAATGTGATAATCCAAAACAGTATCTGGTAATCCCAAATTAAATCCAATAATCCCAACAAAATCTAATAATTCCATGAAGAATCAAATAATCCCATAAAAATCCAAAAATCCCCAAACAAACAATAATCTAAAACAGAATGTAAAATCCAAGAATCCCAAGAAAAATCCAAGAATCCCAAACAGAATCCAATAATTTAAAAAACCTATAATAATCTAATAATGCCAAAATAAATCAAATAATCCCCCCCAAAACAGAACCCAATAATCCCAAATTAAATCCAAGTATCCCCAACAAAATCCAAGAATCCCAAGAAAAATCCAATAATCCCAAACAGAATCCAATAATAAAAAAAAAAACTAACTGGCAAACTAAGTCAAATAATTCTCCAATAAATGCGATAATCCAAAACAGTATCCGATAATCCCAAATTAAATCCAATAATCCCAAAAAAATCTAATAATTCCATGAAGAATCCAATAATCCCATAAAAATCCCAAAATCCCCACACAAACTATACTCCAAAACAGAATGTAAAATCCAATAATTTACAAAAATTCTAAAATTCTAAAAATTCTAATCCAACAATCCAAAAACAAAATTCAGTAATCAAAAATTTTATCCAATCATCCAAAACTATGGCCAGTAATAAAAGATTTTTCCTGGTACAAGTCTCTAATTTTTATCTCCAGTGGCTGGGTTAAGGAGCTCGGCTGGACATCGAGTCCAGGCTTTCCACCTGGCACATGACAGCTCTACCATTACCCTGATTTGTGAATTATAATGTGCTGTTCTTTAATAGATACAAATTATTATAGTTAAATCAGTTGTGATGCAGGAGAAATAAAACACCTCAGGACTTGCTGTAGTAGAAAAAAATAACGACCTTCATGGCGATACCAGTCACACGGCTTCATCACACCAGGCAGTCCAAAAAGAAAACGATTCAGACGAATCAGTTACTCCAAGCGTGATTGACTTAAAGAGAGAGTGATTCAGTGAAGCCTGAATTGAATCGTATCGATCGCAGTCTCTCTTCTGAACTGCGTCTGAACTCCGAGCCGTCGGAGCCGTCGCTCCTTCATCCCTGACGCACAATAGGCTGGGAATTGAAACCAAAGCGCTCTGATTAAAACAGATAGTCAATGAACACGTGCTTTATTGAGACGCATGCCGGCCTCCTCGCAGTCGTTTTGCGTAGAACGTATGAATCATAACGCAGTGCAGGAAAAAGTTATTAGGTTATTGTGGATCTGTCCTGAAGCGGAGCATCCATGCATTCGGTCGATTTATCTGACGCTGATATTTTTTTAATCCTTTTTCAAAATCTGGTGCGTTCAAACCGCAATGTCCTGACATCAATTTTTACATTCACTTTACCTGAATTCTGGGGGGTTTTTTTTCTTCATAAATACGTTAAAGGTAAAGAGATTTAAGGGGGAAAAAACTGGGCACATTTGCAAGACAATTAAATAAAGTCCAAAGTGGAATGGCCTCCAAGCACCGGGGCCATTTGGACAGAATTCCCCAAATGACATCATCAGAGCGAGGGATAGAGAGAGAGAGAGAGAGAGAGAGAGAGAGAGTGTAATTGAGTTACTGAAGGCTACCTTCGTGCATGTCACTGAGGATTTCAGGAAAACTGAAGCTGCTATGCTAATGCTAATGCTGACAGAGCTCATTAAGGGTGCCATTCTCATGCTAATGCTAATGCTAAAGCTGACAGAGCATCTGCACAGTAAAATGCACTGCTGCTGTCTGCTCCTTTTGTGAGCTGGAGATGACGAGGACCCAGTTGCATAACATTTTAGAGAGTTTAACACACACACACACACACACACACACACACACACACTATACTAGTCCTCACTATACTATAGACAAATGTGGATTCTAATGATTCATTTTTTATTCTGAACCAAAATATACTTAAAAAATAACTGTAATAATAAAATATTGGCACCCTTAAAAAATATATATTCTTGTATGATGAAATTGACTGAAAAAAAATATTACATAGAATTGTTAGGTACTCATATTTTTCTGCAAAAAATATATTTCCCCAAAATGATTTATATCTATAATGAATTATTATTATTATTTTCTGAGGTAAACTAAGGTATAAATCTGATACTCTAAGATGTCTGTAGTATGAGTGTTTGTAATCTTAAAATAATAATCCATTCTAATTATTATAATTATAAACCATAAATAATAACTGTAAGGCTTTACAGCTTTTTTTTTTTTTTGCAAAAAAGAAAATAGTAATGAATGCACAATTCTTTTCTTTTGTGATCGATTAATTTCCCACATTTCATAAAGGGTGCCAATAATTCTGGACAAAACTGTATATGTAGATCTATATATTAAATTGTTCATCGTTTATTGTATGAAAGTCAGTCTTTCTGTATAAATGATGTGAAAAGAAGGATTTCCATGAATGATCTCAGTTGAAGCTATTCAGTTACGGCAAAAGTAATGGCGCCCTATAAAAGCTGATGCTCTGCAGTGGCTGAGCTGCTTTACTGGAAGACTTGGCTCAGGTCAAGGTTAAAAGAAAGTCTTTAATCATTTAGTTTGCATTTTGTAATTTTATTTTATTTTTTTATTTTAGCCGTCTGAGTTTTTCCTTTTATAGCGTTCAAGGGGCGTGGCTAAATATTAATGGGTTTGGTAATTTACAGTATATCCAACTGGCATTCATGTACACAAACATGAGCATGGAGAACAGATTTTATTTGTAAATCTGTCCCGAATTCAAAATTCCATCTGAACTGTTTACACACGGTTTAGCATTTAGATAAATGTTTCAATAAAATAAAAATGATTAGAAGAAGTTGAAGTTTTTGCAGCACATGTTTTTGTGTTAAATCTCGACCTCTGTAAAGCCTTTGAAGTACGGTGCTACCAAGGAGACGCCTATCAAGGCTGCAGCCTAGACTTTGGGACGCATCAACACACTCCTCCACACACACACATACACACACCTCCAGGAAGAGTCTTATTGATCGGAGTAGCTTTTAAAGAAGTGACCTTTAAGAAAAGGGCTCTGCTTTTCAGCGATAAATCCGGAAATACTCAGCCATCTGTAGACGAGCGGCGAGATCGGCAAGTGACCTTTGACCTTGCAGCCTCGTGACAGGCGTCAGGTCAAGCAGCACTGTAAACAGCGAGATGACACAGGGCAGGGGTGGGGTTGTCTAGCTGTCTCCGTGGCGACAGGGGTCCTACCATCATGGCGATAGAGGCTCGAGTCGGTCGATGGACAGGAGACGTGTCCAAACGTCTGAGTGCACTGAGCGTGTGTGTGTGTGTGTGTGTGTGTGTGTGTGTGGGTTTAGATCGGAAACAAGGCTGTGTCCTCTCAAATGTCTACTCTGATGTAATGAGATCTCATTTTTGATAATTTTACACGTTCCTTTTCAGTTAAAAACACGTAATTAGTGTGTAGTCATGTCAAAGGGGAATCATTACATAAAGCAAACCATCACACAGTGCATGAAGTCCAGGTCAGGACAATTTTAGTAGTTTAATTTCTTTTTTTATAGGATTCTGAGTGAAAATATTATGGACAATATGATCATCCAGCTTCCAAAGATAATGTCTTATGTCTTACATAATCTTTTATTATTATTATTATTATTATTATTATTATTATTATTATTGTTGTTGTTGATAGTTAGTCTATATTTATTTTATATAGATATATTAAATATAATCATAATTCTTTTAATTGTCTAAAGCTGTTTTATGACAATAACAGTTGTAAAAATTAATATTATTATTAGTAATACTAGTTGTACTAGTAGTATAATTCAAATTTATTTATAATGCACTTTTGAAAATTTTCTGCAACAACTTTTTTTATAAAATAGCAGCAGAAACAATAAATCATAATCATAAAAAAATCCAATAATATAAAATCTGTATAAAACACTAAAAACTATAAGAAGTCATCTTTCTGTGAATTAGAATAAGCGATAAATAACAATAAATGAAATATAAATGAAATAATAATAATAATAATAATAATAATAATAATAATAATTCACAGATATGACTTTATTGTAAAACAGAAATTATGTTCACATTATCAGGTTTGTCTACCATCAGCCTTGAAAACTACAGTCCGATCACATGACCATGTCACACGCTGTTGCCCTTCTCATCTCATTCACCTGTATTGCATTTCCTCTTAATTTGTGTCACTATTTGTGGACACATGTGGAAGGCCAAGGTTTAATTCCCACCCAATGCCCAAACTGCAATCCCAAAATAAAATGGGCATCAGGAAGGCCATCTGGCGTAAAAACCTGTCCCAACTTGTCCACTGATCGAAAGTTTAAAAACAACATTTGGAGTCGGAGCTTTCTGTGTTTCGTCGCTAAGCTTCAGCTGAGGTTTCCCCGCCGTGTTCTGAATTCTCAAGTTATGAACCTTGTTTTGAGCTCATTCATTTGTTTCTTTTTAATCAAGCATGAGCCGGTTTTTGCATGTTTGCCGTAGAAGGGATAAATACAGACACACAGCCAAGTGTCATGAAAAAAGTTCATCAGCTTCTTTTTCACCGTCCTGACCCGATCATATGCAGCTGACGAGATGTTTCACGACCTCCAGAGGACCTCTAGTGTGTAGTTATGCAGTTATGAATATAAAACATTAAGATAAATACAATCTGAGCCGAAAATCTGAGGTCTGCAGTGAAGAACAGAAGTCTTGATGATGCAGCGTGCAGATAAACTGAAGTCTAGTTTATGAAGATTTAAGTATTTAATTGTAACAATTAACTGAATCATTTTGTGGTTACATGATAAAAATGTTTGTCTATGGTTTCTATTCTTTGATGAATATATCAGAAATGTCCCCTCTACCCGGGCTAGCCTTCGCTCCCCATGCGACTCAGCGAGCCTTGGCCACACATGACCCATCATCTGTTCAGCGGTTTTCCTTCCTTGGAGAACTTTTGGTAGGTCCTGACAATTTGACCCATGTCACAATGAATACAGTTATAAAATCTCGTTTCAATGGCACCTGGAAGTGGTTGGCATCAAGTGAACATTTTGTCGATGAAGTTGATGTGTTAGAAGCAGAAAAAATGGGCAATTGTAAGGATTTGAGTGACTTTGACAAGGAGGACCGGGTCAGAGCAAGTCCAAAACTGCAGCTCTTGTGGGATGTTCCCAGGCTGCAGTGGTTAGGACATACCAAAAGTCATCCAAGGAAGGAGAACCAGTGAACCGGTGATCGGGTCGTGGGCGGCCAAGGCTCATTGATGCACATGGGGAGTCAGTCCAATACAAGAGCTACTGCAGCTCAAACCGATGAAAAGGTTAATGCTAAAGGAGTCAGAACGCAAAGTACATCGAAGTTTTGGTGGCAAAACAGGGACCTACTCAATATGAGGCGCGTGGTCATGATGTCACGGCTGATCGGTGTAGAAATACAATGAAGGAGGCCAAGGGCGAGAGACCAAGGACATGATCTGAACCTGACCGTGATTCCCGGTATTTAGCATTCATCATTGCGAGATGGATTGGAAATGTAGCACACTGCAGCAATTTAATCGTGTATTAAACATTAATGACTGTTTCTGCTCATGAAATATATATGTGATTTAACCTACAATTGAGTCAAACATAACTTTTCATGTGATTATGAATTGTAAAAGAGATGAATGTCTCTATTTCTAACATCAAACTTAAAATGTTGTTTTTTAATGAATATTCATTTTGTTATTTTCTGATCTCTTTGCACCATGTAACTCCTTTCCTTTTTTTTTTTTCTCGTTGTGCATTCACGGCTACACTAATCTTCTTCAGCATCATTAAGGGCTGTAGTTTATAAGCCGTCCTTTAGAAGGGTAATTTAATAGACTATCAATACAGCCACTTAATTGCACAATGACTATTGACAACGCCTTTAAACAGCTCTGTGGAGTCACGACTTACCTAATGGAGATGAGATTGGCCCACTTGCCACTATTCAGGGCATAAATTGAGTCGGCAATCGACAGTCGGCCCGCTTGACCACAATTTCAGCTTCTACACCCCCCACACACACCCCCCCCCCCCCCACACCCCCGTCTCTCTCTCTCTCTCTCTCTCTCTCTCTCTCTCTTTCTGTCTCTCGCTTTGATTAAAGATCTTCACAGCACTGAGGAGTGGACAAACAGAAATGTAATTAAATCAAGTAAGAGTGACAAAATAACAGTGACTCAATGTGCACCAGTTTTAAAGTGCATGTTTGTTTTTGTTTGTTTGTTTGTTTGTTGATTTTAAAAATATTTTGGATGAAATGTATGAAATGAAATGATGACTGTGCTAGAAAAATAAAAAAAGAGGACAGCGCACTCAAGGTTCCCAACGGAACAACCTGGTTTCCCATGGATCAGCAGGGCTTCATCACTGATCACCATTGTTCCCAGTGTCTAATCAACTGTCAGCATTGTTCCCAGTGTCTAATCAACAGTCACCATTGTTCCCAGTGTCTAATCAACTGTCACCATTGTTCCCAGTGTCTAATCAACAGACACCATTGTTCCCAGTGTCTAATCAACAGTCACAATTGTTCCCAGTGTCTAATCAACAGTCACCATTGTTCCCAGTGTCTAATCACATATCACCATTGTTCCCAGTGTCTAATCAACAGTCACAATTGTTCCCAGTGTCTAATCAACTGTCACCATTGTTCCCAGTGTCTAATCAACAGTCACCATTGTTCCCAGTGTCTAATCAACTGTCACCATTGTTCCCAGTGTCTAATCAACTGTCACCATTGTTCCCAGTGTCTAATCAACAGTCACCATTGTTCCCAGTGTCTAATCAACAGTCACCATTGTTCCCAGTGTCTAATCAACTGTCACCATTGTTCCCAGTGTCTAATCAACAGTCACCATTGTTCCCAGTGTCTAATCAACAGTCAACCTTGTTCCCAGTGTCTAATCACATATCACCATTGTTCCCAGTGTCTAATCAACAGTCACAATTGTTCCCAGTGTCTAATCAACAGTCACCATTGTTCCCAGTGTCTAATCACATATCACCATTGTTCCCAGTGTCTAATCAACAGTCACAATTGTTCCCAGTGTCTAATCAACTGTCACCATTGTTCCCAGTGTCTAATCAACTGTCACCATTGTTCCCAGTGTCTAATCAACTGTCACCATTGTTCCCAGTGTCTAATCAACTGTCACCATTGTTCCCAGTGTCTAATCAACAGACACCATTGTTCCCAGTGTCTAATCAACAGTCACAATTGTTCCCAGTGTCTAATCAACAGTCACCATTGTTCCCAGTGTCTAATCACATATCACCATTGTTCCCAGTGTCTAATCAACAGTCACAATTGTTCCCAGTGTCTAATCAACTGTCACCATTGTTCCCAGTGTCTAATCAACTGTCACCATTGTTCCCAGTGTCTAATCAACTGTCACCATTGTTCCCAGTGTCTAATCAACTGTCACCATTGTTCCCAGTGTCTAATCAACAGTCACCATTGTTCCCAGTGTCTAATCAACTGTCACCATTGTTCCCAGTGTCTAATCAACTGTCACCATTGTTCCCAGTGTCTAATCAACTGTCACCATTGTTCTCAGTGTCTAATCAACAGACACCATTGTTCCCAGTGTCTAATCAACTGTGACCATTGTTCCCAGTGTCTAATCAACAGTCACCATTGTTCCCAATGTCTAATAAACTGTCACCATTGTTCCCAGTGTCTAATCAACAGACACCATTGTTCCCAGTGTCTAATCAACTGTCACCATTGTTCCCAGTGTCTAATCAACAGACACCATTGTTCCCAGTGTCTAATCAACTGTCACCATTGTTCCCAGTGTCTAATCAACAGACACCATTGTTCCCAGTGTCTAATCAACTGTCACCATTGTTCCCAGTGTCTAATCAACAGTCACCATTGTTCCCAGTGTCTAATCAACTGTCACCATTGTTCCCAGTGTCTAATCAACAGACACCATTGTTCCCAGTGTCTAATCAACTGTCACCATTGTTCCCAGTGTCTAATCAACAGACACCATTGTTCCCAGTGTCTAATCAACTGTCACCATTGTTCCCAGTGTCTAATCAACAGACACCATTGTTCCCAGTGTCTAATCAACTGTCACCATTGTTCCCAGTGTCTAATCAACAGTCACTTTTGTTCCCAGTGTCTAATCAACTGTCACTTTTGTTCCCAGTGTCTAATCACACATTACCATTGCTCTCAGTGTCTAATCACCAATCACTTTTGTCCTCAGTGTCTAATCACCGGTCCCCAGTGTTTCCAGTGTCTAATCACATATCACTTTTGTTCCCAGTGTCTAATTAACTGTCACCATTGTTCCCGGTGTCTAATCACATATCACTTTTGTTCCCAGTGTCTAATCACACATTACCATTGCTCCCAGTGTCTAATCATCAATCACCATTGTCCCCAGTGTCTAATCACCGGTCCCCAGTGTTTCCAGTGTATAATCACTAATTGCCATTGTTGCCAGGATCTAATCAGCAGTCACCATTGTTCCCAGTGTCTGTTTACTGATCTCCATTCTTCCCAGTGTCTAATCACTGATCTTTTTTGTTCCCAGTGTCTAATCCCCAGTCTCCGTACTTTGAGGTGACCTGGTCTATTGACCAATTAACCTCGTTCTCAGAATCCAATCAGTCCTCACCATTTCTCCCAGGGTCTCATCACTAATCACCATTGTTCCCAGTGTATAATTGTGCATCACCATTATTCCCAATAACAAAACCGACTTTGTTAAATTCTTTGTTTTAATCTGAAGAAGCTCTGCTCTGTTCTGTTTTTGCGTGTCTTTCAGGAAATCCTCCTCCATTATATAACCCCTTCTGAGCACGATGTTTATGCAAATATGCAAATGATTCTGTGCCATCATCTGGTGACTTGTAACAATTTCACTGAGCATGCATTAGCTACGTTTTCTTGACTAGACAAGCTCCATGTCAGAGTTCACGCACTGATTTTAGATTTTTAAAACATTACTACAATCTTGTCCTGCCAGAACTGTGCTTGGTCGCAGAGCCACTGATCATTTTCATGCAGTCTAATTTAGATCCATCTTAAAGAATCGTACCTAACTTAAAGACGATCAAACTCAGTATTCTGTGCTGTAAGAGTTGCCTTTTTTTTTTAATTATTATTATGGCAGCAAAAAACAGGCTGAAATCATTTTACAGCAACTTGAGAATGGTTCCTTTAAGCCTGACAGAAGGAAGAGTCAGAAGGAGCTCGTGTTTCAGAGGGACTGCGTTTACGGGAGACACTGACCACAGGGACCAGAAACCGACTGAGAACCAGAGATATAAATACATCTAAATATAACTCCACTGACTCTGTAGCTCTGTAGCAAAAGCAGGACTCATGATCTTAAATCAGCTTATAATCAGTACACAACACCTGAGACAGCATGAGACCTGAAATCAGATGGGGGATCAAAAGTGGTGAATAAATAACAGATTGAAATACATCATAAATCTTTGTGCATTTCTGTTATATTCTACTTTTTCATTGTTCTGGCCAAATACAGTGATATAAATGTTAGTTATGATAAATATTATAATCAAGAAGACCAACATATATAATTATAATAATAACAATAATAAACATGGTTGTGAGAATATGTGTAGATTTCACATAGATGCTGACAGAAATGTGTGTGCACGCACGTGTGTGTGTGTGCACGTGTGTGTGTAACCCAAGCTTGAGAATCTCTGGGGAACCGAGCTAAAGCCGTTGCACTCAGGATCTCATGTGGTGCCCACATCTGGCTCTGTATCACCAATACACACACACACACACACACACACACACACACATGCAAACATGTGCTTACACTCGCACCATGCCCACTTACATGCAACCAAACACGCAAGCAGATTCTATGCTGTATACGTTTACACTCAAACACAGTGTAAACGTTACAAACACACGTGAATGCACGGACGCTTACTCTCATTCATGCAGCATACTCTTACATAACACAAAAAGCTTTCTTCCACATGTCCATATCATGCCTTAACACTAATATAACGTGTTTTTACCTTAATTTGAAATGCTTGCTTGTTCCTTGTATAAAATGCTCTAGCATTCGCAAAAAAAAAAACGTGTTTTCAGACTTAACATGTTTCCAAGTTTAGTAAAATGTAAAGAACAATGCTTTCACCTTTGATGTATGTATAAAATGTTTACATATTAGTATAAAATGCTCTCACAGTGATCGGAAAAAAAAAACTTTCATACCGATATAAAATCATCTCATTCCTCTGAAATGCTTTCATTTTTGCACAGAATGCTCTCATATTTACACATTAAATAAAGGAGTTCTGGAATTAATGTAAAACCTTCTTGCATTTCTGAAACTGCTCTAATATTTGGTGTGAAATGATTTTACACCTCGGATTTATATAAAAATGCTCCCATGTTCGCAGTAAATTGTCTGATTAATATGAAGTGTTTTCTCATTCACACAAAATGTTTAATGTTTAACAAAATGTCCTCATGTCGATTAATGAAATGCTTCCCGAATTCCAATAAAAAATATTCTCACTTTGATACACAGTGTCTTCATGCATGCTTTTTCACTTTGACACAAAAAGCATTTTATTTACACGTACTGCTACTAAGGTCATTTAAAATTTCACATGATTTAACATCCAGGAATGTTTTCTCACACTACTCCTGATTAAATGTGTTCACAGTACAGAAAATACGTCCAGATCACTATGAAATTCACTCACAGTATAAAGGGCTCTTATATACAGGGGTTGGACAATGAAACTGAAAGACTGGCCAATTTAGGTTCCATGGCTAAATCTGAGCAGCCTGGTGGCCGATCTGGTGGTAAGAGCAGAGTGTGAAGGTGTTAATTAGCAGAGTAATAGCACAGTTTTGCTTAAAATATTGCAATGCACACAACATCATGGGAGACATATCAGAGTTCAAAAGAGGACACATCTGTGACCAAGACAGCGAATCTTTGTGATTGATCAAGAGCCGCGGTATCCAGGGTAACGTCAGCATACCACCAAGAAGGACGAACCACATCCAACAGGAGTAACTGTGGACGCAAGAGGAAGCCGTCTGAATGGGATGTCCGGGTGTCTCCAAAAAACATAAAACCACAGCTGTCCAACTCACTGCAGAATTAAATGTGCACCTCAACTCGCCTGTTTCCACCAAAACTGTTCGTCTGGAGCTCCACAGGGTCGATGTACACGGCCGGGCTGCTATAGCCAAACCTTGGGTCACTCGTGCCGATGCCAAACGTCGGTTTCAATGGTGAAATCTTGGGCTGTGGACAATGTGAGACATGTATTGTTCTCTGATGAGTCCACCTTCACTGTCTTTCCCACATCCGAGAGAGTTACGGTGTGGAGACGCCCCAAAGAAGCGAACCACCCAGACTGTTGCAGCCCAGAATGAAGCATGGGGGTGGATCAGTGATGGTTTGGGCAGTAATATCATGCCATTCCCTACTGTAGGTCCAATACTTGTGCTAGATGGGCGCGTCACTTCCAAGGACTACCGAACCATTCTGGAGGACCTTGTGCACCCAATGGCTCAAACATTGTATCCTGAAGGTGATGCCGTGTATCAGGGTGATGATGCACCAATACACACAGCGAGACTGGTGAGTGGTTTGATGCACATGAAAGTGAAGTTGAACATCTCTCATGGCCTGCACAGTCACCAGATCTAAATATTATTGAGACACTTTGGGGTGTTTTGGAGGAGCGAGTCAGGAAACGTTTTCCTCCACCAGTATCACATAGTAACCTGGCCACTATCCTGCAAATAGAATGGCTCAAAATGGCACCGAATGGCCACCGTGCAGGACTTGTATCTGTCATTCCCAAGTCGAATTGATGCCGTATTGGCCGCAAAAGGAGGTCCTAACCCATACTAATGTATTATTGTGGTCTAAAACCAGGCGTTTCAGTTTCATTGTTCAACCCCTGTAGTTCACGGGTAACTCTATGGTCAAGGCATTGGACTACTGATTGGAAAGTCCCAGGTTCAAACCCCAGCTCCAATATGCTACTCCTGTGGGGCTTTAAGAAAGGCCCTCAACTGTTGTATAATGTAATTTAAAATGCATTTAGATCAATATACAATGTTCTTGAAATAATAGATAATGCTATGCGAGTTCCTATGAAATGCTTTGACATTGATAAAATGCTCTCACATTGATATAAAATCCTCTCATAATTATATAAAATTCTCTCACATTGATATAAATTCCTCTCATATTTCTATAAAATGCTCGACTTGTTACAAAATCCTCTTGTTGGTTTAAAATCCTGATCCCATCTACAACTTCACCTCTTATAGAAAAAATATTCCAAGAAATTCTTGTCCAACAGACTAAAGCCTGGATTGCGGCTTCATTTTTCCCTGTAAATGTTTGTGCTGTTTTCACACCTGCTGAAGGAATCTGGTGAGTGTTTGAGCAGATCGCGTTATCTGCGAGCGTTCACATGATGTTTGTTGATCTCGGAGCTGTTTGTCTGATTCGCTGAAGATATCAGCACTCTTCAAAGAGCAGATTAGCGCTGCATGTTCGAGCTCTTTATCTTTTGCAAAGCCACAGATAAAAGACCAGTTTGCTGAAAACCGGCCGTGTGTGAGACGGTCACAGGGCTGATAAAGTCGTGGCTGGAGTTTTTAAATATAATTTTTATTTTTCGGTAAAAATCACTGCAGTTCAATAGATTTCTATTTAAACAGTGGAACTCGCACAGGCTGTGTGTTTACTATCAATGCTGAGCAGAACCGTGACTGTGAGTGAACGGATTGTCTTTCAGGCGAGTTTTGTCTGTCTGTGAGACGCTCGAGCTACGTTCGTCCTGTCGCCACTGCCCCATCTGCCCCACTCAGGTCTGTCTGAGAGGTTCATGTTGCTGCACATGGGGCTCTTTAAAGTCCTCCTGTGAAAAAAATCTTCAAAACCGTCTCTTTATTTATACTACAGTAGAGCAGATAAAGCGAAATGCCAAGATCTTGCAAAGTTCAAGTTGTAAGCTCTTACAAAATCTACAAAAAGACTTTTCATATAGAAACAACTGAAGAATCATTTTCTAAGAGTTAATATTTGCTGCAACTTCAATCCTCTTATGTTTTTTTTTTTTTTAGCTTAAAAAGGTTCTGCAGAAGAGAAGCAACCAAAGAATCCTTCAAATGGGCGTTTTCACATTAGGTAGGATTGCTTTGTAATGTGTGACATCATGTTTAAACAGCGATCTACTTCCGTTCTCAGGTACGACTGGACTTCCATATCTGATTTGATCTGTGCCAGAGTACGCTGTACTTCAAGCAGACTCGGGCCCCAAGTGCTCCCAAGCGGTTCTCGAGCGTGGAACAAGCGTGTACTCACTGATCAAAATTAACCAGATCTTGGGGTCGAGAGCTTATGTGTAACATGTAGCTCTGTGTTTGCATAATAAGTTCATAAAGTACGGTCTGAAGTTTTTTCAAGCAAGGGCTTTAGTATGGTGTGAAAGAAAAAGTTCCTTTTAAAAGAAAAATGTTCCCAAATAAAAGACAACAGAGGAACGTTCTTACATTTTCTAAGTGCCCGAATTCTATTACTTTCATCCAATACAGATAGTCAGAGTCATTAATTTCTCAAGTGTTCCTTTTGGGTTTGATAGACATATAAATTACCCCTAAGTAAATAATAACCCCTTCTAGGTTCCATCCTTTCTCGTAGGTTAAAGAATGTGAAGCTCTCATTGAAATTGTTCTTTAATAAATATCAGATATTAACCCCCCATAACGGATGTAAAGAACTTTTGCTCCATGGCTTCCAAAGGGTTCAACATACACCTCTTTCAGATTGGAAAACACCTTAGCATGGGACTTCCTATACGCAGCAGTTTAGAAAAAAAAAAAAAAAAAAAGAAAACCCTCAAAGTTTTAAGATGAAAACTTTTATCTTACAATGTAGTGCCATTTCACTCTCAGAACCAAGGGTTAATTAAAAGTACTTATCTATCAAAAAGGGTTCTCCATGGAACTGTTTTGGAGAGAACACCGCTCTAGGAGTTCCCTTTCAAAAGCTACACTCGATGTTGCGTGAAAACGCTATGGGAACATCTCTTTGTTCTCCGGTTGTGAAGCCTGTGCATGTCAAAACCGCCGAATACCTTCGGCTTATAACCTCTGCCAGGCATGACGTCACCGAATAAGGTGCACCTGCAGGTTATAAATAGGAGTGAACCGGAAACATCCTCAGATCTTTTTGTCTTCAGGACCGCTCTGTGTTTGCGTGTGCATGTGCAAGCCATTACAAAAGCAAACAAAAGGAAAATAACAGCATTAACTCACCGATATGGCGGAGTTGCTTAAGAGATGCGTGCCTCCGTGCGATAGATCTCTTTCGGAGGGCGATCTTCATGAATCTTGTCTCGAGTGCTTGGGGGAAGAACACGCTCGCCTTGGGCTACAGGGAGACTGTGAGTACTGTGATCTTCTCCCTATTAAGGTGCTTCGCACGCAGCTCGCTTTCTTTTAAGGGGAAACCGCAAGCCGCAGCGCATTCCTGGGGCTCGCGTGCTGATCTGGCAGACGCGCATGAGGAGGAATTTCACCTTTCTCTCGCGCTCTCTCCGGATCAGGAAGTTTTAGCTTCCGCTTCGCAAGCGCGCTCCGGCGCTTCTTGTGAAGGAGCGGAAGAATCCTCCTCTCTCGCTTCCATGGAAGTAGCCTCCTCACAACGCTTCTCCAGTGCTGACAGAGCTTATGAGGAGTTATTAGAGGTTATAACGCGTGCGGTCGAGCGATTGCATATCGACTGGCCGCAGAAGCAAGATTCCCCCAAGCGTTCGAGATTGGACAACAGGTTTCTGTCGGGTGGCTGGGGGGAGGAGCCTCAGCGTCTCTCTCTCCCCTTCTTTGGTGACATCCATGATGAATTAACTTTCATAGAGCAAGCCGTATTCATCGCGTGGTTTTGTGCCATCGACTTCGACTTATTCGAATATCGTTGATGCGAAAGCACGCGGTTATATGATGATGCCCCAGATAGAAGAGACGCTTGCGGGCTATCTCTCTCCTGGGACATCATCCTCCCTGAAAAAGCCTACTCTCCCCTCCAAGCCGTGTAGACTGACATCTGCTTTGGTGGGGAAAGCTTTTCAGCCAGCAGGTCAGGCTGGCGCTTCACTGCACACCATGGCGGTTTTGCAGGCCTACCAGGCTGACCTGCAAAAGGACCTGAACACCAGCGAGGTTAGTGATGACAATGCGTTTGCAGAGCTTTGCCGAGCCACAGACCTGTCTCTCCGTGCAACCAAGCAGACGGCCAGTGCTGTGGGCCATTCTATGGCTGCCATGGTATCCACGGAGAGGCATCTGTGGCTGAACCTCACGGGCATCAAGGATAAGGATCGTGTTGTCCTCCTTGATGGCCCCGTCTCGTGCTCGTGCTCGTGCGCCCGGGGCCATGGGGGTGTCTCCCCCCAGGGAGGGGCGCCTGGATTTTTGTCACAAAACAGGGTCTCCTCCCTGGCACTCCCAGGAGGCCGGTGTTCAATCCCCGCCACCACTGGTGTTTCGGGGAGTGCTGGTCTCCAACTCTTGGATCTTCGCAGCTTGAACCGCTATCTCAGGAAATCCAGATTCAAAATGTTGACTGTCAAAATGATTGTTTCTCAAATCCAACTAGAGGATTGGTTTGTGACAATCGATCTCAAGGACGCATATTTCCATATAGAAATATTGCCACAGCACAGGAAGTTCCTGAGGTTCGCTTTCGGGGGCGAAGCTTACCAGTATTGGGTCCTTCCATTTGGCCTAGCTCTGTCACCCCGCACATATACAAAATGCATGGATGCAGCTCTGGCTCCTTTATGACTCCAGGGCATCCGTATTTTGACACATAGACGACTGGCTGATTCTGGCCCAGTCTCAGGAGCTAGTGCTTCGACATCGGGATGTCGTCCTAGCCCATCTTCATTCTTTAGGATTGAGACTCAACGCCACAAAGAGCGTTCTCCTTCCTGTTCAGAGGACAACATATTTGGGTGTCACATGGGATTCGGTCACAATGCGGGCACAGCTGTCTCCTGCTCGTGTCGAATCCATTCTCAACACCCTGAAGGAAATCAAGCTAGGCCAGAAGGTCACTGTTCATCACTTTCAGAAATCTTTAGGCCTCATGGCAGCTCTGTCCACGGTGATACCTTTGGGCCTTCTGCACATGAGAGCATTTCAGCTGTGGCTAAGAGCCAGGGGGTTTCATTCAAGGGCCAACCCCCAGAGGCTAATAAGCGTTACGCGCCGGGGGCTTCATACCCTTTATATGTGGTTCACACCCCGGTTTCTGACTTTGGGTCCCACCCTAGGTCCGTCTTGTCGTTGCAAGATGCTAACGACAGACGCTTCCCTCACGGGCTGGGGTGCGGTCTTGGATGGCCGTCCAGCACAAGGGAGCTGGAGAGGTCATCTTCTCGCGTGGCACATCAATTGCCTCGACATGTTGGCTCTGTTTCTGGCCCTGAAACACTTCCTCCAGCAGTTGAGAGGCTACCATGTCCTAATGCGGGTGGACAGCACTGCGGTAGTCTCATACATAAATCACCAGGTTGGACTGCGCTTGCGCAGCTTGAACAAGCCAGCGCTCCAGGTTCTGCTTTGGGCACAGGACAAGTTCCTGTCCCTCAGGGCGATTTACATTCCAGGGCATATGAATGTAGGAGCAGTCTTGATATCCAGAAAAGCTGTAAAACATGGGGAATGGAAACTCCACCCCGAAGTAGTCAGTCAAATCTGAGAAAGATTTTACGTAGCAGAGGTGGACCTCTTTGCCTCACAAGAGGCTTACTACTCTCTGACTCCCCTGGGTCTGGACGCAATGGCCCACACGTGGCCCAGATTACGCCTTTATGCGTTTCCACCTATAGTTCTGCTCCCAGGAGTCCTGGCGAGGGTCCGTCAACAGGGTTTGCGCCTCTTATTGATAGCGCCCCATTGGCCGACCAGAGTGTGGTTCTCGGATCTAATATCTCTCCTCGACGGCTCACCCTGGGTGATTCCGGTGAGGAGGGATCTTCTGTCTCAGGCGCAGGGGACAATACCTCATCCCCGGCCCGAGCTCTGGAACCTTCACGTTTGGCCCCTGAAGGGGACCAACTCAGACATGCTGGGCTTTCAGCCAGCGTAATTGAAATTATTTTAAGTGCCAGGGCTCCCTCCACTAGAAGAACTTATGCCCTCAAATGGAGTGTATTTGAAAATTGGTGCATGGCAAGACATGTAGACCCAGTTCACTGCCAGATTGTTTCAGTGCTGGAGTTTCTGCAAGAAAAGTTGTCCTCGGGCTTATGCCCTAGTACTCTCAGAATGTACGTAGCCGCTATTTCGGCTCGTCACGCTCTGAATGATGGGGTTTCTGTGGGGAAGAACCATTTAGTTGCCCGAGCTAAACGGTTGAAGCCGCCCACTAGAGCGACGGTCCCTTCATGGGACTTAGCTATCGTACTCAAAGGCCTGGCTGACACCCCTTTCGAACCACTAAAGTCAGCGCCTGTCAGGCTTCTGTCTCTTAAAATGGTTTTTCTTATGGTTATTACTTCTTTGAAGAGGATCGAGGATCTGCAGGCTCTGTCAGTCTCCCCATCCTGCCTAGACTTTGCCCCTGGGCTAGTCAAAGCTATTCTGCATCCTCACCCGAACTATCTTCCCAAGGTTCCATTCTCGACCATGCACCCAGTTGTTCTCGAAGCCTTCTGTCCTCCGCCTTTCACAGCTCCGGAGCAGGAAAGACTTCACTTACTGTGTCCAGTACGTGCTCTTCGGATTTACGTCCACCGCACTAGCCAGTGGCGTAAGTCAGAGCAGCTCTTTATTTGCCATGGGGGTCGCAACCGGGGGGCGGCTGCCACTAGACAGACTCTGTCACACTGGGTGAGAGATGTTATTGCCCTAGCCTATGAGGCGCGTGGTCACACTTCGCCTCTGGGAATCAGGGCTCATTCAACCAGGGGGATTGCCTCATCGATTGCCTTGGCAAGAGGCGTCCCCCTGCAGCAGGTGAGTGATGCGGCAGGCTGGTCCTCTCCACACACGTTTGTTAGATTTTATAGTCTGGATGCCAATGCTACTCCGGGTTCGCGGATCCTTGAGTCAGCATCCCAGAGCTAGGTCTGAGACCTCCTCGGATTTGTGCGCACACGCTACACAACCTGGGGTTTCCAGACACTTGCAGTGCGGCGGCGTTGGTATTCTCGTTCCCATAGCGTTTTCATGCAGCATCGAGTGTAGCTTTTGAAAGGGAACGTCTCGGGTTACTTGGCTGTAACCCTGTTCCCTGATAAAGCGGGAACAAGATGCTGCGTTCCGATGCCACACTGCTGGCGTGCCTGGACGTCCTTCAGACAAAATTGACCTGAGGATGTTTCCGGTTCACTCCTATTTATAACCTGCAGGTGCACCTTATTCGGTGACGTCATGCCTGGCAGAGGTTATAAGCCGAAGGTATTCGGCGGTTTTGGCATGCACAGACTTCACAACCGGAGAACAAAGAGATTTTCCCATAGCGTTTTCACGCAGCAGCTCGTTCCCGCTTTATCAGGGAACAGGGTTACAGCCAAGTAACCCGAGACGTTTCTCATAAACTCATTAAGAAGGAACATTTAGATTTAACTAGAACCCTCTCATAGAATCTGCTCACTGAGGAAAGGTTTTTTGACTGATGGTTTTTAGTCTCCATAAAAAGGGTTTCTCTTTCTTTAAGGGTTTCCTCCAGACGGATGTCCAAAGAAACATTTCTACTGCTACTACACTCTTGGAAAAGAGAAATGAGGGTTCTTAGTTCTACTTGGAACCTTTTCTGATGGTGAAACATTCTGAGTGAGGTTTGTTTTTATACGGTTCTACATAGAATAATTTATGTTTTTCTCCACAGGGACAAATCAAGAAGACTTAAGAGAACCAAATTAGCGTTCTGTTCTGATTATGAGCCGGTGCTCGGTCATCATGTCCCGCGAGTTTGTCCTTTAACTTCATCAAACTG
The DNA here is from genome assembly GCA_030347435.1 of Clarias fuscus. Classification (NCBI taxonomy): domain Eukaryota; kingdom Metazoa; phylum Chordata; class Actinopteri; order Siluriformes; family Clariidae; genus Clarias; species Clarias fuscus. The sequence continues at coordinate 2,481,332 of CM059210.1, read as the reverse complement.
ATTAATGCACTATTGATCCCTGCATCAGAGGATGATGGATAAACTGATGGAGCGATGGAGAAGAAACGTGAAAATACGTGAACTTCTTATAGAGAACTGGATGAGAGTCATGATACCAAAAATTATTTACACTCTCGGTTTATCTCATTGTTGTTTCGAATAATATTCTCGGATAAGACGCATCTCAGATGTCCAAGCACAGGAGAGGGGAAAGAATCCCAGACCACACACATGAACTTTCACCTTTCACCTTCAACCCCCTGCGCAGATTGTGAAAAATCAATCTGTCCAGTCAATAGGCAGGACGGGAAAATATCTCGTCGCTAACCGGGTAATCGCTTCTGAGATGGTCGTCGCTTGGAGTTAAAGAGCAACGGAAGGGAATATATGTTGAGGCGAGAGCGCGGAATTAGGTTTCGTTTATGTTTCTTCCGCGCAAATGTTAATCGTCAATAAGTTTCTCTAGTTCCAATAGAAAAGAAGAATGCTCAAGTCGGGGAGCCATTTTGTCGAGGTGTGTGTGTGTGTGTGTGTGTGTGTGTGTGTGTGTGTGTGTGTGTGTGTGTGTGTGTGTGTGTGTGTACAGAGCCACTGTGAAATGGAGTCCAGGGCAGAAATGTCTTCAGACTGCAGTCACAAAGGGAAAAATACAAAACAAAATGCAGACAACCCAAACGCCAACTATCAAAAAGCATTCTTATAAAAATGATGATTATTTGTTTATTTATTAATCAGTAATATTTTATTCGTATACTGTACTTTTATATAGGAATTTAGGAATATAAAAAACACAAAGTTACATTTTGCAGTAAAAGACATACTGTATGCAAAGAAAATTATTATTTTTAACTTATAATTTTTGTCTCAAGAATTCCATGGATCTTTTTTTTTTTTCCTTTCCAGAACATTCCAGGGGAACTTGATTAGATTGAGATCTGGTGGATTTAGAGGTCGAGTCAACACCTTCTACTTCCATGAAATGGTGTAACCTGGTCAGCAACAATGTTTAGGTAGATACAACATGTCAAAGTAACATCTACACTGATGGCAGGACCAAAGGTTTCCCAGCAAAACATTGCCCAGAGAATCACACTGCCTCGGCAGCCTTGCCCACATCCCACAGTGCATCGAGGTGCCATCTTTCTCCATGTAAGTCACACTAAGACACCCGGTCATCTTCATGATGTAAAAGAAAATGTCATGCATCATACTTGGCCACCATCTTCCATTGCTCTGTGCTCCAGTTCTGCTTATTACGTGTCCACTGTAGCTTTTAACAATGGACACGGTTCAGCATGGGCACCACAACAGCCACAACAGTACAAGATGAATAGCTGTACATATTGTACAGTACACACACAATGTGATGAGAACTCGCAGGATTGAGACTAAACATCTGTGTGTCCACTTGTTAGTAACACTCATGAGAAGAAGAAAAAAACACTTAAATATGCTCAGCAACATAACGATTGAACTTTTGAGTGATGGAAAAAGGTCATGTGACCTGATGAGTCCAGATTGAGTCTATTCCAGAGTGATGGGCGTGTCAGGGTGAGAAGGGAAGCGCATGAAGCGATGCTCCCATCATGCGTAGTGTCCACTGTACAAGCCTCTGGAGACAGTGTTATGATCTGGAGTTGTTTCAGTCGCTCAGGTCGAGACTCAGCAACGTTATGTGGAAATAAAATGAAGTCACATGACCACCTGAATGTACTGAATCACCAGCACATCACATCTATGGAGGGTTTTCTTCTTTCCTGATGGCATGGCCATATCTCCAGGACTCAGAGTGTGAACAAGTGGTTCTGCAGGCATGAAGAATCATTTTCACACATGAACTGGAGACCACATTGTGTGTGTAATCAAAGCTAAAGGTGGTCAATGAAATCTTAGAGTCTTTTTTTTCTTTTTCTTTTTTTAGTGTATGTCTGAGATCAGAATTCTGCAATTTTTAGTGTGTGAATTATTTGGTTAAAATCCTCTCTGCATCATTAAAAAGATCAGTTTTTTTTTTTCTTTTAATTTGTACCTTAACAGTCATTCATACACATTCAGAGCTTTTATATCTCTTCTCAAACAAGCTTAAAATTGATGTAATTTTGGGTTTGTTTCCATAAATAATCATGGATTATTGAATAACAAGTAACAGTTCTTGATAACTGATAGCAAATCCTTTGGAGTATTATTTCCAGTGCTCCAACAGGAGTCTAGACGGTCGTCTGAAAGCTCCGGGCAGAAAAAAGAAAGTGTGGAAAAAGTGAATGCGCGTTCAAATTTGGTCAGAAAAGTGCATTTCCAGCCTCGTCCTGATGTCATGCATCTTAATTATGGGGATGCAGGGGTCGGCCCCGCGCGATGCTATCTCTCCCCGACTGATCTAATGAACACACTCTCGGGTCTCTTTCTCCTGTATGTCTGCAGATAAGCATCTGCCCCACCACCTCCACCCGCCTCAACCCCCAGCATCCCGCCACAACGCCACTCAAAAGCTCCAGTTTCAGGTTTCTGCCGCTTTTACTGCGAGAGCCTGCATTAATTTGGGCTGAAATGAAATAAGCAATAATCAGATTCCACAACACACATTCCCCTGCTTTTAAACACAGACGGCAGGTGCACGGCTTTCTGCTTTTTCTCAGGAAAAGAGCATTATTGCCGGGGAGAAGTGAGAGAAATGGTCTGAAACGTATAGATTTTTAAAATCTCTCCATTTCAAAAGTCATGACGGACAAATAAGATTAGATTCATTATGGTAAAGCTAAATTTAACCTAAAAGCCAAGTTTTTGAGATTATACTGTCAAAAATAAGAATTTGCAAGAAAAAGCGAAAGTAATAACTTTGCGTTCTTGTTGCCTCCTCTGCAAAGGCCTGCGTCCTGATTGGCTAGTTGTGCTAACGGACGATGGAGACATTTTCCCTTTGTGGCAACATGTTACAGATAAAAAGAAAAACGTGCATTTGTTACTATTATTCACATTTCTTACAATTCCAGAGAGCTCTGACTATTCTAAAAAACTGAGAGCATTAAAACTCCACCACCTTTCTCCCATTTCCATGGTTAAAATGTCTTTACATGTCAAAATTCTAGACTCAAAGGCAGAGAGAGAGGGTGAGAAAAAGAGAATGAGCGTGGGAGAAAAAACAGAGATGGTGTGTGAGAGACTGCAACAGAAAGAAAGACAGCAAGAGACCGAAAGAGACATATGGAAGGGTCGAAAGAAGGACTGTAAGACAGAGAGAGAGAGAGAGAGAGAGAGAGTTTGTAAGACAGAGAGAGAGACACTGAGAGAGACTGACAGTGATTAATATTTGATACAGAGAGACAGGCAGAGAGTCAGGGACATAGACAGAAAGAGAGACAAGCGTTGAAACCGATAGAGAAACAGCAAGAGAGACAAAATCAGAAGCAGGAACAGAAATGGAGAAGCAGTAGAAGAAACAAGCATTGGAAGAGATACAAACATGGAGAGAAAGAGAGACAGGAGAGATGGAGACAGAGAAATAGTGGGAACAGAGAGACAGACAGCAGCGATAGACATCGCATCACAGAGATACACATATGTAGCAAGAGACAGGAGAGATGTAGGAGAGATGGAGACAGGGAAACAGCAGGGACAGAGAGACAGATAACGGGGACAGACAGGGATACACACACGGAAAGAGAGACAGGAGAGATGTAGGAGAGATGTTGACAGAGCAACAGCGGGGACAGAGAAACAGATAGCGGGGGACAGGCAGGGATACACACATGGAGAGAGAGAGACAGGAGAGATGTAGGAGAGATGGAGACAGAGCAACAGCAGGGACAGAGAGATAGATAGCGGGGACAGGCAGGGATACACACATGGAGAGAGAGAGACAGGAGACATATAGGAGAGATGGAGACAGAGCAACAGCGGGGACAGAGAGATAGATAGCGGGGACAGAAAGGGATACACACATGGAGAGAGAGACAGGAGAGATGTAGGAGAGATGGAGACAGTGAAACAGCGGGGTGAAGACAGAGAGACACTTGGAGAAAAAGAGACAGAGAGAGTCTGAGTGTCAGAACAAAGTGAGAGACATATCGGCAAACAGCGATACAGCAACAGACAGAGAGACACATACGGAGAGACAGGGCGCAAGAGAGACAGACAGAGAGAGAGAGAAATGAAATCAGACACGGTCGCTAATTTATTGGCCTTGTTCAGCTCGAGGAGGAGGGAAAAAGCGCCAGCTGTTCCCAGAACAGTAGCGGATCGATGGGGGCAGCAGGAGGGGGATTTAGAGAGGCCACGGTGCCAGGCGGTGCCAGCGGGAGAGAGAGAGAGAGAGAGAGAGAGAGACAGGGGCGCCAGACGAGACAACACCCTGAGAAAAGGGCTGAGTGAACAAAAGAAAAGAAAATGGAGACATGAGGGACGGAATTCAAGTTTCTCTCTCGCTATTAAGACAAATGAGTTGAGAAAATGAGCCTTATTGTCAAATTCATGAAAGCGATTGGTAATAAGCCCCGCCCACAATGCTGCCTATCATATACCCAAACTGTTGCGTGTAAATGTTAAAGTTTCAAATTGCTGTAATTGTTTAAGGAGGTGTTTAGTGCAGAGAGGTGGAAAAATGTTCTCAAGTGAGAGAAGAGCGAGAAAGAAATGGAGGATGGTTTCATTCAGGCTTCATCCAGGACACCGTTCACTCCATCATAAACCCAGGTTCATGGCATCTCCCTCCCTCCTCCTCTCCATCTCAGCTGAAGGCATGGCTCACCTCTGGTCTCGGCACTGACTGCTATCTCTCCATCCATCCGTCTTCAGACAGGCTGCCTCCCTCCTTCTCGCGCTCGTCCCGCAGCCAACCAGCGTTTGCTATTGATTTATCGATTGCCGTCTGCCCGTGCAGACTCGGCGCGCTCTGCCTCGCCTCGCTGCATGGATTTTTCTCCCGAGTTCTCCTCCGTTCCTTGGTTCCTCTCCTCCGCTCTCCTCCGTCTTCCCCCTCTGATCGGAGCAGGCCGGAATCTAGTTCACCTCCAGAGATCAGCGCTTTCTATCACTCGGTTTCACGATCGCTCAATTCCCATCTCGATTCTCCCCCCCAAAAAAAAATCGGGGAGAAATTGTTTACTGTCCATCAAACGTGTACATGTTCTGTTGAAGACCATCAAGATAGCATCAAAAAGCATGCACCAGTCAAACGCACCATTCTTTAGAGGATACTCCAAATTTTTTTTTGCCAAATGAAAACAGGAAGTGTTGTTTTTCTTTTCACACCAGCTTTTTGTGTTTTTTTTTATATATACAGTATATATATATATATATATATATATTCTCTTAAGACTGTTCAGCTTTACACCACACACAGATCTAAACCCGAAGACACTGTGTTTTTTGTTTGTTTGTTTTTCATTAAAATGCTGTTTGTAAAGTTTTTTTGTTGAGAGTAAAGGGGTGACCTGTGACATATTGTATGTGGTTTTCTTTTCTTTAGTACGAAATACTGTGCAAACTTGAGACAGGGACGTAACGCTGACATGAGCACTGGTTAGACGTCTAGACGTCTGCATCTCACTGGGATTGTTTCCGCGTTCAAATGGAAAAGGTAACAAAAGTGAAATACTTTCTTGCTTCAGTTGTCGTCATGTAGATGTTGACGTTTTATTTGTCGCATGAACAACCACACACAGAACAACATGCAGTGAAACGTTTATACGACTGTCTGTGCCTGAAAAAATATACACTGACTAGAATTACAGTGCAAACTTACATTTTACACTAAAAATGTGATTAAGGTAAAGATTTTTAGAATTTGCAATGAGACATGATGTAAACTGGAAAATTTACTAAATAAACTAGAAAACAAGTAAAAATAGAAATTTCAAATCCTCAGGACATCATTTACAAAGGCAGCATGATGTTGTAGTGGTTAGTTAGTACTGTCGCCTCCAGGGTCGTGGGTTCGCTTCCCGTCTCTGGGTCTGTGTGCATGGAGTTGGCATGTTCTCCCCATATTTGGTGGGTTTCCTCTGTTTCCGCCCACATTATTCCGCCCACGTTATTTATCATACCTATTTTATCAGGTGATGATGCGGTGATCATTACTACTAGCATAAAATAAAGGCCTGACTCACATCGCATCCAGTCAGCAGCTCCGCTCGCCATAAGAAGTGCTGGAAAAGACTCGTTGAGAATGGTCCAATCACATGAGCCCAAATATTTTAAAACAATTTTAATTCGCTAAGATTAAAAGTGGGAGGGTTCAGGGCGCAGCACTCAAGGATGATTTGAAAAGAGCCAATCAGAGCTCAGCCTCAGGTCACATGCTTTTCAAAGATTTACGTGCCTACATAGACACTTGTTTGTCCGGCGCCCCGCGTTAATTGCAAATCAATTATATTAAGAAATACAGCGGAATTGTTAGGAACCTCCACTAGAGGTCACTGTTTCGGTTTGTCTGTTTGTAGTTTTTGTTGGTCGACTCAGTTTCCCAGAAGGCACCTCAGTCAGGTGATGAGTGCTCACCTGAACTGAGGTGGCTCATTAGAGTTTCTATAAATAGCAGTTTGTTCTGGGAAACTGGGTCGAGAATTGTTTGTTTGTTTGTTTTTGTATTACCGTCATGTGGGCATTCCTTTTTGTTTGTTTCTTTGAGTTTATATTTTAGTTATATTGTTTCACCTTTGTTTTTCTAGAGGGCTCTTATTAGTTTTCCTTATATTCTGTGTGAGTGGATTCAAGGCGCTGTCCTGTTCAGTGCTTAGTTAGGCTGTGTCTCCTCCTGTGTAAGTACTGTTCTTTGTATCCCCAGTGTCGGCCTTCTGGTGTAGTTCTTTGTCTGTTTAGTTTTGTGTAGCCACATAAGGGCCTAGCAGCTAGCAGGGTTAGCCGCTAGTAGGCCTTGGCCACTAGTAGGGTTAGCCGCTAGTAGGGTTAGCCTCCAGTAGGCTAGCCTCTAGTGGGATTGACTGCTAGTGGTTCTGGTCGCTAGTAGGTTAGCTGCTAGTTTGGAATAGCCTCATATTTGCTTTGCTTCTTGTGTTCTGTTTCCCTATTAGGTCAGTACTAACCCGGTTAGCCACTAACTCCCTTAGATACTAACCTGGTTAGGTCATCATTCCCTACAGCCATATTCCATGTAGCTACTAACCTAACTAACCACTAACCCATCCGGTCTCTAGTCTCTGTTGCCCCTGGTCCTGTCTCTCCAGTCCTGTCTCCTGTCTAGTCCTGTCTCTCCAGTCCTGTCTCCTGTCTAGTCCTGTCTCTCCAGTCCTGTCTCCTGTCTTGTCCTGTCCCTCCAGTCCTGTCCCCATCTCTAGTCCTGTCTCTCCAGTCCTGTCTCCTGTCTAGTCCTGTCTCTCCAGTCCTGTCCCCATCTCTAGTTCCCACCACGTCCTGTCCAGTCTTGTCTCTAGTTCCCCTATGTGTCTTTAGCTAGCTCCAGCTCCATGTTTCCTCATCCACAGTCTCCTGTGTTCAGCTCCTGGTTCTCTGTGTCAGTCTGTAGTCCCTATGTCTGTTTGAAGAGCCCTAGTTATATTTTGAGTTTGTGGTTTTGGTTCCTTTGTTTGTTTGTCTGTTTTTGAGTTTGTTTAAATAAAGGACACTTTAAGTTTACCTGCCCCTCTGCATTTATGCCTGCCCACGGCAACTACATCAGCCGGTCTAGCCAGCCCGAGTACCACCAGCTAGACCCATGACGGGAATATTGCGACTAAATAACTTTATTTCATTAATAAATAATTATTATGTTAAATAATTACATGCTAAAGTAGCATTCTTCTCTGTCTAACTTTAAGGGGGGCGACGCCCCTGCGCCCCGTACTGACCGGCCGCCACTGCATCCTATGTGTCTAAAAGAGCGATATTGAAGCAATATTCTCTCCCTGCTGCTATTAGACTGTACAACCAGCGCTGCTCCCAGTGAACCGGCGTCGACATCGTCAAGTGGTCAAGTCGGCTTTTATTGTCATTTCAACCATATACAGTTCAGTACACATTGAAACGCAACAACGTTCCTCCAGGACCCGGGTGCTACATACATGCAACGACATAAATTAACAACACAACATAAATTTACAACGCAAATTTTTTTACATTTTTTAAGTTAACCTAAAAATATCAATTTCTATACAAAAAAAAAGAGACAGCAGTAGACGACAGACAACAAAGTGCACGTGCACATGTGCAAACGAAGAGCTACATGACAACACAACAATGTAACACGTTACGGTAAAGAAATGCCTTTTTAGTGATGAGGTACGAGTCGAGGTAGTGGAGAGGGCGGCAAGTAAACGATTTACATTGTGTTCAAAAATACTGTGTGCAAAACCGCAAAGTGAAATAAATATTGTGCAAATATTACAAAGAGCAGTTCAGATAGTAACAATATCCTGAATTTGACAATATAGTTATAATATCATTACATTTTTGTGCAGTAACATCATTTTAAACTCTAATCTGAAGGATTCTTCCGTACCTTGCTTCAGCTTTGGGTTTAGTTCTCAGTGCAGTTATAAAGGTCTTATATGGCTTTTACAATTGTGTAAAGGGTTAACAAGGAATTTACAAATAAGTTTACATGTACAGTTTCTGTCAGGATGTCCAGTCAGCAATGTGTTTGCACTCCTACAGGTCAAGTTAGGGTTGTTGCACCACGCTGCTGTGCATGATGATCTGCTGTGTCTTGGTCCTGATAAACAGGAGACAGTTGTGACGTCAGGTCGTCTAACTGACCGTCTCACACACCACACCGTGTGTCACTTGGATTAAACTCTAATGTACCTCAGATTTCTCTTTGAATATTCGTCCAAAGAAATTCCAATGACACTTTGTCAGTACGGTTCTCATCATTTTTTTTTTATGTTGCATGTAAAAAACACACACGCCATTATTCTCTTCGAGACAGAGCTTTTACGCTGTTTATACTCTTTACACCAGGGGTCCTCAGCCAGCCAGGGTTTCCTTTATAACTTCAAAAACCATCACACTCTCACACACACACACACACACACACACACATTTTATTTATCAACATACTCCATAAACATATTATTTCATTATCTGTTTATTGGGGCCTGAGAGGTTTTCATTCCTGACCATACTGTAGGTTTATATGAGCTGCTTATGTTTGGATTCAGCGCATTCGGTTGATGTGAACTTAAACTGACTAATAAGCACCAATTAGCGCTCAATAATAAATCTTATAATGATGGCGTTTACGCTGTAATAAATCAGACCAAATAATCAGACCTATCATATTTTTGAAAAACTGTTGACCAAAATTAGACATATCCATAAGTACGTACATGACTCACCAGACAGCCATTAATGTTTGACGTGGCATCCGGGTCGCGTCACCGAGTCTTTAGACTGAATTACTCATCAGGTTTATTTCTACTGTAATTCTTTGGAGGATCTTCAGATGAGATGTTTCATGACTATTTCAGTTATTACGGTTGCAAAGACACAGAGAATAGAGCTCACTGTGTGTCTCTCTCTCTCTCAGTGTGTGTATGTGTGTGTGTGTGTGTGTGTGTGGCAGCTGAAATACCTCTCATATACAGTAGAGCACTTTTCCGTGCTGTAGCTCAGTCTCCTTTCATTCCACTCGTCCTCTGGAATGCGCCATTTCAGTATAAATGTAGTAAATGAGCTACTGTTGTATGAGCTGACGTGACGTAAATGTACTGTTGAACCACGTCTCTCGAAAAGACAGCAGAGATGAGCAACAGTTTGAGGGGCGTGTCTCTTCTTATATGAGGTCACAACTGGGGGAAAATCTAATTGGCTTGTTTAAGCAGAAAATGGAAAAAAAAAATGAACAAAAGCAGGGAATGCAAGCAGGAATTTTGCAAAGTTGTCAAGTTTTATTACAGTTTTATTATTTATATTTTGTGGAATCAGAATGAACAGAAGAAGTTTGCAAAACAAAAATGATTCCAAACAAATGTGTGTACAAACGTATGAGGTTTTGTTAACACTGTATTAATATTTAAACTCAACATGGAATTGAACTCACAGTCAAAACTAACGAAATAAATAAATGATGATGATTAAATGATTTATTTTTTCTCATTTGTCCTCATGCCTGACCCTGACCTCAGCGCAGTTAGAAATCATCAGGCTTTCAGCTGTGAGGTCATATTTGCAACACTCAGCAAAAAAAAAAAAAAAGTCTGAATGTCTTATTTAATAAAAATGTCACTTACGGTACATACTGTGTGTGTGTGTGTGTGTGTGTGTGTGTGTGTGTGTGTGTGTGTGTGTGTGTGTGTGTGTGTGTGTGTGCGTGTGTGTGTGTGTGTGTAAGGTTTACACACATGCACATGCACACGTACATTTGTTTACACATAGACAAACTGATATACACACACACACACACACACACATAGAAGGTGTCAGCAGGTCCAGAAAATTGGATCACAAGGTCGGATCTGCGGCTGCCTCTGGCCTTGCTGACGGCAAGACCGATCGATCAGTACACTTCGTCACACACACGCAAGCACCGGGTGTTTTTTTGTGGAAACTAACCCCACCAATGTGCCACACATGCATACACACTGTCACACACCATGCTTATAACACACCAGTATGTGATTCAGGGTAAATACTGTATCCTGCAGCCTGGTGCTCATTATTATTATTATTATTATTATTATTATTATTATTATTATTATTATTATATAGTTTATACAGTTGTGATGCATTGTTACATTGTTTATAGAGATGTGTCAGAGCTACTCAGTACTTAGTGTGCAGTCTGAGACTAGCAGAAGCGCCTACACATCACGTCCTGTTTCCCCCCAGTGATCACACGAAAAACACACTCGATTAGTGAGTCAGGCCTTTATTTGTCACATATACATTACTGCACAGTGAAATTCCTTGACTATCCCGAACTAGCTGGGGTCAGAGTGCAGATATAGTGTATATTGTCCCTGGCCCAACAACTGCGACCTGGTGGAGCTGTGACTTAAACCACCAACCTTGTTATCAGTAACTCAGAGCCTCAACCCCATGTTGTAATGTTATAGTAAAACAATCAACGTGGAATTCATGGTAGCGCCACAATAATAATGACACCACTTCCTGAAGTTTATTTTTTATATTTTTTCTATAACATAAACATGCTTTTGTTGTTGTTGTTGTTGTTGTTGTTGTTTTTTGGAATTACATGTTTAATAATGTCCAGTCATTTCATCACCAGCCTTTCGTTTTTTTTTGTTTTTTTTACTCCCTTAAAGGTGATAAGACAGAAAAAACAAGTCATGTTACCCAGAATCCCCAAAGAAGTGTACACTCCTCAGTCCTGGATCTATCATAAAACCTTACAATTGTACCTCAGACTGTTACAAAGCACCGACACTGGAGACTCCTTACATAAATAATACAATTAAATACAGTTTAACTGAAAACGTCACCAGATTAATGATTACACATCATTCATCATTATTCACCTATTCATATGGACGAGCTGCTGCCGTGGAAACGCTAACGTGTTAGAACGAGCACATTAATATTGACCTGCGCTTCCGTCTGAGCACCTGTTATAGAGAACGAATCAACACCTTCTGACCAATCAGAGCACAGATCTGAACAGCACTGTGTGCATCAATAAGAGGTCCTTGGTTGTCCTGGTACTTGGCAAATATGAGCTCCGGTTTAGTTACAAAAGATGAATATTTAATTAATAAAAGTTGCACTTTATAGTATAGTGTTCAGGGCTGAAGGGCGTTGCTGTGTCTACTGTAGACGCACTAAATGTTGGTTTCCTTTGTGCGCAAGTTTCACTAAAATCCTTTTTTTTTTTTTTTCTTTTTATCTGAAATGCTTATTTTTTTTTTCCGGATGACTTCACCGGCATGATGTGTTCATTCGACTCTAATTGCTTTTGGATGTGATGTCCCTCCCCACCACCACCACCAGCACCAGCACCAGCACCAGCAGCAGCAGCAGCAGCAGCAGCTCCTCCACCCCCTTCATACTTTAACCTAATGGCTCCATCATCATAAATCTAATATTCCTAAACTTCAAACTTTGCAGCTCTCGCCAGAAAGACGTTCTTTTCAACTCGGTTATGTGAAAAGAGGGAAAAGTATAAAGATTTCACAGGAAAATGTATATATTACCTTTGATTTTGCCTGTTTTTTTGCAATAAGGGACGGCTTTAGTGGGATAAAAATTGATTTTTTTAAGCTTTTTTGTGCATTAGCTTTTAAGTTTTGAAACGTTATTTGCCGAGGCCATTTCTGATCAATGAGCAAAGCCCCAATATATATCTCTGATGCAATAAGGGAGAGAGGGCCATGCGGAGAGAGAGAGAGAGAGAGACAGAGCGAGAGAGAGAGAGAGAGAGAGACTATCATCTGAATAGAACATTTGGTCTTCGGAATAATGTGTTTTTTATGTTTTTTTACTCAATTTGAAAGCTACTTTATGTGAACAAAAACACCTGCTCAGAAAACTTCACTTTCCGGTTTCCTGTCTTTTTAATCCTCCATTAAATTACAGTAAAAGTCTTTCAAGTCTCTGGTGCAGATGCGACCGAAACTGGGTTAGAAACATGAAATTTCCATCTCGGTAATGTTATAGGGGAGAGAAATAAAGTAATGTTTCTGGTAAGAAAGACCATATTTATGCAATGGAGTATGAGAAGAGATAAAAGTCAGCCAGGTTTTAGTGTCGGTATTCGGCGCTATTCATGGTGGAGGATGTTGTTAATATGTGCTTCTTAAGTAAGTGCCTGTCTTTTAAGCCGTACATTATAAAGCATTGTAATGCTATAAAATCTAGTAAATGTACATTACTTATATATACAAAGAGCTATCGGATTTCTCCATGATGCACTTCTTTAGACACGAGACTCTATGCGCGCTTGTGCGAAAACTACAGCATTAACACCGCTTACAATTCATAGTCTAAAACACTGAGCACAGTGCAAACATGCACATTAATAAATTAATTAGTCAGTCAGTATGTACGAATTCCCTCAATGCCATGATGCTGTTCAATTATGATTGGTCAGAAGGCAGCAATCATTTATTGTCTATAATTGCAGTTCTGAAAGTAGTGTAGCTGTAAAGCAGAGAATCATCCATAAGATTAATCCTCATTTACGGGTGAAGTGAATAACACTGATTATCTCGTTACAGTATGACCCGTCGCGGGTGGGCTATACTGTATTAGGCAGCAAGTGAACAGCTAGTTCTTGAAGTCGATAGGTTGGAAGGAGGAAAAAAGGATCAAGTGTCATAATCAAGCGATACACTGGGATTGGGAGCATCTCCAAATCAGCAGGTCTTGTGGGGTGTTTCCGGTCTACAAGGGATAGTACCTACTGAAAGTGCTCCAAAGTAGGTAAACGGGTCATGATCGCACAGGGTTCACTGATGTCAGGGGCGGATCTACCGTGGTGGCACGGGGTGGCAATTGCCACCCTAAGAAAAAGCCTTGCCACCCCCATTTGACACCCCAGCACTAGTGTCCTAGTGTTCTAAAAATAAAAGAGTTTCCTCGACCGATTTACAGCAGCGACTCAGTATTTTGATGACATGGTGTGACGAGCGTCCTCGCTACACGTTTGCATGGGACTCAATAAAGAGAAGTTAAATATACCGTACCATCTCATTTAATTTGTCTGACGTTCCAATCCAGATATCAGGTTCAAGTCAGTCACACATCAGCCTTTATTTCATTTTTATAGGACAATGTAAAAATGTGCACCCTAGTGTATACGCTGAATAAGAGTAGCGCTCCTTGAATTCACAAAAACCATCCAAGGACGCTTGCTTCAGTGTTGCCACCCCTCATAATTTTAATGCCCCCCAACCCCACCCCCCTTGCCACCCTATGAATAATTTTCTAGATCCGCCCCTGACTGATGTGCATGAGGAGTGAAGGCTATTACATCTGGTCCGATCCCACAGAAAAGAGGTTTTTCATGACTCTGATGCAAAGATGTCAAAAGACGCATGGCTGATCATTGTGTATAGAAATATAGAAATAGACAAGTTCCTGTTGAGGAAATGCCTGTTTATAGGTGCTACGATGTGCTCTCATGTGTTACACAGACATTCTACTAATGTAATAGTAATAAAGAAATGAAAAGGTGTTTGAGTTATTGTTCTGTAATTGATGATCATTGGTTATGGTTGGAAAATCGATGTTGTATTCGAGAAATTAAAAATGCTTCTTCTTCCTAGATCGTAACATTAACTTCATGAGACAAATTGTTTTATTCCTTACATAACTGGTGGCTGCATACAAACTGTAAAAAATATTTATGGCATGGGCAATGGGACAAATGATCTTTCTTTACAGCTCACCTGTTCCAGCGCAAAAAAAAAAAAAAAAAAAAAGTTATTTGTGCTAATGTTTCATAAAACATAATGTGAAATAAATAAATTATGACAAAATCAATATAAAGAGCTCTTTATGCTTATTACTGCTTGTGTCCTGAGGTCCGAATAATCTAGATATTCATCTCTCATGTTATAAAGTGACTAAATACAAGCATAACTATATTCCCCTGCATCCTTTTTTTTTGGTATAAATGGATGTATCATATTTTTTTACAGTGTTGTTAGTCAGCCTTTCAAACCAATAGTGTTTATGCTACCGGAATACACACCGCTGGACTACACACATTTCTCTTGAAGTGTACGACTTTCTGCATTACTCACAACATCTTTAAAACGATCCACCTTATTTCTTTAAAGCCCTTTAGCCATTAGCGGCGCAACTTTCTCATCTGGAACAAAAGGACGGCCTGGACGCATAAAAGTCCATTTCCCTCTCATCTCTCCATCCAAGTCTTCCTCCTTTAATAACAGAGAGAGAGTAAGAGAGAGAGAGAGTAAGAGAGAGAAAGATAGAGAGAGAAAGATAGAGGAAGCTGGTCTCAATGCCGGAGCCTTGTGCCGAAGCTCGCGTCTCAGACTGGAGAGCTCTTTAGGACACTCCGGCTAAATGGAGTCGGCGATGAATGGAGTCTTGGCACTCGTCTTTTCTTCCGTGGAGCACATTTAGAGCATCGACTACCTGTGAGAAAGCTCAAGACGGGGCTTAAAAGCCCAAAGAAGCACTCGGATAGCAAGGGAGACAGAGACGGAGAGGAAGAAAAAGGAAGTTGAAAGTGTGTTTGAGAGACAGAGAGATGAAGACGAAGGGGTGTTTTTATTTCAGAAAAGAAAGACAAGTATAAAGGAAAGAAGCGAGGGTTTGAAGAGAGAGTGGACAGAGCATTCTGAGAGGGTGAGAAAGTTGAAAGGAGAGAGAAGAGATGGAGCGAGGGAGGGATTCAGAGCAAGCTAATGGCTCAAAGAAGACCACGATGGAGACAAGGCCTCACAAGTGGCCTTTCCGCAGCTTTTCGGCCCGCGGCGTCTGTATGTCCTCATCATTAGAGGGGTTTTTTGTGTCTGTGTGTGTGTGTGTATATGTGTGTGTGAATGTTTTTAACGTGTGAATTTGTTCACTCGTTCTGAAAGCAGCAGTGTGGACGAGCCAACAGTGCTTTACTAAAACCCAATATGGTGTGTAAGAATTTGGAAGAACTAGAGGAACTCTGCAGGGTGAAGAGTATTGTGTGGGCAGAAGGAGCGCATCCATAGCTTTATCTGTGTTTCTACAGTTTTTGATTGATTATGTTGTTAAATGTCTCAGATGTCCCGCTATAAACTTTTGTTTCAATACGAAATTAAACATAATAAAATCATTGGCTTACGATTGGCTTCCATATCTGATTCGATCCAATCGTGTAATCGTTCCATATCTGACTGAGGAACGATTGTATTCTCACTGATCAAAACTGAACCAAACCTGGGGGTCAAGTGTTGACAGAAACGATCCCAGAGTCCTAAACGCCCAGTGCTGAATCAGATTTACTGTAAGCTAAATATTTATAGATCTCTCATCAGGTAATTTATCATTTAGTAAAATTTAGAAACATTGTAGTTTGCACCCTGTTATTAAACTCGTCAGTTTATGAGCTAGTTTTCCCTCCCCTACCTTTTGCCATGTCACTCCGCTGTGATGAGTGAATTAGTTCGCTGTACATACAGTACAGACCAAAAGTTTGGACACCCCTTCTCATTCAGCGAGTTTTCTTTATTGTGTTCTTTCTTGTGTTCTTTAGCCCAAACGCGTCTCTTCTGCTTGTTGTCTGTCCTTAGCAGTGGTTTCCTAGCAGATATTCTAGCATGAAGGCCTGATTCACACAGTCTCCTCTTAACAGTTGTTCTAGAGATGTGTCTGCTGCTAGAACTCTGTGTGGCATTGACCTGCTCTCTGATCTGAGCTGCTGTTAACCTGCGATTTCTGAGGCCGGTGACTCGGATGAACTTATCCTCCGCAGCAGAGGCGACTCTCGGTCTTCCTTTCCTGGGCCGGTCCGCATGTCAGCCGGTTTCTTTGTAGCGCTCGATGGTTTTTGTGACTGCACTCGGGGACACCTTCAAAGTTTTCCCAATTTTTCGGACTGACTGACCTTCATTTCTTAAAGTAATGATGGCCGCCTGTTTTTCTTCACTTAGCTGCTTTTTTCTTGCCATAATACAAATTCAAACTCTTTGAATGAGAAGGTGTGTCCAAACTTTTGGTCTGTACTGTAGCAGTAACACATGATAAAACTGGTAGTAAAGGCAAGTCGATTTAAAATCAACAGTTGTTTTCAAGTTTTTTTTAATCATTTAGCACAAGCACACAATGCTATGAATGAATTTCTCTTTGGTTCTCTCTGGACTTCGCTCTGCCAACACAAAAAATACCAAAAAAAATAAAAGAAAGAAAGAAATAACACTAAAACATTTGTTGTGGCATTCCTCACTCACAACACCTGGCCAGCATCTTACAACTAGAGACAGATCAGCAGACAAAATGGAGTGGGTTTGGTTTTGTACCAAAATGGAGTGGGTTTGGTTTTGTTTGGTTTTTTATCATGGCATCTGTTATTAAAGATTGTAGCATATTTGGGCTCTTAAATGTATCTTAAATGTATTCACAGTCAAGCATTATAGTGGAGGTGCAAGGCGCAAATACATCCTTTTTTTTTTTCTCTCTCATTCAGCCAACTAGTTAAGTAGCTAGCAAATAAAAGTCAGGCGCTAAAAATAGTTCACTATTTACAAAAACTGCATCTGAACTGTAAATTGTCATTCAATTACCAAATGCACACAGCAGAGAAATACTTGGATAGGCAAAATGTCTCTGCATCTTGCCTTCCTGGATCCTAATGGCACAGATATTGCATTGGAAAAAGTTTGGCAAAAATTGGAATTGATCAGAATATTGCAAAAATGTTATGAATTTACCGCGAGTAACACCTTCACTGAAAGCTTTGAAGTCCTAAAGGGATCAAAATGGCTGTCGGCTTCATTGTTTAACATTCAAGAAAGAAAAAATGTACAATTTAAAATAAAAGTTTCTTAGACAATGAAAGTGATGAGACAATATATATATATATACACACACACACGTGGACAAAATTGTTGGTACCCTTCGGTCAATGAAAGAAAAACTCACAATGGTCACAGAAATAACTTTAATCTGACAAAAGTAATAATTTAAAAAAATTCTATGAATGTTAACTAATGAAAATCAGACATTGCTTTTCAACCATGCGTCAACAGAATTATTTTTAAAAATGAACTCCTGGAACAGGCCTGGACAAAAATGATGGTACCCCTAACTTAATAGTTTGTTGCACAACCTTTTGAGGCAATCACTGCAATCAAACGATTCCTGTAAGTGTCAATGAGACTTCTGCACCTCTCTGCAGGTATTTTGGCCCACTCCTCATGAGCAAGCTGCTCCAGTTGTTTCCGGTTTGAAGGGGGCCTTTTCCAGACAGCATGTTTCAGCTCCTTCCAAAGATGCTCAATAGGATTGAGGTCAGGGCTCATAGAAGGCCACTTTAGAATAGTCCAATGTTTTCCTCTTAGCCATTCTTGGGTGTTTTTAGCTGTGTGTTTTGGGTCATTGTCCTGTTGCGAGACCCATGACCTGCGACTGAGACCCAGCTTTCTGACACTGGCCAGCACATTTCTCTCTAGAATCCCTTGATAGTCTTGTGATTTCATTGTACCCTGCACAGATTCAAGACACCCTGTGCCAGATGCAGCAAAGCAGCCCCAGAACATAACAGAGCCTCCTCCATGTTTCACAGTAGGGACAGTGTTCTTTTCTTGATATGCTTCATTTTTCCGTCTGTGAACATAGAGCTGATGTGCCTTGGCAAAAAGTTCAATTTTTGTCTCATCTGTCCATAGGACATTCTCCCAGAAGCTTTGTGGCTTGTCAGCATGTAGTTTGGCATATTCCAGTCTGGCTTTTTTATGATTTGTTTTCAACAATGGTGTCCTCCTTGGTCGTCTCCCATGTAGTCCACTTTGGCTCAAACAACGACGGATGGTGCGATCTGACACTGATGTTCCTTGAGCATGAAGTTCACCTCGGATCTCTTTAGAAGTCTTTCTGGGCTCTTTTGTTACCATTCGGATTATCCGTCTCTTTGATTTGTCATCAATTTTCCTTCTGCGGCCACGTCCAGGGAGGTTGGCTACAGTCCCATGGATCTTAAACTTCTGAATAATATGTGCAACTGTAGTCACAGGAACATCTAGCTGCTTGGAAATGGTCTTATAGCCTTTACCTTTAACATGCTTGTCTATAATTTTCTTTCGAATCTCCTGAGACAACTCTTTCCTTCGCTTCCTCTGGTCCATGTTGAGTGTGGTACATATCATGTCACCAAACAACACAGTGACTACCTGGAGCCCTATATATAGGCCCACTGACTGATTACAAGATTGTAGACACCTGTGATGCTAATTAGTGGACACACCTTAAATTAACATGTCCCTTTGGTCACATTATTTTCAGTATTTTCTAGGGGTACCATCATTTTTGTCCAGGCCTGTTCCATGAGTTTATTTTTTTAAACAATTCTGTTGAAGCATGGTTGAAAAGCAATGTCTGACTTTCATTGGTTAACATTCATAGAATTCTTATTTATTATTACTTTTGTCAGATTAAAGTTATTTCTGTGACCAGTTTTTCTTTCATTGACCGAAGGGTACCAACAATTTTGTCCACGTGTGTATATAATTTATTTTCTGTGATGGCAGTCACAAGCTAAACGGTTAAATCTGATATTACTGATGTAACTGTTATACCTACAAATCTCCAAACTCACATCACCACCTCATCTCTGAGGTAAAGCAGGAAAAAGAAAACCCTGTGTCTTTAGATGAGTTGTTCATCACCTAATTATTGATCGGCCACTGATGAGGTGTGTGTTCTGTGTAATGACCACATAAGGCAGAATGTTTGCATTCTCCTGGATCCTGGATTCTTTTCCCTGTGATACTAAGAGTATTGTTTTTCCCCCCTGGTCAGATATTAACCCAACCTTCTCCAGAGCTGCTGCTTTATCTCCAGTCTGGTATCCGAAGGCAGCTTAAACTCCTGGCCTCTGGAATATTTGCTGCTTGCAGTCATTTAGCACTCGCGCACACACACACACACACACACACACACACACACACACACACACACACACACACACACACACACACACACACACGCAGGCACACAACCATGCTCAGAGGGAGCAGTGAGCAGCTGGACAAGTCTGTCCCCTACTGATTGGGACCGATTGGACGAGCTGTCCAGCAAGGCCTCATGGGAAATGCCCTGGCATGGAAAATAAGGGGGTTCGACTGGCCTGGAGGTCAGACACCCCCTCAACCAACAAAACACACACTCTCGCTCTAAACCCCCTGGCGCTGTGTGTGTTTGCAGCGAGCTTTGTGTGTTTGGAGAGGAGAGATATGGCTCGCTCCGTCCCTGAGTCGCAGATAACGACACACAAAAGCAGCAGCTTCGCTCTGTCCTGACAGGAGATACACACCGTGAGAAACTCTTACTGTCTGTTACTTGCTCTCTCGCTCTCTCTCTCTCTCTCTCTCTCACACACACACACACACACACACACATCATTGCCCACATGGCGATCTATCATTCAAGATTAATCTCTTTTTGCCATTGCCACTTCCTAATACGACACGAACCATAATGAGGGAGCTGGATTAGCGTCAGGTCTAATTACACTGCTGTTTTATCCTCCTGGAGCATTTTCTCAGGAATTTGTTCATACATCTGAGGAAAATGTTGTCGTTCTCTTCATTTTGGTGTCCTTTTTATGATTACTGTATCTCTACATTGTGTGTTTAGGAATTAAAAACTATATGCTAAGACAGCACTGAGAATCATTTCAGTGTACATGGTGCTTGGTTGCCTAGCAACAATGTACCTTTTTATATTGGAGCTAATTCTGTTTTATTTTTATTTTTTGTTGTTTTCTTGCATTTTTGCAGTAATTTATCAAAACATCTGAGGGAAATGTTGACATTCACAGCATTCTGACCTTTACATTGTGTGTCTGATACTTAAAGAATACATGCTAACTAGCTAAGCAGAGCCTTCTGTGTAAAGTGTATCATAGTTGCATAGCAGCAGAGTCCCATGTATGCTTCCCATGTTAGACTGCAAAACTTATAAAGGTTAATTGTTCATGCTAAGTCTAATTATAGTGTATTTGTATCCCAACTGAGTATTTTTGTAGTATTCTGTCAACATATCTGAGGGAAATGTAGACCTTCCCAACATTATTGTGTAATTTTAAAGTCTATAAAGACATTTATATTGTGTTTAAGACTTAAAAGCTACATGCTAGCTAGCTAAACCAGTGCTGAGATACCTTTCATTGGACAGGGTACGTTGTTGCCAAGCAACAGTGTTGCCATGTTAAAGCCAGGTTATCTGTTTAAGTTTAGGCCATGTTCACATGTAGCTGGGTATTTTTTTTAAAAAGGAGACTTTTCTCTCTGTGGTTTTGGCCTTTAATCCACATGCAAACACAGGTTTGGTCGTTTAAAACTGATCTTTTGGAAAACGAAAGTAAAGAGATTTTGGCTTGTTGTAATGTTGCCTTCTGTGCCGATGATGTCATTGTCTTTGTGCAACTATATTTTGTCCAATGGGTGACTTACGTGCAGTAAACTAATGACTGTGTGAACGTTGCCTACTGGATTTTTTACATGCGTGCACATACATGCGCAGTTACTCACACGTTACGTTAACAAACAGTGGTGACTGAATATACTATGAAGCTCACTGCTGCTACATACAGAACTCCGAAAACCCCGCAGACAGCGATGGCGGGTTTTTTTTTATTTTTAGATTTTTTTTTATTCCTGGCTACATGTGGACATGGCATGCATGTAATCAGGGAATTTTTATTCCAAAGTAGTATCTTTGTAGTAATTTACCAACACATCTGAAGAAAATGTTGACATTCCCAACATTCTCACCTCTACATTGCAAGTTTGATATTTAAAAATTGCATGCTAGCTACAGTAGCTAAGTGGAGCCATTCAGTATACAGTGTACACTGGCTGCCTAACATAGCATAAGAGTTCCTATGCTTTCACCACTTCCCATGTTAAAACCAGATTAACTGTTTATGCTAATTCTAAATACAATGAATTTTTATTATCATTGTATATTCAGAGAACTTTTGTAAACATTTACCAACATATCTGAGGACAATGTAGACATTCCCAACATTCTTGGGTAATTTTTAAAGTCCGTTTACCTTTACATTATGTGTTATATGCTAGCTAGCTATATGCTAGCTAGCATTGTGCCTTTCACTGTACATGGTGCATGTTTGCCGCAATAATGTACTTATGCTTTTCACCCATTCCTAAGAGACACGTTTAAGCGTTACCGCTATGTATCATTATACAGCAGTTCCTCAGCATAAAACGTCCCGCCTTGCAATTTTTTACATTAAGAACTAAACTTTGGCCTCACCTCAGCATTCAAAGCATTTTTGGCATTCAAGCAACCAAGCCGGTCGCACATACTTCTGATCAAAACTTTCTTTCTGATCAAAACTTTCTTTCTGTTAGCCAAGTGAAGCATTTTTTTTTTTTTTTTTTGCAAGACATAGCACCATCCATCCCAAAAATGTTATTAAGGACAGGAGGAAGAAGAAAAGGGAGCCGCTTTCAATTTGGTTTTTGAAACAGCTGGTGTCAAGAGGTGTTATAATTTAAGGTTTAATAAGGTTATTGCTCATTTATTTCATACTTTAATTAATTTACTTGTCTTTTCTAAATGTTTTTATATGCACACATATGATTATCGCATTGGAAATTATATTAATATTGGTAATATTTTTGGGTGGCTGGAAAGGATTATCTGCCTTTACATTATTTTACATTCCACAATGTGAAATTTCGCCTTAAGAACTCACCACCGAAAACGATTAAATTCATATGTTGAGGTGCAACTGCACTTCTCATTATGGCTAAACCCGCTGGTGTTATGGTCAGCACGCTACAGTATATATCGGCTAGCTAAAACAGCAGTGATTGGTTGCTTAGCAACAGTGTTTAAAAAGTGTGCACATTGTATATACTAATATTTCTGGTAGTGGAAAAAATAAATGAGATAAATTTCAAACTCAGCTGATCATTTTCTTTTTAATTAGATTTTTTTTTTAAACCTTGTCTTTAATCAGTCATTGCCTTTTTCCGTTCACCTCCTCTCCTCTTTTCTGTTTTCCGCTTTCTTTCTCACCAGCCTTTCTTTATTTCTTCTCCCGATCTGTGCTTTCTGCTATCTGTACTCTATATCTTTTTTTATTGTTCTCTAATCTGCCCTATCGTTTTCTCCTCCCTTCCGTTTCTTCATTTCCCATCTCTTCATTTTTCACCTCTGATTTTTCTTTCTCTTCGCCTCTCGCTGCCTCCCTTTTGTCATTTTGCTTTTCCTTTCATTCTCACATCATTTCCTTCTCTCTCCTCACATGTTATATTCTCTTCTAGGCCATCCCTTGTTTCCTTGCTTTCTTTTCTTTCCTTATTTTCCTCTCATCTCTTTTCTTTAATCAAATTCAAATTGTATTGTTTCGCTATCCTTGTGTTTTCTTTTCTCTGCCTTCGTTTTATCTCATGTTTTCTTCACTTATTAATCAACTATCTCTCCTGGTAATTTTCTATCTCTTCATCCTGTTTCCATCTATCCTTAATGCTCAGTCGTTCTTTTCTTCTCTTTCTGTTACAGTATCTGAAATGGCTGTGAATTGTGAGATCTCTGCGATCACGAAATCAGTAGGGGAACGCCTTCATCAATATTTAAATTATGGAAATCAGGTATGAATATCGACCCGGGCTTGGTTTTCCACCGGCGCGCTCTCGGCTTTGTCTCTGTGTGCAATTTATATTCTGCTCAGAACACCGAGGTAATTTTTATTGAATTGTTGTTGTAATCTGAGGACTCTGAGTCAGGATTGAGAATGGGGCTGTTGGCACACAGAGCGAGCTCTCCAGGAGAACAGATGTGTTTGGAATTAACATTTAGGCAATTTTAATATTTAGGTTTTTTTAGGATCAATAGGGTCAATTTTAATAACTACACATTTTGTCAATAATATTTTTAAATTTGCGCACGATGTCGTGAAGGGGTATGAAATACTTGTGTGAACTTATTCACAAATGCACCATATAAGGCAGAGAACAACAGCAAAACATGAAACACAAATACTGAACGTTTGGGGAAATGAGGTGCAAGCAATATACAAGCAGTTTTTTTTTTTTTTTTATTGTATATTTAGACACTTTTCAGCCTGTCACAGTAAAATATTGTAACCTGCAGTTACGTATCAAAAGTTTGGACTCAACTTCCTATTCAATGCTTGTTTTTTTTGTTTGTTTTTTGTTTTTTTAGTGCTTTATTTTCTACATTCTAGATCCTTTCAAAACTATTAAATAGCACATAAGCATTATGTAAATAACAACAAACAGTCCGCTGTTCTGGAACAATATTGTCAAGTGTGTTTGTAAAAGCCATCAAGCTCCATGATAAAACTGTCTCTCATGAAGACCTTCCCAGGAAAGTAAGACCAAAACTTGAAGTGAAGTTCATTTAGAGTCACCAGCCTCAGAAATCACCAATTAACCTCAACCAGCGCCTCAGATTAGAGCCGTTATGAAGGCATTATTGAAGGAGATTTTTGTGTATTTTAGACGACTTCAGCATTGTTTTTCAGAGTAGAAAGAAATAAAAATCAGGAACGACTAATAAAATAATATATAAAACTTTAGTTTTCTATGGAGAAATGGCTGCAGGGTAATTAAGACTTCTGCACAGAACTGTACATATAAGATATAAGTGATAAAAGTGATGACAGAGATAAAGTAAATATATGTGTGTTGAAAGAA